>MU127428.1:480084-618120 GCA_014904945.1 Gyrodon lividus
ATAATTCCCTTCCCCCTTGCTTCACAATTATTGTGCCATTGCCCTCAGTCATTATTCCACCATTCTGACACCATTCCAATTCATTCCTTACCTTCTTCCAGAAACCCGAAACTCCGATTTGTCCGACATACTTTAACATCTTTATATCTTCCGGACTCTTCAGTATACAAACCCGCTTGTACTCTCCGATATTTCCTTAGTTTGAATATCAACTAAATCCTGTTCTCTCCTGATCCGCTTCACTCTGAACCCCCTCAGTCCTTAAGTTGACCTTGTTAAGTCCGGGTTCATTGCCGGAATTCCCGAATAGTCCAGAGTGTGGAGAAGGCAGAGGTTGGCGGGAATTCCTGAGGGAGGTCAGAGTTGTAAGGAACTTCGGCTTCAGCTTATGTGTTGTGCCCCTGTACGAGTTCTGTTCCTTGATTTCAGAGCGGAGTGTCGGAGATCAATCCTAAGATCAACTTAAGGACTGAGGAGGTTCAGAGGGATCAGGAAAGAACGGGATTTAGTTGATATTCGAACTAAGGAAATATCAGAGAGTACACGCGGGTTTATATACTGAAGAGTCCGGAAGATATAAAGATGTTAAAAGTATGTCGGACAAATTGGAGTTTCAGGTTTCCGGAAGAAAGTAAGGAATGAATCGGAATGGCATCAGAATAGTAGAATAATGACTGAAGGCAATGGCACAATAGTTGCAAAGCAAGGGGGAAGGGAATTATTGATAGGAACTGTAAGTATCAAAAAGTGTCAAAGGAAAGTGACATATGTCAAGAGATAGGAATACAAAAGTCCAGGACGGGAATACGGAAGTCCGGGACGGGAATGCGGAAAGTCCAGGACGGGAATGCGAAAGTCCGGGATGGGGAGTATGGGGTTTGGAATGTCTGATGAAAGAGAAATCGTCTAAGGTAAAGTCTGAGGCCCGGGATTCAGGATTTGATCATAGGGGTTCGGAATTGGGCCGGATGGGTTAGGGAAGTTTTGGGATGTGACAGTATCTCCCTCTTAGGCACGAAGCCTTGAGTGCCAGAATAGGAGTTAGGAAGAGGCTGGGGGCATCGGAGTGGAAGGGCAAGGAGAAGGATGATGGAGAAGGAGGTCAGGAGACAGATGGGGAGGATGGGGATGAGGAGGAGGATGAGGGTGCGGAGGGGGGTGAGGAAGATGGAGATGGGGAGGTAGTGTAGAACGTCCCATCGCGCTCTTCATGTACAAATTACGTAGTTTCTTGTCTTGGTGAATTGAAAATTGTGTTTCCGCCCTCATCCGAGTGAATTAAGGGGTCTGGACTTTCTGGGATATGTGGAGTGAAAGTCCGAGACGAGTTCTGATGTGTGAGCGAGCTCGGTCACGAGGATCCAGGAAGTTTCTTCATCAGTCCCTTTGTAACCCGCCCACTTTACCAGGTATAGGAGTTGGCAATTCCTGCGTCGGCGGTTGATTTTGGAGTCTAGGATTTCGGAGATTTTGTATTCGGGTTCTCTGTCGACTTCGACTGGGGGAGGTGGGGGTTGGACCTGATTTGGGATGGTGTTTGGAGTTGCGGGTTCTAACTGGGAGACATGGAAGACGGGATGGACAGCGCGCATGGAGTCTGGGAGTCAGAGGGTGAAGGACAGGGGTCCAGCTTGGGCAATGATGGGATAGGGGCCGAGGTTCTTTTCCGAGAGTTTCTTGGAAGGGTGAGTGGAACGGAAGTACTTTGCCTTGATGAACGCTTGGTCTCCGATCCGGAAGTCGTCGGGAATCCACGGGTCCTTGGTAGTGTTGCTGAGCGCAGGCCATTTCCATCCATAGGAATTCATGGAGTTCCTGTAGGTCGACTGCATATTTGCGGGCACAGGATGAGGTCAGATCCCTTTCGGGGTAGACTGAGATGTTGGGGTGGTAGCCTTTGTTAGCGAAGAACAGGGATACTCCTGTGGTAGCGCTAGGAGCATTATTGTAGGCAAATTCCGTGAGGGGTAGGAGTTCCAACCAATTGTCCTGTTGGTAGTTGCAGTAGATTCAAAGATACTCAAGGGTCTGGTTTGCCCGTTCCGTTTGCCCATTGCCTTCAGGATGATATCCCGAAGTGAAGTGAAGTCTGATGTTGAGGGCTTTCCCAAGGGAACGGAAGAAGTGAGAGACGAACTCAGAACCCCGGTTGGAGGTGATATGGGAGGGAACTCCATGCTTGGAAAACACGTGGAGCAGGAATAATTTCGCAAGGCTCGGAGAGTCGATAGTGGCATGAGTGGGAATGAATATGGATTGTTTGGAAAGGCGGTCGATGACTATGAGGATTGCGGTATATCCGCTGGAAGACAGAAGTTGCTCAATGAAGTCCATGGAAATGGAGTTCCAGGGCTTTTCGGGGATTGGAAGTTGCTTGAGCATTCCATAGGGGCGGTGTCTCAGAGTTTTAGCTCGGGCGCAGGAATTGCAGGAACTGACATAGTCCTTGACAAAGGTGCGGAGGCCTGGCCAGGTGTATTCCCAGCAGACAAGCTCTAATGTCCTGTTTTGCCCAAAATGTCTAGATAGGGGGTGGTCGTGCTTGTATTGGAGAATGTGAAGACAGAGGTCCTTAGCTTCCAGGACAAAGATGCAATTGTCGAGCATCAGGAAACCTTTGGGGTTGACAACCCACCAGGAGTCCAACGAGTCTGGAAGATGGAGGGAAGCTATGGGGTCAGAGGACAGGGAATCTAGGATGTCCATGTGAATGTCTTCGATGTCAAGCAGGGACAAGGCCTGGAGGACCAGGGTGAGTAGGATAGTGGCTCGTAGGGACGAGGCAAGCTGTTCCTGGGTGAATACCGGACAGAGGTTGTGGGGATTGACACAAGCATAGTCCTTATCCCCCTCTTTTGGGTAGACGTCCCAGCGTCTAGTGAGGGAGTCGGGTTTAGCTCCTAAGTGTCCAGCGCAGAAGCAGATGACAAGGTTGAACTGGGATAGGAATTCCGACCAGCGGGCTTGCCGGTGGGTCAGGACTTTGGAGGTGGTGAAGTATTCCAGATTTTTGTGGTCGGTAACAACGTCGATAGGGGTGCTGGAACCTTCAAGATAGTGACGCCAATGCCGGAAAGCTTCATGGATAGCTAGGAGTTGCTTATCATGGGTGTCGTAGTTGAGTTCCAGGGCTGTCAGGGTGCAGGAGTTGAACACAACGGGGTGGAATTCCTCGTCTGGACACCAGATCGAGAGGATTCCCGCGATAGCGTAGTCTGAAGCATCGGTTTTGACCATGATAGGACAGTCCGGAATCCAGTGAGTAAGGATAGGGGCTCGGGTGAAGGTGTCTTTGAGTTGCGTGAAGGCAGAGCGGCAGGAATCGTCGAAGTTCCACGGGGCATTTTTCCGAGTGAGTCGGGTGAGCGGAACAACAATATCGGAGTAGTTGAAGATGAAACAACGATAGAAGTTGGTGAACCCGAGGAAGGACTGAATGTCCTTGACTTTCCGGGGCTCGGGCCAATCTCGGATTGCCTGGACTTTTTCTGGGGACATGGTCAATCCCTGGGGGGAGAGACGATAGCCCAGGTATTCAACGGAGTCCGAGTGCCACTCACATTTCTCCGGTTTGGTGTAAAGTCCATGTTCCCGGAGATGCCGGAGGACTTCCCGGACATGTTCTTTGTGAGAAGCCATGTCATTGGAGTAGATGAGGATGTCGTCGAGGTAGACCACAACGCAGACATCTAGGAGGTCTGCAAAGACGCTATTGACGAAGCACTGGAAGGCCGCCAGGGCATTGGTGAGCCCGAAGGGCATCACCAGCCACTCGTACGAGCCATAGTGGGTCTGGAAGGCAGTTTTCCACTCATCCCCGGGAGCGATGCGGACAAGGTGATATGCGTGACGGAGGTCGATCTTTGTGTATACCTTGGCGTGGCTAGGGGAATCGAGGAGGTTGGAAATCAGGGGTAAGGGATAGCGGTCTTTCCGGACTCTTCATTATATAAACCCACGTGTACTCTCTGATATTTCCGTAGTTCGAATATCAACTAAATCCCGTTCTTTCCTGATCCACTCCACTCTGAACCTCCTCAGTCCTTAAGTTGATCTTAGGATTGATCTCCGACCCTCCGCTCCGAAATCAAGGAACAGAACTTGTACAGGGGCGCAGCACATAAGCTGAAGCCAAAGTTCCTTACAACTCCGACCCCCCTCAGGAGTTCCCGCCAATCTCTGCCTTCTCCGCACTCCGGACTATCCGGGAATTCCAGGAACGAACCCGGACTTAACAGGACAACTAAGTAACAGTTTAGTACTGTCTTTCAAGGGTAAATTGTCTACTCTAATTAACCAGTATCCATTTCATGTATATCGGTAGATATTGCACGAATTCCCCACAAAATTCATCTATGATAATCTATTCGGTAGATCCCAGTGTGCCTGGGTTGAAATTGCAATGTCCGTTTTTCACTGGGGCTCAAGTGCCAGTGATGTGCAAGAGATCATTGCTTGTTCCAGAGTGCTTACAAAGGCCCTGTTTGACCATTGCCAACTCATGCCTCACAGGCTATAGTCAAACAACCACCTTTGACATTGCCATTGGGTGACTTCCCACAGCCCCGAGAATGATATTATCATAAATCGGAGTTCCAAAATAATTTGAAATCAATATAATCTGCGTAAATAAACTGTAGACTGGACTAATATGCTAGTCCAGAATAAGCCCCTTTGACTGCCCTCAATCATGCACGACATCGCAAGCTTGATCATGGCACAAGAAGCAAAGGAAGGTGGAGTATTCCTCGAGAATGAAGAGAACGAGGTCGCACTCAATTGCTGCTGCTAAATTCGTATCGAAAACCGCCTTGAAACCAGACTTTATTTGTGCCATCCCCGATTGCCACCTAAGCCTCGCTTTGCTACATCATGCCAAGTGTTGTATGACAGTCAAAACAACCGTGCATTCATCTAGACCATGGGGTTTGATGTGCAAACTTCCGGGTATATCTATATCCTTACGTCTGGTTTCGCCGCCCACTAGCATTGCAATTCCCCGCAATGACGAGTATGGTTGCCAATTGACGACCCGAGACCGCATGGCGATCTTTATATGCCGCTCTTGATCTGGTTCTGCGTTATCTGAACTCGACAGTGCATGAGATCAACTTGCAGTTGATGAGATTGAAGGCGGGAACCTCAATCCCACATGGTCCATTAGGTGGCTGCAGTGCTCCATGTCGTATGATTTTGAGTGATATTCAGGGTCCGGTACCGTCCAAGTAGCCAAGAGACATACGACATAGCAGCAAGATTGTGTCCAGGTAGAGAGCAGTGTTATCGTAAAGTGTTGGTTTGTACTTAGCACCTTGGTGTAAGCGACATTGTAGGTGAGTGGCCGAAAAAGGCGATTTTGACTTTTATTCCAGTCTGAAAAATCTATGCGAGGATTGGAAACACCCGAATTCATAAAACGCGATAATCTTTTGTTCTCGAGGTTGTGGGATTTAATTCGCTGTACTGGACAAACCGACAGCCACCTATGTAAATACGCATATTTTAAAGAGCGACTCCTGCAAATTTTCTATGACTATATACTTGCGACCTGCGGTGTGCTTGGATCCTCAAGATTAAGTATCGCCGCTTTGTCCTGAAAAACATGAGGCTCAACCTCTTCAGTTTTGGTGCAGTCAGAACCCGAGTCAGACTCTGTCATCGTGCGAGAACCAACAGTCGCACTCTCCGTGTCTCCGTCCTCAACAGTCGAGCTCAACCTGCTAATGTTCTCGCCGCCAGACTGGCAGGTCGTGGTTTCGGTCTGCACAGGCGAGTCCATGTGAAATACCTCCCTCGCTATATCTTCCTCTTCCTCCTCTTCAATGCTGTCCGACCGAGATAGCGGACCAGGAAGCTCGACCTTGGGTAAGATTACCTGGCGCTCGTCACACTCGGTCTCATGGCAAGAGGGGAATGCAACGCCCATCCTCCGTGCGAGCTTCCGCTCTCGGATCCTGGCAAGACTCAACCGGCGCTCCTCCATCCACTGATCTTCGTCTATGAGAGGGGCAGACACCTGCCCAATAGTGTCTGCTGCCAGTGCCGGCTTCTCACACTGCACACCCAGGCCAGCAGCAGCGAGGACGTGCATGATTGGAGCGTGAGAGCGAGCATTGGGCATGCGATGAGCGTAGGAAGCGGTCGCCCTGTCATGGAGGCCAGCAGATCCAATTAACGTTAGCGGAGGTTTGGTCGGAATGAGTCTTACCCAGGACCAAGGATGAACTCGCCGCCAAGCTGTGTAGGGTCACCTCCCTTCTCCCATACGGGCATACCGACACGGAGGGCATTCTTGAAGACCATTGCAATGCCACTCACGTGTCCGTGACGGACGTAACCTCCTCGTTTGCGCTGTGACTTAGGTTCTAGGGTTCGCAAGGTCATCCCAAGCGCTTTGTGGAGGCGCAAGGAGGGGTCTGTGTAGAATGTGAAAGCGGTACGGAATATTTCTGCACAAGTTGTCTAAGGCAATGCTATAACCACGGACAAGACACGCACGTCTGTATGACTTGATCATATTGTACGAACCATTGCCGATAACGACCAGATTGATATCTGCTTGTTTAAGCAGCTTTAGATGGACGTTACTCGCTACAGAAAACATATAATCTTGACACAACGGGCACCTAGATCCACTTGTGTGAACAGTACAATTACTCGCATCAAGATACGACTCACCAGAAATGTCTGACGAAAATAACGATAGTCTTCTGATCCCGGAAGAGTTCACCGAATGGCACCCGTAGGCCATTTTCGGCGATGACCAAGCAAGACGCAGCATCCATGAGTTGCCTGGGAGTCGGCAACGCATGCTCGTCAAACGCGGGAAGGGAAGCGGACGAGGTCGTAGGTGGTCGTGGGACCTCACACCCGGTTCGGGAGCTCGCAATCAAGCCGTAATCAAGGCCATCAGTACTTGTGTGAGAGCGCGTATGGTTGGCTGTCCTGGCAACAGGCGGGGTGGGACCAAATACGTGGCAGGCTTGCGAATGTGGAATGGAACTGCCAGGATCGCTCATATAACCAAGTTCAGCGTCCGTGAGGGGTTCATAAACGTACCCCGTAGTCGAGTTCCGAAGTGGACTTGATACGTCCATTGTGTGTAAATTAGCAATGATTTCTGCAGGAAATAATGCTGTCGACTTGCGACGAGCATGAAACGTGTTCTCTTCTGAAACGTGCCTTGTTGTAGAGGATCGCTCGGTGGTGAATTGAGGGAAGGACGTGAAGGACGTGTTGGTTGGACTCAGCGCTAGAGTGTCGGTGGACTGATGGGCCAAGCTAAGTCGACTCCCGGTCCTTTTTGGGAGAAGACGGGCGAGTTTCTTGACTTTGCTCGGCGCCACCACAGGAACATCCGCTGAAAAGGAAGCCAGCCGGAGCGGAGAGGATGGTGCTGGGAGGCCAACGGCAGAGTTCACGTGCGAACCCAAAGAGTGTACACTCTCGCTGCCGTGTCTGACTGGCGACATAGGCAGAGGTTCAGCTGTGAACGCGGGGGTCGAGGAAAGAGCGCTGGCAAGAACATATGAGTGCAGATTCGGATGTCCGTAAGGCGAGTTTCTACATGGAATTGACGCCGTAAGTCGCGCTTCTTTTCTCGAAACAGCCGAGCGAGAGCGTCTTCGCTGGAGTGGGTAGTCCCGAGGAGTGTCCGACGCGTATTCCGAGTCTTGAGAGGGTCGCCGCGGCGTCTCGGGTCCTCGCTCATACGACTGGTCAATATCATCTTGTATGATGTTGACTGTGCTTCTAGCGAATGGTGACGTCAGAACCTCTTGTTCCTTGCCTGAAGAAACGGGCGCCGTGGCCGGCAGTGAATCAAGATATGCTCGGTAGATATCTGGCGGGTACCTGCCACCGGTGTATGGGAGAGTTGGAAGGTGTGAGGTGGAATTGCCTCGAAAAGATAGAGGGGCACCAACACTACTCAGAGTGCTGGCTGTTCGACTTCGAAGGACGGAGAGAGGAGCGAATGGGTCGCCGGGGTCTGGACTGGGGTAGCGTGCTTCTAGCTCTAGGCTGGGTGCAGGCTTACGTCGAACTCGAGGTTGAGGGATAGGTGAAACACTAGTAGATACAGACATAATACAAAATAGTTACTTCAGTGGTCAGAACGTGTGGGGCCTGTGAAGGCGAGGTTGGAGGGAGCTCCAGCGGGAAAGCAAGGGCAACGATTACCATTCATCTGGCCTTTATGTACAATTTTCATCGTGGTTTCGGCGAGGAGCGCTTGGACTATGAAACTAGGGAAGACACGCTCCGCATGGTGACCTCGAGGACGTGGTAATCATCCTGATTTCCCGTCGGTTACTACCCCTTCTTATCACCAATGGTGCTTCTCAGACCAGTCCTCGATTCTGGTGTCTCACTCGAAAGACTCGTGCGTTTGTGGGCTATTTAACTGCCCATCACAGGTCGTGAGTAATTGAACAGAGGTGAATAACTCCAGATTAGCAGTCGTGCCGTGATGCACAAACGCAACCATAGGCATCGGAAGTACTTACCAGATTGCAAAGTCCATTGTTTGACGGTGTTCTACCTAATGTGACGAGAAATATAGTCATTTCGCAGATACGCCGGTCAGAAATCCATGCGTTGCCAGCACACCCAGGTTGGGCATTCTGGAAGGAACCCATCGATCAAACGAGGTACTGTCACTACCCTAGTTTCATGAACTGTGCCGCAATATTGATTCTCTTTCCTACCGTAATCGTTTATGGGCAGCGAGTCAACAACCAGAGGTGAAGGCGAATAAGTCAAGTCCTGTCTGACATATACGATGAAATTACTGAGAGTGGTTTAGAATGTCACCCGATGTGGTGGTGAATAAGTGCTTTCTAAGTATACGAGATCCCAACCGAAAGGCAGACCAAAACGTAGCACTACATGGCCTCGCCTTCAATCTCAACATCGCCTCGAACACACATTAGTGGCGATCACCTCGTTCATGACCTTGCAGCAGTCGATTAGCACGTTCCTGGAGCTGGCTGCGGTGCAGGCTCAGGTAGGGCCATGAGCTATCAGCACGATCAGGGTTATTCAATGAGACAAGGAAGGTGAAACCTTCCGCACCTTGATAGTCTGCACAGTTGTGAACACCATTGCTGCCATCCCAAAACTGCCCAGCAGGATATCCCGGAGCTTCTCCATCCGTGTCTTCGCCACTTTGTAGTGAAGCATCGCAGGGTAAACAAAACACAACGGCACACTGCATTGCATGACCATGTCAGACCGAATGCGTCGTTAAACGACGAAAGTACTTACCACGCAAAGCTGCCAATCAACGCCACAAACTTGTCAAGGTCGGCGGCACCAGCCCAGCTGATGATTGTACAGAACATCACCAATCCAAAACGGAAGAAATTCTTGAGCCATTTGATGCGCGGATCTCGCTTTCCGCTCCTTGAAAACAATCCGTTCTCGAGAATACGTACAGCAGGGAAGAATTGGAGTGGGATGGACAAGAGAATGGCTACAGAATAGAGGAATTGGACCTATTATGAGCGCAAGCTTCGTGAGCCGAAGAACCTTCCCAAAAACTGGGCAAATCTTACGGATTGTGTGAATTTATTAGTTTGATCCAGGTTGACCAGAACAACCGATTTCACGTCTGAACCGAAGGTTAAGTACGCAAGGGCGCCAGCTCCACCGAAGAGCACTAGAACAAGGAATTAGTATCAGCAAACGAGAGCGCGATGGTACACACGAAGTGTCCCGATCATGACGCCAGTGAGAGCCTTGGGAAACTTGTGCGGTTCGCGCATGGCGTCCGTAATTGGGATAACCTGGGTTGCTTCATGTATGAGGATATCACCATATTATTCGCTGGCAGAAGACATACTAAGCCGACCCCTTCGAATGAGAAGACTGCAGTGCTTTCAATGGGGTGATGAATGAGTAGCTGAGACTCGATGGGTTGAGACTCACCCAATGAACAATGGGAACTCTCGCGGATTGAACATCTGAATCTCCGCTATGCCCCTGTCGCCGATGATGGAGATCTCACTTCCAAATATATAAAGCAAGCCAGCAAGGATGAAAACATCCGCAATGAGGGCGGCCGTGCTGAGCTTCGCAAGGTTTCTGACGAGCGCCAGGGGCAGAAAGATGACCAGTTGAATGAGAATAAAGTATGGCACCGGAAGGAACGTCGCGCATTTCGTGATTGCAGAAACAAATGCCTGCGGAGATTTAGGTAGGACATACCTAGATGCGTTACCTATGAAACAACTGACCTGAAGATTTTCCGCGACAAAGATGGTGTAAGCTGCGACAAATCCAATTTGAGATATCGTAATGGAGAAGAGAATCGCGTAGCGCATCCATGGCCCGTATAGGGTTCCGCCAATGTCTACGCGTTATGTGAGTATCTCCAAATCAGATGACCGAGGAACACCAACCCCCGAAGGAGCCAGAAACGACAAACTTCGTCTTGACCAGCAGTAAGAATGAGTACAGAGAGACCAAGGCAACAATTGAGATCGTAATAGTAGAGAACAAGAGGCCGCCATTTGCGAATCTGTACACTTTATGAGAATCATCGAGGGAACCAGAGGATCGGAAAGTTACGCTTTGCCGAGGAAAAGTACACCGGTTCCCACAAACGACTTCAGAAGCTAGCGAGGGGTACCAGTTATATTCAGGCTCTGTGGAATGGCGCATTGATTCCTCACCATCAGCACAGCTTGCACTACTGTAGCGTCACCATGAGAACCGACCGACGCCGCCCGTCTCCTGGACCGAGAGCGTGGTCTGCCTGCCTGCTTGAGCAATGGCTGTGTCTCATCTGCAACAGTGGGCTCTGCTAAAGCACGATTAGCTTCTTCGGCAGCTTCTTCATCTTCAGCTGTGTCTTCATCTTCTTCGAGGTCTTCCCCGGCCTATATATAATCGTGACGACCATCCTCGATGAAGTAGAACCCCACTTACAAATTGACCATAGATATAAAGAAAGTCAATGAAGTTGTTCGTTGTTCGCCTTTCATCTACTCCTTGTTCGTTCGCTTGTAGGAGGACGTAGTTCCGTCTGAAGCCGCCAGGCTCGTGGATATGTTCAAATGCAGGGTTTGGCGGCGCAACAGATCCTGCATATGAGGACGCACGTGGGCGAGCAGCTTGTCGTCTTTGATCTGCATGCCACTTGTAGATGTCATGACTGAAAAGCAAGATGCATTTGTTCATGGATGGAACTTGTGTTGATAAAGCGGAACTCACGTAACGTCTGCACCTGGGGCGTGGTATGGGATAGGAAACGCTTCGGATTCATCTCTTTGTGGCGGTCGTACTGGGGTTGATGAACCAACGGAGGGCACGTCTGCTTCGTGTGCGTCTTGGTCGGAGCTAGCCAAAGAATATAGGTCTACGCGATTCTGCCTTTCTTCGCGCAAAACTAGGTGCCGCCTAAGAACCCTTGCCTTGTCTTCGTCGGACAAGTCGTCCAGGTCTGCTATACCGACGTCAACGCCACTCTCTGGAACTCCAGAACTGGATGGGCGCTTTGCGCTAATTCCGCCGACGGACGGATGATGCAGTTTAAAAGCCACTTCATTTGGAGCAAGGAGGTTAGTCCCAGGGGACCCACCACGACTTGGATTTGAATATAGGCCACTCGGAGGTGTATATCGTGCTGGGATATTGGGGACTGGAGGGGTTCCAGAATACTGGGCACGAAGAGCTCTGATATCGGGTGTACCGGTGGGGGTTGGACTGCCCGAGTGAAAAGCAGCGGCACGAGGACTGCTAATGTTCACCGGCTTTGAAGTTGAAGACATCGGTGATTGCAATCGAAAAGATAGAGAGAAAAAGACAGGCGCTGAACGAAGCTGCGGATTTGGTGGGACTTGAAGCTTGACGAAGCTGAAGCTCGAAGCCTGGACGTTCTGCTTTCGGGACCGGTCTCCCGGCAAAGGACCGAACTTGTTGCCGTGGTTAGGCCCCGATGATCGACGTATTTACTAGCACCTCCGGATTCTCCGTAGGAACCTAACTTACAGGACTTGCACCAAAAGCATGTCAGTCTTACTACTGAAGTACTGACAGACGGACGACAAAAACTCCAGGTGTTAGTGTCATCACAGTGCAATCACACACTGAACTAGCCAAACTGTGACTCTAGCAACCAGAAAGACGTACCCGCGCACTGTATGTATCAGTAGATGATGATGGTTGACGGTGCAACATGTGCTCTAGTCAACTATCCTGACCGACTCCACCCTGCCCTCGATACTTCCTCAGCCAGCAGTGGGCCCTACTTCAATTACCCAAGTATCCCATCTATACATACGCCCGAGTGATTTACAGTTCCAGTAGGAGGTGATGTTGGAACTGAAATCTTCTTCTTACGCCCCTTTTCTTGTCTTTGCTCACCTCTCAAGACGTCATAATCAATGCAGAATTCCTGTCAGCTCAGGCCCACTGGATAAGTTGTGGACACGACCCAACGTGTGCCAAGGTCGGTCACCTCTAAGTTGGCGGATGTAAATGCGGCTCGATATCGTTCCGCCTAACTGGCATACAAAGCACTTTTAACCAAGTTGGACCCTCTGAACCATTCAGACTTTCCAAGTCCCGTCTTTTCCAGGAAGTGATGATTCCCTTGTGTTTTGCTTATTATTGCTCTGGCCACGGTAGGCACTTTTGCTCTCTTCGCGTCCATAGACACCATTGAACTACTTACTCCTTAGGCTACGGCCACGCGACGCGAGTTTCGGCATTTGCTCGTCATCTAAGAGGTCTGGAAGGGAAACCCACTATATATATTATCTCGTCTGCACCTCGACATGTTTTTGAGGATAGCATCAACCTTGGGGCGATTTACCGTTATGCCGAGATCGACCCCGTCATAATTCAACCTATTGCGTAAGTAGGCAGTGACAGCCAGGTATGGTTTCCCTGCTGACCATGTAATCTACAGGTACCGAGTTGATCGTCGGAGAAGCATAGATGTTCTCCAGTCTTTCTTGTCGAAGAAAGGTACTCTTGTGCAGCAAGAGAAACGGTGGCTCCTTAGCATCGGAGCAGACTGTGTTTTGACTGATGCTGCGTTCCTGGGATGGTGGGTATGATGCTCACCAGCTGGTTTTTATTGACGATCTGCGATTACAGCCTAGCAGCACATGCTGCATATCTACCCTCCATTCTCATCACAAACTTTACGTTCGACTCGGTGTACAGCTACCTCGCCACTTCCTACACCGATCATTCTTCCGTTGGTCCTCGGTATGGTGGTATACTCGTCGATGAAAAGGTTCTCGACGAACCTATTCCAAATGAAGACATTCGACCTTTGGTGCAACAAATCTACGAAGGCTACCGCTGCGCGGACTTTCTCGTGCGCCTACCAGGTTTCATACCTATTCCGTCTTTCTTCGCCTCATTTCCTCTCCCTGCACCATCGTGGACGGATCAAGAAGCTAACAAACTACTCCCGGAAGTTGTGCATCATCTAACAAACTCATTAGCGGAGTCGGAACTTCACGCTACTATACCTTTCTCGGACACGACGACTCTGAAGAAACGCCTACCTCGCTCTGTCATACAAGCTCCACTTCTCGTTCGCGGGATCACTACATCACCAGAGTCCGTCTACACGCCTGCAGGACGATCCCGGTTTCTGTCGTCGATAGGCATACCTGAATATCTGCATGATCCCGATGAGACAAAGATCTTGATTGTCTCTTTTGGTGGACAAGTGTTTCGCAAGCCTTCTTCTGGTCGAGGAAGCAGCAGCGGGCACTCCACCCCAGGGAACAGAACCCCTCCTGAGCGTAATTCTACCGACTTGCGAGGTCTCAATCTAAATGAGGCATCGTCATCTCATGGTGACACCTACCAAAGCCAGCCCCCTCACACTACTGGTCCTTTTGCGACTGGCTTATCCCAATGTGGCTCCGCAAAACTGGCCACTCCATCGCATCTATATATTCCGGGAGCTCCCCCCACGACCAAACCAGACACACTAATGGCGGAAGGAACCAAACACCCCGATGTAGTCACAATCGTAGATGCAAAGCACACGACCGTCAAGGGCATTTCATACTGCTGCTACTTCGATGCTGTGATTACCTCAAGTCCGAAGCCACTGGAGCAGGCCGTTTCTGAGCCTCAGCTTCTTCCTAATTCGTCTTGGATTGCTATCGTGTGTGGTGTATCAAAAGAGCAGTGGGCGCAAGGCGAAGCGGAGGATGAACTGCCTGATAACTTCTTTGTTGCACCAAAGTACGTGTACATGCCTGATTTGACGGCCGTGGCGGATGTGTTGCTTGGAAAGTTGGTAGGAAAAGTTAACCAAGACGAGTACCTAGAATTCGTCTCACATACTTTTGCTATAGGGCTACGGCACGGTATCAGAGTGTGTGGACTCGTGTACTCCCTTTGTTTACGTCTCCCGACCATTGTTTGCCGAGGAGCATGGACTCAAGCTCCTTCTCAGTCAGAAAGGAGTGAGCGTTGAGCTATCACGAGCTGCGTATGAAGTCGGAGACTGGGCCCCTGTTGTAGAGGATGCTTGGCTGCTTGGACGAGATGCAAAGGCAAAGAAGCGAGAGACTGGCAGGTTAGGAATAGGCATGGACCTCGGTGACAAGGAGGGGAAAGCTCTTGCCAGCCAAGTGACAAGCTGGGTTAGGGCCTGGCACAGTGGGCTAAAGTAGGTCTAACTTGAAGATCGTCACCCATGACATGTACAACCTCCTTGGACAGACTTTCCTTTGTTTCACAAAACTTCTTACATGTAAAGCTAGTTCTCATGCCGAAATAATCTGTATGGTGTCCTTCAACTTTGTCAAGATACTCCTGAGGTAGTGATTTACAAATCGAGCTTTTTAACTACCGTATTTGACAAGTCGATACACGCCGTCGAAAACGGTTTCGCGTAAACGTCATTAGGGTAGTCATGATCAAGTGCTAACACTGATTAAGCGTGCCAGCTTTTCCGCGTCCATACCTTCCCTTCTGGGAGAAATATGACAGTGAAACTTTACTGGACGGCTATCGTGAATTTGAGATGGGGAGTCTAAATGATCATCTCCACGCTGAGTAGGGAAAGACGTACGAAGCGACGCCTGCTGTCCATTCAGGCTCAAAAACGATTTCTTTCCCACGTCCGTCCTGCGCTTTACGGAAACTGAAGACTGCCAACATGGAAGCGATAGCGGACCATAAAGACGCATCGGCAACGTGCCTGCCTGGGCAAATACGTCTTCCCCATCCAAAAACGACAGAAACCTTGTCATTGGTAAGGCTGCCATTTGGCAAAAGGAAACGCTCGGGCTTGAATTTGTCTGGATCAGGGTACTTGTCAGGGTCCTGGGACATACCCCTAGCAATCCAATGCAGAGTTGGCTGTTGCACGGACGGTTCGAGTGACGTCTTACCAGAGATTTGCAATGATAGCGGTTCCTACGCAGCGGTGATTAGACTCAGAGCTTCAGCTGCAGTGATGCTAGTGAATGATACTTGCCTTTTGGGATAAAATAACCTTCATAAAAATCGTCCTCTACGGCAGCGTGAGCTATCCCTAGATTTGCCTGGTCAGGCAATAGAGATTAATAGCTTCAAGGACATGCCTAGAGGAGCAACGGGATGATATCTCATCGTCTCTCTCATCACGGCTTCGATATACGGGAGAGACTCTCGATCGCCGAAGTCCGGGAGCCTGTCAGTGCCTACGACAGCGTCAAGTTCTGCTTGCGCCTTTTCTTGCACGGAAGGGTTTAGCACCATAGCAAGTATGAAGACAAAGAGGGTGGAATAAGTCTGCCCATACAATCAGACGAGCCAATAACAGCGTATGATTAAAGCTTACTGTTTCAGTCGCGGCTAATGTCCCATGAATTAGTACATTCTTTTGTCCCATCTAGAAAAGAAGGCAAACGTACCACTGAAAGCCGTCCCTGAAGATTCTTTAATTGCCCTTGCCACGTCCCCAGCCACGTCCTCTTTGAGCCTGGTCAAAGCATCGAGAACCATACATGGAGAAGACGTTCCAGCCGCCTGGATTTGTATTCAGCCACCAGGAAATTTTCTTTGGCACGAAACATACGATGCTCTGCTGAGCATACTGATAAGGTTTCTCCACCACGTCGACGACTAGCTTCCGACACAATTTTCCATGGCGCTGAAACGAGGCGCCGGGGAACCACTCTGGGAGACGTGTTACTGAGATAGAATGAGCTTAGGGCACATCTGCTAGAAAACAAAACAGACAAATGGGATAGGCATCGATGATTGCAGCCTTGTTTGGCGTCTCAGCCTTTACAATCATCTCCATGGTGTTTTTGACAACTGCAACGAGTGGATCGTTGGGTATTGTCTCGTAATCATACACAGCAGACATGATGATTGCAGCGGAATGCCTGGAGATTTATTGAGCGTTCACCACTGAGACCACATGTGATGAACAAACGATTGTAGATGAGTCACGTAATCCTCAGGTGACTTGAGCAGATCAACAAGAAGCTGGCGAGCTTTGCGGACTTGCATGGGACGGTATTGCACGGCTGCATCTGCACGGAAGGCCTGATGATAGAGCCTCCTGTGCAAACGCCAAGTGCTGCCATAGGGTAGCATTACAGTCCTGAACGCAATGCCAAATCTACTAAAAGGTAAGCTGTGCAACACTAGCGACACGCAGGTACGTACAGTTCCAATGTCGCATACCGAGGCCGATCAGAGTAGTTGTGCGACCGTTGGTCGAGAAGTGCTCGGGCGACCTTTTCAGAATTAAGGATAACGACATCCTGATTCAAGACGCGAGCATGTACAATGTCCCCTTGACGCCCTTCCCCTTAAGCGTGGATTCGCTCAGTGTGATGGAGAGAGACTGACCATAAGTAGTACGCCAGTCACGGTAAGTGAGCCAGGGATGGTTGCGGTTGATAGCGAGCCAATTCCCAAGCAGGGGAAGTGGCTTCGGTCCAGGAGGCAAAGGATACTTGCTCCTTCCAGCTCTTAGCAGACGAATAACGTGACTGCCAAGAACAGTCAGAAATAAGATGAAGAGGCTCTGAGTGATGGTCATGCTCTTCAATGTCGGATCAATGCAGCAAGGGATGCGTTTGGGGGTGGTTTGCCGCTGGTATTACAGCTTGTTTGTGGAAGCAGCGCTCAGGCTTGCAGGCCAAGCGTGAGCATATTGAAAGGTTAACTTGAGATAGTCATGAGACAAAGAAGGTATTATTGGCCCGAATCGAGTGCAAAGTACTAGTATCCCTTGAGTTGCCATGATAGTAGTCACCTAGCGTTTGGCTTGTGTTTCCAAAAGATATTGAAGGAAATCCTGAGAGTGCATCAGTATATTAAGGTCTGCATCATGATAGACAGTCAAGCAGTGGTATGTATGTTGTTCGAGATTGCACTGTGATGATAACAACACCTGACTCGTTTTTGTCGTCTGTCAGTAGTAAGTACATGATCCTAGTGCGTCAGACTGGTGGCTCATTGACGGACTCATGTCTGCAAGTATCTAGAGATGCTCCGATCCGCAGCGTGGTACGTTGAATCACCAATCAGCTCAAGTAAAGGTAATGCGTCCTAGCGGTGTCACGATAGGGCGGCGACAGGTGCGCCATGATTCAGCATGAATGGCCTGCTCAGGCTCTGGACTAGTACAAGAGACATTACAAATACATGAGGTCAATTGAAATTCGTAGTGATGATCCATCGAGCCCTTCCTCTCCTACACTTAGATAATCTCCATTAGTATGTCTGCATTCATGCCAGACAAGCGGGGCACAACACGACATTCGAGCTTGAGGGGATGTCTGTAACCGACTGCGGTCGTCCACTGCACTTACAAGTTACTGACATAGACTCACGATATAAGCCCAGTCGACCACTCAGGGTCTGGGTACTTCTCATCCCCGTTCTCGTCGAGTGGTTTCATGAACTTGAATGCAGCGAGCAGATGGACGATCGCTATCCATACCGATGCGTCTGCGAAGTGCCTGCCGACACTGATATCTAATATTAGCCATATGTTTTACATTGCAAGCAGGATGTAGCTCACCAGACTCTGCGCCCGAAGCCAAAAGCTAAGGCAATAGAATCATCGTCGAGCTTGCCATCCTCTTTGAAGAACCTCTCAGGTATAAATTCGGTAGCTTTGGGATATTTAGCTTCATCCCTCAACATCGCCCTTGACAACAATGAGCCATTGAAAGTGTAACAATTACAGATCGACACACCAAAGGTTGGCCAGGACTACGCAGCCTACACTGCTGTCAGACTACGGAAAAGTCGAGAGGAGGTCCTCACCTTCAGGTATGTAATGTCCATTATACACGTCACTCTTTGTAGTGTAGTGTGGCAAGCCTCCCGACGATCTGGTCACTGATGATTCGGGAGGTCTCCTGGACGACTACTTACCTAATGGGAACACTGGGTGCCATCTCAGTGTCTCGCGCAAAACTGCCTCGACGTAAGGCAGTGACGGCCTGTCTCCAAAATCCGGGAGCCTATCTGTCCCGACGATGGCATCGATCTCCTTCTGAGCACGATCTTGGACCTCCGGGTAAAGCATCATTGCCAAGACAAAGACAATCAAGGTAGATGCTGTCTGAGGAACTATCAGCGAGCCTCTCACGAGAATTGATAAATGCATACCGTCTCAACACCAGCTGTTGTTCTTACGTATTAAACATCACAATAAATTAATATGATTTTGAAACTGACCGATGAATGCTGTTGCGGATGATGACTTCAATGCAACTTCAAATCCTTCGGAAGCCGATTCTGGGAAACGCTTGATGGACTCGGATATCATACATTGCCCCGAAGTGCATGTCATCTGATGTGAACAGTAGGTTGTGAATCCATCGAGGGTAGGTAGAGACAAAGGAATCCTCACCACTCTGTCACGAGCATACCGGAAAGGCTCGTTCATCATTTCATGCAAATTCTTCTTGGATTGGATGGCCATACGTTTCAAGGTAGCACCAGGGAACCACGTAGGAAGTTTGAGCACTGAGGATTCCAATTAGTACGAAGTTGCCACTCGAGAAAAACCGAAGCGAACAGAAAGGGAAGGCCTCCAAAATCGCAGCAGTTGAGGGTCCGGCAACTTTCACAAACACTTCAATCGCTCTCTCCGCTGCCAGCACCAGTGGATCGTCATTTGGCGCGGTTTCATAATCGTAAACGACGGACATGATGACCGAGGAAGCAAATCTGCATAGCATCAAAACGTGCTCAGTATTGCATGTTGATTTCGGAGAAGCTTACAATTCAATGTGACGTTGATACCGATCAGGGGATTTGTAAATGGCCATTAATAACTGACGGGCTTTGCGCACTTGGTTTGGGAGATAATCTCGGGCTGCATCAGCGCGGAATGACTGGTGGAATATTCTGCGGTGAAGCCGCCATTCCTCCCCGTACTGGAGCTGGGCACTGTTAAATTCAGAGCCAACCCTGAGCAAGGCGAATCAGCGGCCTTTTTTTGCAGGAGTTTGAAGAGAGCACGCACTCTTTCGTGGTCTTTACCGGTGGCCTATCTGAATAGATATTGGAGCGCTGTTCAAGCAAAGCTCTTGCGACTGCTATAGTCTGAATGACAACAATATGTCGTCCAAAAAGACTACAATATACCAAATCGCCTTGATTCGACGAGACAGATCAGTGGTGTTCTTTTCGTCGCGGATCAGACACGGACCATAGGACGCTGCCCATTGAGTGAAAGTGAGCCAGGGTTCACTGGTATTGATATCAAGAACGTTTCCAAGAAGCGGTATGCCCTTTGGACCAGGGGGAGGGTTCAACGCACGAAGTTGCCTGTGTCTTGCATAACCCGTAAGGGCGGCGATGGCTAAGACAGTCAAGACGGAGAAAAGTGTGGAGGGGGATATCGGTGACATTTCTTGTTGTCTGATTGATCTGTGGGTGGGGGAGGGATGGTCTTATACCTATTGGAAAGAGATAGTGTTGCTGTCGCTTAAAAGTACCCGTACAGAGCATGGCTCGGAAGTCATTTCATTTCACCGAAATGAAAGCGGTGCGGATGCCCTGCTGAATGTTACTGTGACCGAAAGGGTATGTCACATCTCCGTGGGTGCGAAGAGATCTAGTACTGGTGTCAACCAAAGAGTACTATGAGGAATAATCTCATCTCAAGATTTCCTTTGAGAGTTATGGGACATACCGTATACGTACTTGTGGTTGTCCAGAACTGACACGACCTTTGACAAATATATAATGGACATACAGTCTGATGAAAAGATCTTGCGGCGTATGATGTCAACAAATTATTCGAGGCTTGATCCGACTATCATGGGGAAGGGTTGGTTATGCTTACCGACTAGATCAACAACAAACATGCATAGACTGCTGAATCGGGATGTCTGGCGGGAGATGGGACTGATGGTGGCCCTATTCGCCGCATTCAAGCATTATCGCCATTATCACCGGCGATGAGACTATGAAGTAAGGTGCCCAGCCTGAGCAGATAATTCATATTGGATGGTATATGAACATCAGTAAGTGCTAAGCAATGTGCCCCAGTTCTGTTCGGTCAGATTGTATGGAAGCACGTGGATCAATGGACTTCAAAAAAAAAAAAAAAAAAAAAAAATGAATTCTTACCGACGGAAAGCGTTCCTTTGAAATGGAGAGTGACAGGGAAAGTTCGAAGATAAGTTGACGTTTCAAACCTCGAAAAGGTGTCACAGGATACGTTCATTATTTTCTTGGATTCGAAGACGTTCTTCGATTGGAAAGTGTGAGCCAGTACTCATGTGAACACGTGACTGGTCACTCTACACGCCCTCGTCACGGTCCGACCAATCTTGAAGCTTGACGTCCGGAGCCCTTGATCCTGCCAACTACTTACTTAGACCTGTTTGCTACGTATCATCCAATATCCTTGTTATACATGGCAGGTGGACTGCTAGATGCTGCCCCAAATTCAGAGGTACCAGATAGCCAGCGGGGTAGTGCGCGTCCAGCATCGGTTCCTCCCTTTCATAAATCGGCTGCACCGTCACTTCCTTCCCTCATCGGCTTCGCCGATAATCCCCGGGCTATGAGCGAGACTCGTCTTCATTCTCCTAGAAAAGCAGGTATACAACCACTGGATCTGATGATCAATCTTAAGCGGGCAGAGCCATCCATTGTCAAGACCAGGTCGGGTAGTGTACTATCAAGAGGATTCATTCTTAAAACAGATTACTATCCTTCTGGTCAGCGCTCACTGGTCAAGCTCGTCTTAACAGAACTTACCGCGTGTTTTCCCATAGGACGCGCTCTTGATTTGGACCTTAATGTCCATGGCGCTCCAAATTTCAGGGCACCTCGCCAGGGTAACCTCAATGTGTTCGGGGTTGCTCAACCTCGAACGCAAGGTCTTCGCGCTATACTATCTGTGCTCAGGTGCCGTCCTGGTACTCCTGATCCTTCTCACGTTGTCTGGTTTTCGACGCGAGAGGAGCCGATTGGTGTGTTCCCTTATTTTCCAGAGAGTTTTCACCCTGAAGCGTTTATGGTGTCGGGAACTTGATGACCATTCTCAAATACCTTACTTTGTTCATTAAGTTTACATTTCCGGTCGTCCATTTGTTTTGCGTGATGCCTCAGAGCCACGCGAGACTCTTTCTCTTTCTGATCGAGCGGAAAATCTTGAAGCCATCGAAGATCGTCTGAAGAACGATATCCTCCAAGAAGCAACCAAGTGAGGTCTCATGTATTTGATTCTAAAGAACGTAGCTTGCTCATCTCCGATGACAGATATGGCGGTTTGATTTTGACGCATAACGAACTTCGTACGTGTTTCAGACATGATCGTACGCAATAACTGATGCACCGCTTCACCGAAAGCTGCCGAAAGTGGCGAAGGCGCTATATTGCCCACTTGGACGCATGTCGACAACGTGAACGTTAGGACGTCACGCGAACTCTGGGAGAACATGCGGTTGGATGGATGGAACGTCGAGGTAACGTTATTTGGCCTGGCACATTCTCGTGTACTCACATTCATGATGTTCCCGATTCGCAGTATCACCGGCATGTTTTTCCATTTCATACACACGAATGATGTACTCAGCCGCCACTGATCCATGTAGAATTCCAATTTCTCCTGACCGACCAATAGAGGTGGGTACACCTTCATATCCCCGGTTGAAACAAGGGATGACGCCGCCCAGGACAACTATCTTGATGCGTATCTTCGTGTCATTAAAGATGCCGACCCTGTACGAAGTGCTCTGGTGTTCTCCTGTGGGATGGGTACCGTACGAACCACGTTCGCTATGGTTGCAGCGTTGATCGTCCGCAGGAAAATGCTTCTTGTTCGGGGTTTAGATGATCCCTATGCTACCAAGTCGTCTTTCTTCAGTATGATTACTATTGGGACCAACAAGCTAGCGAGTGGTACATCGGGTGTCAGCACCGTAAGCCGTTTAGCTCATCGCGAATTACCGAGTTCATTGATCGTTATCTACAGTCGGCATGTCAAGTAAGCTCAACTAATAGATCGGTCTTCAACCGGTTCACCCCGTCACCATTTAGCCTGCAACGGACATAAAGCTCGCTCAAGCATTAGAAAGCGCCAACGCCCAACAGGACTCGAATAGGACCCTGCTTCGGCTGACATATGTTTTACAACAACGTATGTGCTATTCCGCATAAGTCAACTTGATGCCAGGTTTCAGATCACGTACTTTATTCAGATTTGCACTCACAATCAGCCATCGGCTTGCTCATGGCACAACCCATGTTACTGGAAAATTTACGCAAGGCACACCAGGGCAATTATGGCGTCATCCTCAGCCTACTAGGCTGCTTAGACCATGGCCTTCAAGCTAAAAAGCTGGTCGACCGCGTGATCGATACTTGTGCGTATCCCGATCTGTTCATATCTATGAGCGCATCTCCATTTCAGTGGCAAAGGAGTTGATGGCTTTTGTTTGATTATGGTTTGATAATGCAGGCGATCATGTAACCAATCTACGTGAAGATATCTTGATCCACAGAGTTCGTTATTCACTCACCACTCCTGAGAATGATGAAACCAAAAGGGATGAGATTCTAGTAGAAGCTGGAAGGTCTCTCGAAAAATAGTGGGTGTCACACTTGACAAGGTTTAGTTCAGGATGCTAATACCTAGCTGGCCTAGTTTTTTCATGATTGCTTTCGCGAGCTATGTCGACTCAGTTCCTGACTTTAGACAGACATTTTCAGATTGGTTGAAGGTCGATATCGATTCATTTACTTGTTCAGGTTGACCACTGATCCGAACCTGCGATATTTCCAGACGAGGACGGAAATCTGGAAGTAAGCCTCGTTCGGTAACTTTCCCGCGGTAAAATGTCATCGTGTTTCTTTCAGTCAGGTGATGTTTCTCAGGAAGTCAAGGGGGTCCCGATTGAACCTGTTCGCTCCCGTAAACGATCTTTCACTTCTGTCTCGATCAGGGGCAGAGGATAAGTCCCTTGTGGCTGGGCAAAAGAACGACGTGGAGATCGCTGGTGGCCAATTACTCGGAGACGAGTACAGCGAGCACTTTGTCAAGGTTAGACTTACTCTCATGTGGGTAGAAAGGGTAATCAAGTCCAGGCCTAGAATCGCAGTGGCATTATTTTGAGAGAGAGGTGAGTGTATTTTCCCTGTGTGCGTCCAGCCTCATTAGAACATGTTTTCAGCACGTTGTTGAAATCGGATCAATGGCTGTCTGAGTCCTACCGTGTCTTGCACTCCGTTCGTGGTGCCATCAACTTCAGAAACATTCCCGGCACGAACATCTACGCCAGTGGGCAACCAACTGAATCAGCAGTCAATAAGGTAGTCCAACTGGTCAAGGAAGATCACCCGAATGCCAATAAGGTGGTGTGGGTAACGCTCCGAGAAGAACCCATTGTGTACATCAACGGCGCCCCCTACTGCTTGAGACGAGAGCGTTTTTCCTTGAGGAACATGAAAGGTCATTCGCATTTGTCAGTGTTCACAGACAAGACTTAGCGCTCCATCACATGCAGATTATGGGGGTATCTCCGCTTCACGCCTAGAAGTGCTCGAAGAACGACTCAAGGATGACGTGCTCGCGGAACTAGACGCATTTGGCGGAAGGTACAGTATCTATGCGCCAGTATGAAGTATGTCGACGTTCACACGAGATCCAAACGCAAGACTTTTGTTACACACAGAGACAACCGATGGGTCTGTCATACCAATTTGGGAAGAAGTACAGCCTGAAAATGTCGCCGTCCTGAAGGACATCATGGCATCACGGCGATCAGATTGTGGAATTGAAGTGCAATATGCTCGTATCCCCATCACGTCGGAACGTCCTCCAGACTTCACTGATATCAGCGAACTCATGGACCTAGTGGTTCGTACTGATTCCACGAACACCGCAATCGTCGTAAACTGTCAACTTGGCAGAGGAAGGAGTACATTGACTTCGGTAAGCGTCACCCTTAACAGATGAATGATCGACTGACATAATTCTTTGGCGATTTAGGTCCTAATCCTTCTGATCCAACAATGGCTGAAAGAGAGTAGACTACTCGCTCAGGCCTCCCCTCGATTGCTTCCGCGATCACCCGCCCTCTCAACTTCGCTTTCAATGTCAGAGAGCTTCATGGAAGAGCCTGTCAACAAGCGGCAATCGTACCAGGTCGTTAACAGTACGCTCTGTTCCTTTACGATTTATCTGACGCCATATACCGAATGTTTTCCTGAAGATTTCCTCCGCATCGTTCGCAGAGGTTCGGAGGTGAAAAATGCCGTTGATGAGGGTATTGATCGGTGTGCAATTGTCATCAACCTGCGTGATTCAATCGAGGAAGAACGGGTCAAGGCAGAGCAGGCTAGTGACGAGAAGCAGAAGCGTGTCCATACATCCAAAGGTTTGCTGGAAAGACAAAGTAATGGCATGATCTAATGATTCTCCAGGACTCCAGAATTTACGGCGCTACTTTGAGTTGATTGTCTTCCAAGCTTACCTACAATCAACGGAAGCTGACACCATCAAGTCTGTTGAGACTTTCGAGAAATTTATAGAGAACAGGCCGGGTGCGCTTGCCTCCCAGTCCTTATCGGATAATGTACTTCTGAACTCTGGACAGTCATCAAGACATTTGAGAAGGACCTCGTTGCCGACGGCCTGCATGCACTGACCCCTTTGGAACGGACAGAGGTTAATGATGGGATTGCCCACCCGGACGAAGTGAAGCAGGTCGTGGTCAACCGGTCCGGAAGCATCTTATCAGCCTCCACGATCTTGAAGAGTGACTTCTTCTCGAACCTCCAGAAAATGACGCTCCCGGAGTAAGTCTCCGATCGTGGCTATGCTTTGGGTTATGGCTTATGTGCGCGACAAGGCGGATCGATGGATCCCCTAACTTCCGTCGGGTTCCACTGCCTCTGAAGCTAGTATCGTCCAGAAAGTCTTCCCCTAATGTTTCCATAGAAGTCCTCCCCGATGGTGCCAGTGACGGAAAAATGGTTTGTGGAAGGTGCGGTCTTATTTATCGTGTCTTCAAGGTGTCCTCACTTTACCTCGATGAGTCTAGTGGGATGCCTACCGTACAAGGGTTTGTATTCCATCAGTTGGAACACGAATTGCTATCAATATTCATACAGGCTTCGGCGAGCATTGGCGCGGGTAGATGCCGGCCCGCAAGGGAGCAACATGGTGTTTTGGACTTCTTTAAGAGAGGTTTGCTTGGACTTCCTCGTGGAAACGACATTATCCCATGCTGAACGTCTGACAGGAACCAGTCCTCTATGTTGCTGGCCGACCGCATGTCCTCAGGCTGGTCGACAAGCCACTCGAAAATGTCGAGTATGTGTATCTTATTACTTGAAAGTTGGCATAGTATCTACCTTCTGTCCCCAGGGCCACAGGAGTAACGACTAGCATGGTAGAGAACATGGAGGAACGTTTCAAGAAGGACGTTCTTCGAGAACTTCGGCAAGGTGGGGGCCGTATCCTGCTTCATGACGAAGTCGAGGAGCGCCCTGGCATATTTTCCATCATACCCATATGGGAAATTGTTTCGGAGGAGGACATCATGACACCACGGGACGTGTTTAGCCTCATGGCAGAGGAGGGTTACAAGGTAGGTAATCCTCGTCGAAGCTACTCGTCGTCCTGGCTGACCGTTCAAGGAAAATAGATCGATTACGATCGTGTGGCTATTGTATGGAGTACCTCAAACTACATTCGCCGAATTGCTAACCTTTGCTTCAGACCGATGAACAAGCGCCACTTCCTGATGCGCTCTCGCAACTTCTGAACCGTGTTCGGTTGGGATACCCTCAAGCAGGCGATTTCATCTTCAACTGTCAAATGGGGAGGGGTCGTACGACTACTGGCATGGTGACCGCATGTCTGATATCAATTGTCATGAACTGGGCAGAGGAAGAAAATGTCGATACCCCCGAGGAGGCGAACTTGGTCAGCTACGATGCAATCGACGGTCCATCTGAAGAGGAAGCATATCTGCAAGGTATGTTCGTTTGCTATCACTAAACAACATACTGACTGGTCACGGTCAAGGGGAGTACAAGACCATCTTGCACCTCGTCGGCGTACTCTCCCACGGAAAGATTGCAAAGCGCCTTACTGACCGAGCAATTGATCTCATGCAAGATGTCCAAAACCTTAGGAAGGCAATTTATGAGTGAGTAGTCGATTAACGATCCCCGCTTCCCTCCTGAAAATAATCATCATGACGCAGCTATAAGCTGAAGGTTGAGGCGTGCGTGAAAGGGAGCGCCAAGCAGCGGAAACTGATGAATGTCGCTGTGAACTACCTGTGAGTTGTTCGGCCATTTTCGCGACATTTGTGGGCGCTCAACAACTTGGCATAGATACCGCTATGGAACGCTCATCGTTTTCTGCAACTATCTGATAGAAATGCGGGAGCCATCTACCCAAGGGCTGGAGAAACCGTTCCCTGATTGGCTTCGAGAACGCCGCGAAATCACTAAATTGCTAGAGAGGAGATCACTAGATTGAAGATCAATGGCTTTATGTTTGATTACCACCAACTATCCTATGCTGCTAAAATGCACTGCGCTTGGTGATTGATCTGTAACCAAATGGATAACTCTGACATGTAATAGTACCCAATTTCCATGATTTTTCATAGCACTGGGACGGTCCACCGTGTTCACCGTGAGAAGTTCACCTGCTGCGGACAGACATGCTGCTCACATTCGACCTCGCCAGTTATTCTGAGCAGTGATGGGAGATAGCGGGAGAAAGAAAGCTGTACTACATGATGGCATACGTGTCAGGCTGCTATGCCTTGGTAACAAGGGGCCAAGGGCCTCAGTGCTGCTCAGCGTTATTTAGTCACGTGACCGAGACATTGCCTTGTGGAACACTGCCACCACGGTTTCTGCATCAAATCAGTTGCCTTTTCTCCAACTTTCTTTCAGCTTACAGGCCGTTAGGCAGGCGTCGACTCCAACACATACCACCTTGTCACACACTATACACGACGGCGTCCAGCTTGACTTTGATCACTGCGGCGTCCCCCAATAACGGCGGACCCACCTGCGACGCGACGTTGCTGCGGAATTTTGTTAGACAACACTCCTTACACACCGGTTTATAATCCATCACACGGCTAGCGGACGGGATGAAGAAAGCAACGCGCTCGATGTTGCTTGTAGTAGCTTCTGCTCTCATACTTTTTGCGCTGTTAGCCCGGTACGAGTTGCTTGAAGTACCAAAGCCACACATCCAAATGCGTGATGTGATTACACCACTGCAGAGCAGCACCGCTTCCGCTGATCCAAGCACTGCTGCAACCTCGTCGACACATTCTTCGTCGACTCCAGCTCCCGCCACATCGACACAGACGACACCCTCGTCGACTCCAGCTCCCTCCACATCCACCCCAGCTTCACCGACAGCCAGTGCTGCCAGCAGCAGCACGACCCCAGCCGCCCCATCAAGCACACAACCTGATAGCTCAGTGGTGCCCACTACTGCCACCGACTCCTCGGGAAATGTCTTCACCAGTGTAGTTGCTGTACCCGACGCCACAAGCTCTGGTGCAGCTCCTTCGCACACTGATTCTGGTTCGAGTGATTCTGGTGGTCTTGGCACTGGTTCTATCATCGGCCTTTCAGTTGCTGGTGGAGTTGCAGCCATTGGTATTATCTTGTTCTTCGTCTGGAAGTTCACTAGGAAACGGTTTGCCGACTTCGACGACAGTAAGCTCTTACGTAATCCAGACACCCATGAAATCTGACAAGAAAGCAGACGAGGCTATCAAGTGGCCGGAGCTAAATGTCCATGGCAACGATGTGCATGCACTGCCAGCAACCTCGACCGGAAGAGCTGGCTTCGGTGCGGAGAATGAGTCCGATGTCAACCTTGCAAGAGCACCAAGCCCCGGAGGTGCATACACTCATTCAATCGCCGCTTCTTCTGTCCCCGAAGTGTACGCTACCGGCCAAGATCCTTACGCAGTCCCACCTCTCCCTCATCTCAATCCGAACCAGCCATACCGTGATGATCCTGGAACATACGGTCAACCAGCAGGGTACTACGACCCATATCGAGGTCCGGTACCCAACACGTTCAATGATGCCCAATCTGACAGCCATGGCGTAGAATCTATCCCAATGACTCAGATGGCTAGAACCAGAAGTCCTGCTCCACAGATGGCATATGATATGCAGGGTCGTGGGTCCCCAGCGCCGCAGGCGGTCATGGGCTATGGTGTAGGCATGGATGACAGGTCCAGAAGTCCCAATCCTGCCGCATTAGGCGCAGGCAGAGCATCGCCAGGTCCTCAAGCCGCGTATGGTTATGGACCGCGATAGCCGCAGCCCCCGCTCGGATATCCTGGCGGCACAGACAAGGGAAGGGATTGTTGAATTTGAGGGGTTGTGGAGTACGGATGGACATAATAGACGGCTACCGAAGGACTTGATACCCTTTGCAACGATATCCGCAGCTGGCATATACACTCGTTCGTTTGGTTGGCCACCTTTTTCGTCTCGTCGCCCCAGCTCGCATGACAATCTTCCACGTATCACAAGCGCATCTTCATCGGTTTCTATCTTTTTTGTCATGTAGCTCTCGGGCGGATTCTGCCTCTATCCGTTGCCATCACTCCACCATGCCCTCGACCTCATCCTATCTCTTGTTTTGGACGTTATTTCTCAATGTGCTGTTCCGTCCTCAAACGAATAACTACTAATGAAGAAATTTATATATTCTCATCTGCCTTGATGCAATCCACACAACCCAACTGGGAAAGCGACGATGATACAATCCAGTTATTGAGAACAATAAACAAAATGCTAGATGGTCATGAAAGAATGTGCAGTCCATGTACATAATTATGAAGTATGAGGGAGCTTCAGCCTGGCACAATCCATGCCGCCCCCGCCTCACTGTTCCATCATCTCCCCAACTCGTAGACCAATGTTGGTGGCTAATGCGGCGAAGAGCGCAAAGCACAAGATGGTTGGTCCATACTTGTCATAGTAAAGTCCTTCAGCACTCCGTGCACGAAGACGTAGTGCACGGTATATGAAGATGATAGCCGAGTAAGCAATGGCGAGCAAAGCCGCGAACGTGAAGAAAGCAGCGCTGATGAGCCCTTGGGTATCCCCGGGAGGGACGAAATTGAGCAGAGTCGTTGCAATAGAACCTATGAGGACAGCGAAGTTAAGCCATTTCTTTGGGGGCTTCGGGTCAGTCCAAGAGGCCATGGTTAGCGAAGCAAATAAATTACCAGGAATGTCCGCTCGTTGGCAAAGTACACCTTTGGCTCAATGCGAACAGGTACTGCAATCTTCTTGCCAGAAGGCGCAATCCAGTCACGTACGAGTAACCTCTCCTGCTCCGGTATCTCCTCGACTAGTCCCACGGCCTCGGGAGATTGCGTGGTCGTTTGATTGTTGCGAACCTCGGCATTGGCTCCGTTCAAGCGCTCCCTTAGCGTCTTGTCAAACGCCGAGGATGGTGCAAGGGGATTGATAAACAGCGACTTCTGGTGAGGCCGGGGAGTATTCTCAGACTTCCGCCTTGCCTGCAGAGACGGCATACGTTCGTCGGCTTCTTCCTCCTCCATGTCACCATTCGCAGTCCCATGTAGTTGCGCTCGTAAAAGTGAGCTTGCGCCGTTCAGTTCACCATCATCGCACCCCTTCAGAGATTTCTCGCGATATGCGACGGCGGCTGCAACATCTGCTTGGGAGAGACCTGTGCGCCTATCCTCATCTCTTGCTGGTGTTAGATCCATAGCTTCATCTTCCTCGCCTTCAGAGACTGGCTCAGCATACGGTTGTGATGGGGTTACATCACCCGAGGATTGGTGCTCCGGAGTGCCCTTTGACGATGAAGGAAGAGGACGTTCCACGGTCAGGTAACCAGTGCTTGGTTTGAGAATATCGATGTCCACTAAAGGGGACAACCTGGATCAGACGTACTATATTGCGTGTTCATGTATAACTTACTCTGCGGAAGCCAGAATGGGACGAGATCGGCGCGATTGGGCAGCAAGGTAGCACATCCATGAATGAATTTGCTGTACGGAAATGAGCCGCAAGAGATGAGTTGATTCGCTCACCAACTGACCTGAACTTTGGAACAGCCTCCACTAGGTGTGACTGGACAAGATCTGTTACCCACTTGGGTGGTTCCTGACCAAACTGAGTCTGGAGTTTGACCTCAAGTACGCCATACTTGAATAGTTCCTTGTCCTCGCCAGGTAACTGGTCAAAGGGATGATCAATCCCAATATCAGTGCGACGCCAATTATCACCGGAGCGCATACGACCATCCCAGTTATCTTCTCTGACCATGGTAAGCTCGGTATCGAGAGAAATCCGCACACGAGCATCACCGGGCAACTGGAATGCGGTTCGATTATAAAAGGTCCGCGTAACTATTGTCCTGCAATCAGCAAAAAAGGGGGAAATATGTTCTTGAAGAGCATCTGACCGGGAACAAGCTTGCGGGTCAATATGCGATATTGCACCTCACTTGCGAGTTGTATCATCGAATCCACTTCAGCCTGACTTTTCTTCCCACCGTCAGCCAAAGCCTGCAACTCAGCATCCATAGTATATTCTCCTCGCAAGAACGCATTCACTAGGTGCTCCTTGATAGGAAAACGGGCCTTGACAGATTTTTCACCAGTCCAATCCTCTCTGTGCGTCTTGCGTTCTACAAAAATCTGTTTACTGAATGAGCATTGGATGTACCTGATTGTGTGTGCTGAACTTACGGTCTTAACGTTAGTGTCACCATACCACCGCAGACGAATTGCTTCTGCGCCTTCTGTCTTCTCCAGTCGACCAAGATACAACTCCAGGTCCTCGTTGTCAAAGTATATGGACGTGATTGCTGTGCAAGCTTGTAAAGACCACGTTGGCATTAAGATGAAGCGGTGAAGTACCTGCATCCTTGGGTTCAAACTCTTTCTCGGCATTGAATACTGCAGTTGAAGAAGTCAGTCCATGAGGGCTACAACTGCGTGAGCGGAACAAACCGAGGACGGGCAGGTGTCTCAAGATGGCCAATTTGAGGGGAACGAGGTTGTCCGGGTGTACCTAATGCTGGTGAGTCGATTCGTGGGGGGAGATGAGATAAATATTACCCAGTACTTCGTCGTCTGTCGGACAAACGCGCTCTGGTTTCCACCGGCGCTGGAATCGCCTACAACGGGGTGACCACGCGTGCGAACAAGATCATATAGCTTTGAAAGTTTTACGATGAGGGCGTCCCAATTATATTTATAAAAAGGTCGCTCTTCCAGGTAATCCTGAACGAATGTGGGTTTTAGTGGGAGATTTGTTTGTTTCTGGGAGCACGATCAGTTTAATGGTGTAATTGTCAAGGCGCACAACCAACATCGTGTTTCTGGGATTTCGTCAGAATGAAAGGGACCACATACGGGGACGAAATCACAGACCTTTAGGATTTTGAGGAAACCGGTAATATTGAGTTTTGTGTAGAGGGCGAGGTCATGTACATCTGCGACCAGAGTCGCGACTTCTTCCTCCAATCCGTGAAAGAGATCTTCGAGGTCGTCGTAAGAATCCCCGGTGGCTTCCAAGTCATCTTCGTCATCGGAGCCTTCGTCCGGACCATAATCAGAAGGGCGTGCATGGTGAGATTCGGGATCAGTTGACCTGACCGGAGACGGTTCGGATGATTGTTGAGAAGCTTCTTGAACAACCAAACGTTTCACATCGCGTTCGGCATCACGTATACGCCTGGAGAGTTCCGAGGTCTACCCCAAAACAAATGAGTGCGAAGAGGCCAATTAGTGAGATGGTGAAGACCTTTTGCTTCTGAAAGTCATGAATCTTGTCTAGCTCCCGTTGGAGCATAGCGGTAAACTCGCGCTCATCCTTGTCATCCCAGTTATGGGTAGTCGTGCGAGTCTGGATGGGAATGTTGTGATTGATATGTTTGGTTGTGGAGTTGTAACACTCCCACCTTGAGTTCCCGTTTCAAAAGGTTGTAGTCAATATAAAACGGCCTCCACTCGGTGTAAAGGCTCGTCTGCATCACAAGATCAATTCCCACCATGAGTTTTGATGAAAAGACGGCAGAGAACGCGTACCGATATTTTCCTCCCAAATTTCATGGTGGGTAATATGTTGTCGCGTCAAGATAAACAAGAAATGACCAGAGATGAAAGAGATAAAGAAAGAGATATAAAGACGGCAGGGTACTGTTCGGAATTATGAACGGAGGAAAGACGTCGTGTGTGGTCACTCGGAGGAGTGCGAGAAGGTAAAGTTGAACGAACGTTCCACTAGTGCCAAGTTACCCGTACCCCTTGAACGTGTGAGTTCCACCTCCGAATATTTCCCTTTTATAATAAATATTCGGTCACTTTTGCCGCAAGATTCCTCCATGTAGAAATTATTCGTACTCCGCGGCTTGGTAAATTGCTCAGTTCATTCAAGAATCTCGAAAGTAGTACTAGACATGAAATGTCTCCTCAGCATCAACAGCAGTCCTACTTCAACGTCGTGAAATCAAAGAGAAATGTCGCGGTACATAGGACAAGGGTTCTCCTCTTGGGAACGAGAAGGTATACTTTTTCGTTCCTTCCACTCACCACCTGAACAGTTGAACGTACCACAACAGAAGCGGCAAAACCTCGATCTTGCAGGTTTTGTTCAAGAATTTGCCATCAAAGCAAACATTCTACTTGGAACCTACCATGCGCGTCACGAAGCACGCCTTTGAGTGAGCAACTCCCAGTCCTGCACCCTTGTTATTGATTTTGATCGTTGTCGCGTAAGTAGCACTGTCATCCCCCTCGAGATATGGGATTGTCCCGGGAACATCACAGTCGATACGCTAGAAGCACCTCTCTCCCACTTCTCCAGTATTGTATTCGTTATTGACATTCGAGTAGGCATGTTACCATATCAGAGGAACAAGCTAACCTTACCTGCAGGACCTCTATCAACAACCAGTCGCCAAGCTTGTCGAATTTATCGTAGCCGCATGTCAAGTCAATCCGAACATCAACCTTGAAATCTTCGTGCACAAAGCGGAGAAGCTCCAAGAGGATGACAAGATTGGTATGACTCTTCATGAACCGAGAGTCAGTTAGGTGACTTCGCGGCAGAGAACTTCCGGCAGATTCATGAACGTGTCATGGACCGACTTGCGGATGAATCACCTGAATATGAACAAGTTCCTCTTAATTTCCACCTGACGTCTGTCTACGATCATTCGCTCCAGGAGGCCTTCTCGCGCGTCATTCACAAGCTCATTGACTCTTTACCTTATCTCGAAGGCCTGCTCAATGTTTTCTGCTCTGTGAGTTCCATTTGACCCAGCTGTGACTCCTTCCATGGCTTTCTAAGCCAATCTTCAGAATACATCATCACCAAAGGCATTTCTATTTGATACCACAAGCAAACTCTACGTAGCTACTGATGCCTCACCTGTCGATCAAGCGACGCACAACCTCTGCTGTGATTACTTGCAAATGCTCAATTCATTTGGGCCACTATACAAGTAAGGACTTTGTTTGATCGTACATTGCCCAGCTGATGAAGAACGGGAATGGGAATCAGGTCCAATGCAGGCCCTGACCCACGATCGGGCCTTTTCTCACCCACCCAAACAGCACTTTCTCCTCCACCGTGTCCGAATATCACCCCTTTCACTCCAGCTGAAATCCTCGATTGTACCACATCAAATCTCAACCCACCACCGTCAACGAGTACCAAGGCCCTCTTTTACCCATCTGCATCGACGTCGCTGTCTCCCTCACATCCAGGGACGACGCTCACCTACCACCTCGTAACGCCTCATTTGGCGCTCCTAGCATTGTTGCCGACCACAGTGTATGAGATGAGGAGGGGCCTCGTGGAGTGGAACGTAGTGTGGTTCAGAGAAGGTGTGGGAGAGATTTGGGAGGTCGAGAAGGAGCGGAGTGTGGGGGAGCTTGCTTAGCATTAAACCCCTACAACTTTGGCTTCGAAGGTTAGCGTCCCTCTTCACAGATTGTGGCGATCCCCATTCCAGATAGCAAAGTAAGAACGATATTCATATTCATACTTACCGTACATCAGCTAGCCAAATGCATGTCATTAGAAGGGCTGTCCAATTTGTGAAAACAGAACAGTAAACTAAGTCTGAGTTATCAAAGAGACAACCTAACTCGTCGCTCAGCTAGTTTGTCGAGTCTGTGCCAAGTGCCCGCAGAATGAACGAACATGGGGACTGCACTGGGTGGCTATATGAAAGGATGAGTGTCAGCGTCAACTTTGCCTGCTGAAACACACTGAACTGACCAAGTAAGTCCTGACGTACACTCTGGATTGATCGCCACTCCTTCTGCCCATCTTGTCATGAGCAGAAACGACCTCGACCACGACAAGAACAGTGACCATCGCACTCCACACGGATGCGTCCGCGAGATGCTTTCCAACGCAAACCTATCCTATGCAAAGTTGATCATATCCTCCGTCCAATAGTGTGAGATCGAAGGCAGATGGGCTCCAATTGCTGACCTAATATAACATATGACAGATGGGAGAACGATATTCTTCACAAGAAAGTTGCCAAGCATTAGTGGTGTAGCGGTAACATTGGGTCTTCCCATGGCCTAGCTCCGGGTTCGACTCCCGGCTGATGCAATTATTTTTATTTTTATTCTCTCTACTAAGCAGGTTGATTTTGTCAAGCTATAACAACATTGATCTTGAAGCCATGACAAGCAAGTGGAGATCCATCGTGCTCTCGGGTATCCATGTCAAGCTTCAAGCTGGGTGACTTCATCCACACGGCCAATATGAATCACTTAGGGGCTGCTGCTCCGAGTCCTTACTCTTCAGTGGTGACAAGCATTAGTGGTGTAGCGGTAACATTGGGTCTTCCCATGGCCTAGCTCCGGGTTCGACTCCCGGCTGATGCAGTACTTTCTACTTTTTCCCTCCAGGAACTCGAAGGACAGCGGGGATGACTCGGACATCGTGGGGCCCGGTCGATCCTGAGAGTCCCAGACGCCCTGTCTCGTTGAATTTCGAAATGACATGGTCTATAACCTGTGTCAGACTCCGGGATAAGTTTTCCTTCAGACTGTCAGCTTACTTATGTTTCTATAACCAGCACCGGTATTCTAGAAAACGACTGTTGTTCGACAGTCGTTTTTTATCTGGGAATAATTCAGGAACCTCCCTTTTGTCAGTGTCCACTGGTCAGTGCTCTCGGTTGATCACCGCGGGGCGAACGTGGACGTAAGGGGGCGTTCTTGCCAATGCGCTCGCGATACTGAACATAAAGCATTCAATATTACACGGTCTAAGCGGACAGCGGTCTCGACTCTCTCACAGACGTCGACCGCCGTCCTTACTGATCAATCTTTAAGGGCTAAGAGCAGGGGTATCAAGTTGCAAGTGACAGCCAATATTTTAGATTATATCTAGCTAAAGGAGATCGATTGCATCTGTATAACAATGTCCGTCGGTTCGAAGAAATGCATCACAAGATCCAACAGCAGGTCCCCTTCATTAAGTATGTAAAGTGAAGCGGGTGCTGTATAAAATGTATGCAAAGCAAGTACTTAAGTCCAAGTCCGGACGTGTATGCGACCACAGGATTGGTCAAACGATGGCACAACAGAAATGTCAGGAGACAGATTCCATCTTAGGAAACGGGAAAGAAAGAGGGGTCAAGGATCCGCGCAATATACGCATGAGTTCGAAACATGAATGGGACCGGGTGTACAAGGGGAGGTACAAGTAACATAAGCGTGGTTGAGAGCTTTGGAAAAAGCTTCATCATACGGAGCAAGTGGGAATGGTGAGGTTCTTGAAGTTTTTGCTGCGCGATCATCATTGATCAGTCGGAGGGGATGGGACGTGGTTGGCTGATGAAACTTACTTTGAGTCGAACAAGCCCCAGTAGCCCTGTCAACCCGACGTAGATTATTGTCGTGAGTCCAAATTAAAACTGATAAAACAGTGCCCGTTACCTCAACACCACCGTAGGTCGTAGCCTGAAACGCAAGAATAGGGTCAATTCTCACACCATGGCGTTCCCCAGGACACGAGTGCTTACCTTCCACGGCTCATCACAGTACTATCAGCATCTCACGGTGAGCACTATAGCACTAAACGGAGATTGAAATGAGAAACGCACCTCAAAGAAGAAGTATCCCGTCCCATTCTGGTTAGCTATGGGATGCCACAAGGCATTGTGAGTACAGCTCCAGGTGTAAATCTCCTCACGGTAACACTTGCCTTGGCAAACGAATGTATCGACGTAAATCTTGAGGCGATTGAGTACTATAGTGTGACTATTAGAGAGAGACGCACCTGTAAATTCGCAACGGAGGCCAATGACACGCCATCGTCGGGACTGTAATTGAATTGCGAAGTGTTCTGCCAGAGTGATGTTTAGTACTGGGTCACGGTAGGCAGAGACTCACATACCGTTGGCCAGCCAGTCTCGGCAATGTACATCTTGGGGTTGTTGGAAAGTGTAGCGGCGAAGTCGACATTGGTGGTTAGGAAGAACTCAGCTGTCCATCCAGCAGCATCCTGAATGCTCTGATTGGCAAACCATGGATGGACGTTTGACATTCCATAGTCTACCGCTTCAAGGACTTGAGTATTGAAGTAGCTTCCGGCATCGGCATTGCCAACCGGGATAGTCTTGCCGAGGTTCAAAGAGGACAACATAGTTCGAGTGTCTTGAATCCATGGGATGAGCATTGCGGCAGCTAATCATGCAAACTAAGACCATGTTCGATAGACATATTGGAGGGACCTTGCCTTGCTGTCCAGCAGAGCCGTTGGGGTCGGATTGACCTGCCTCCGTGATGTAGCTATTTGGGGTGATAAGGGATGCGATGCACACAAACACTTAAGACACTTACTCCAGGATGAATTCATTTCCGACAGTGACACCAGCAACGTGCTCAGCACCGTATGTCTGGAGTGCAGACATGATCTCGCCTTTCTGACGTTGATAGGCAGTTCCGTTGTCGTCGACTGCAGGGTAGTTTCCAAGGTAGACGTTCATGTTGACCTTGGTAGCCTCGATGGCCGCCAGAACAAGGGCGGACTGGTTGCAGTCTGCGCCATAGAGACGGATGTTCGTCGTGAGTTGCGACAGCAGCTTGAAGAAATGTAAGAAGGGTATCAGAGAATAGGTACCAAGAACTTACCTGGATGTCCTCGATGACTTCCTCTATTGTGCGCTCAGTATGAATCATGCAGGTGACGGGGAGTGACTTACGAAGTGAGTTTCCACAGTCGGGTAGTTGCGAACCAAGTGGAGTGTAGGCAATACCGTAGAAAGACTGTTTCAAAGCGGGGTTCTTCTGGAAATTGCTGGGGTCATCAGGGTTCGTGCCTGGAGGCACGCCGGTGGACGTTGGGGAGGCAGTGCCGCTACTGCTACTATTGTTGCTAGTTTTCTTTTTCGAGAGTACAACACCGACAGAGACACCAACGGCGATGAGAACTGCCAAAGTCAAAACTGCACCGATGACCTGTGATATTTTCGGTTGTCAAGTGAATTAGAGTCGAGCAATGTCGAGGCAAGCTCACAATGAACTTTGATCGTTTGTTAGACCTTTGGGTTTTCTCAAGCCAGTCGCTGTTGCGAGGAGCTTCCAGGTTGTTGTATGCACTTGCAGACGCCATGAGGGGCACGTCAGTGGGGTGTTGCGCTTGTGAATGTTGAGAGTTGGGGTTGGAGAGGTCAGCTGACGAATGGAGCGGGGAAGGAGCGTGGATGCCGGGTTGGCTTTGTATAGGCTGCGCAGCAGTTATAAGAGTGTCCAGCTGACGGGGATTCAAGGTTGTAGAGAAGAAAAGAGATGTGGCGGAAGGTGACCGGTGACATTTGGTCTCAACCAACAAACATATACAGTAAATAGAACTTTGGAGCGGTGACACTCACGGGTTCATCGTAATAACTCTGTACTTCTGGGTTGGAATCCAAGGCTGGATTGTCGTGGTAGGGAATGACCTGGCGTATGGGATAGTCCTCGGTGCTCCGTTGCATTTTACAAGGTGGAAGTATCGAACGGGGGTCACGGTTTAGAGAGGGAAAGGTGATTAGACGCTGGTACTAGTAGCGGTACTAATAGCCAACTTGTACTAATAGTCTAGTAGTACTTCAAGTTTGGGTCAACTTTTCGTCCTCGTATATACTGCGGTGCTGGACCCTGGTGGCAGATACTTGGGCCAGTCGAGGCCCAAATCACCCTTGAGTATTCTCCCAGTCTGCTGATTGGTTGATCGCACCCAAGTATTCCTGGTGAAGCACCAAGAAACGTACGTGCAACGATAATTATACACCAAGTTTCGCCCGCATGCTGCGGATAGATGACATGTCAGATCCAAGGTCCCATGATGCATGCGACGATAGCAAGCGCACCAAGTCTTTATATACCTCCGTCACTGGCCCTCGAACGGGCCATTGAACATGCGCTGAAAGCAAAACCTTAAACCTCGTCTGCAACTACATATTACTGGTACTGCCAGTCCACGTACGAAAAAAAAAGAAAAGCGAAAAGATCAATACCACGTAAGAAGCAAGTGGGGGGGGGATAACACAACTGCTATCCCGACACATAGTATGTAGGTAAGTGAGCAGCCAGAATTCGATAGAAGAAACCAGTACGGAAATAGCTCATGTCAGGATCACAAGTAGTGGTAAGCTTGAGTAAGCTCGTCTATCCCTTATAAAAAAAACAGGTATCATATCGTAGGTGTGTTCGATGTGGGTCACCATGGTCTGAATTGCTCATGTTGATATCTCCCTCCCTCGCTCGAGAAACTTCTTCGTGTACTTTCGCATCTTCCTTTCAAACCTTTGCCCACTTCCCAGCCTCGTCAACCGTGTGGTGCTAGGCACTCAGGTTCGCCCCTGGTCTCAGTCCCCCTGGCGACAGCACCTGTGTCGACACCCGCTTCTGCTTCCTCAGCCTCCCGCGTTGCCTCTCGTCGTCGGGCCCACTTCCAGAAATTCCCCGGTGCGTTGGCAGCGTCCGGCTCCGGCTCATGCCAATAGCGCCTGATGCCTGACTACCTGCACTTGACGCTGGCCGCTCAGCAACTGGAGAGAGTTGTCCGCTCTCCTGCGATGGCTCCGAGCGGTCCTGCAAATCTGCATAATTGACCAAGTTCGAATCAAGATCGAACCAAAAAAAAGTGGCAAATAAAGAACAAGAAGCAATTATGGTTCCCGGGGAGATACGGTCAAAGGAGAGGCAAATTTCAGCGTCCTCCAAGGGTAGTGCGCGCTGGCGCCGAGGAGGGTAACCCACCAAGATGTTCGTGCGTTGTGCGTCGCCGTGTGATTCGTCGTTTCTCTCTTCCGACGAGTTTCCACCCTCCGCCGGCCGAAGGGGGCTCGTCGTCCGAACTCGGGACTACAACAAGATCCGAATCCTCTGCGTCGTGTGCAGCAGGTGGTGTAAGGTGCTGTGGTCGCGGCGGTGGGCGCCATGATGACGATGACGAGGGCTCGGATCGTGGCGGCGGCGGTATGTCGAGCAAGAACCAATCTTGTTGGTCGATGAGGAACTCGAGGACCTTTTGGCTGAGTTGGTGTTCCCCGGGCGAAAGCTCGTGATTAGGGTGGGATATGAGCCCAGGTCGGAAAATGACCGCGAGATCTAAATCAACTAAGCATCAGTCGTTGACGCACATAAGAGAAAGTGTCACGTGGTAGTGAGACGAGTGGTACGCACTAGTAGCTGTCATTAAATTCTTATCTGATTTGCGGGCAAAGACTGATAAGAGATCCAAGACATAGAGGAGTAGGTATTGGTTGGCTCGGGGCATCCGTGAGATCAAGCGCTTGTATGTGGCTATCACCACATCGTGGTTGAAGGGTCGCTTTGCTATTGCCAGAGTTAGCCTGTCAATCAAGACTGTATGTTGTCGCACTGACCAAGGGCGTCTCGAAACTAGTACGGATCGGTTGCAAATCAGCCGGGTGAAATGAAAGAAGGGACCAACAACAACTCACATCGTGGTACATGTCGTGTGGTATTACAGGTTCCTGTTTCGACGAGGTATGGGCGGCGACATGGGATATGATGCAATGGTGGCACTTACGGGCATTTGGGTCAGATATCTGCGAAAGACGCTGGCGACGTCATGTGTTGTATAATGTTCATTCTTCCAGTCCAGAGATTTGCCGTACTAGAGGGGCGAAAGCGTGAACGGGGAAACGGAACCTGAGAGGATGCAGGGCATACTCGTGGAGGTGTTTCGAAAGCAGCCTGTAGATCTCGCATGCGTTTGGTTGAGCCATTTACGCGAAAGGTTCCCTCTACTTCTGTTGCTGATGCAAGTTAGTGTTGATGTTAGTGAGAGTAGATCAACACATGACGGTTGCAGATGCACCATTCTCTTTTAGATATAGACCACTGTCGGAGAGCGGTAAGTTATGACCGAAAGCACAGCACACGAGCTCCACATACCACTTCGCCACGACAACAGGGATGTAACCCCAGACATAAAGGTCTCCGTTGGCGTTGGCTGTAGATATCTGAACGCTTGCATGCCTCAGGCTGTCCCTGAGCGGTTTACCAAATACTGGATGTTCCTCCTGACTCTGAGCTGGATTGAAGATTAAGGGGGGAGGGTGAGTTGAGAGAAGTGGAATCAGAACCTTTGTTGTATTCGGGAAACTTTTTAGGCTTTTGTGCATTGGTGAATTGGGACCACCATTTAAGGAGACTAGCTTTTGAGGGGGGGGAGGTGTCGGGAACCATTGAAGAGAGATGTGGATGTGAGGAATATGAGAAGGAAGTAGATCTGAGAGAATAGGAGGAAGAACCAGAAAGGCTGAATATGCCGACGAGTTTGCCACAGTGATAAGGAGGTTTATAGGAAAAGTACAGAAGATGATACAAGGTCACGGTGCAGTGAGAGTGAGTGAGTGGAGATGAAAGGTGCAAGTACTGAGTGTAGCACTTACTTACATCCTACACAGCCACACTGCTTATAAGTGCTAGCAACTTGCTGATGGCGGCGGCGGACTCATTGATGCCCTGACTGCTGGCATACATAAAATAGACTCAGTTACTTACGCATCCAGTCTCACAACAGTGTATATTACATTCATAATCTCTTCACCATGCTACAGTGCCAATCCACTGAGAAACTCCTCCAGCTTTTAGCTTACTTTACTCGCAACCTTTCCAATGACAAGAGGTTGGGGCTGGGCTCTGCTGCGGTGCTTGCGGCCTTTACTATATTTTTCAGACATTTCCTTGTCAAACAACCAAAATTCATAACCGATTATACTAAAGCGGCTCAACAAATAGATTCTGCTCAGCGCGAATTTCATGAATATGATTTCATTATCGTTGGTGGAGGTATGTCTCACTCCATTCATCCCTAGAACGATCATGATCGGTTTCGCGGCTTTCTCTAGGTACTGCTGGATGCGTCCTTGCCTCTCGCCTTTCAGAGGACCCAAAGCTCCGTGTGCTTGTCATCGAGGCAGGGGGAAGGTATGCGTGCCCCCTAGCCACTAACATTCTCCGTGCTTACCCCCATATCTCACAGTGGGAGAGCTTTGGTGGAAAGCAAAGTACCGTCTGCATTTTCCCGCCTTTTCCGTGGTGGGCACGATTACAACCTCTATACCGAGCCTCAGCAACATGCAGGTAGCAAGAAGAAATACTGGCCTAGAGGTCAGTGTATGCGGCGCTGATGACCTCGGTTCGAGCACTAATATCGCAACAGGTCGCATGTTGGGTGGTTGTACGTACACTGCACCTCGGCATTAGGCGAATGTTTGAACTAAAAAAATCTTGACAAAGGCTCCTCGATAAACGCACTCATGTATGTCCCATGTAGGGTCGTACTTTCTTTGACTGACCAACCTACCAGAGCTCAATATGGTGCACCGTCTGACTACGATGAGTTTGCAGAGATAATTGGCGACGACTCATGGTCCTGGAAGAATTTTGAGAAGTGAGAATCATTCATTTTCCACGAACACATCTCTCCCAGACTCATCTATACTCTAGATACTTTCGTAAATTCGAGTCGTATACCCCCGACCCTCGCTTCCCGCACGTTGACATATCACAGCGCGGCTCCTCCGGGCCTGTCACAGTAGGCTACAACGCCTACATATGGAAAGGGAGCCCCATGTTTGTTGAAGCTTGTGTCAATGCTGGAGTACCGTTCAGCCCGGACTTCACGACTTCGAAGGGGACACTTGGCGTGAACAAGGTAGGCGTTCAAATCCCTCTTTCCCGTAAGATGAATCGCTGATCCCAGTGATGTCACATCCCTGATAGCTCAGTAAGCACCGCCAACATCACGCATCGTACCAGAGAATGGGTTACCTTACTAACATATTCGCAGTGACATATATCGACAGCCGCGGCGAACGTGTATCCGCCGAAGCAGCCTATCTCACTCCTGATGTCCTAGCCCGACCAAACCTCAAAGTCGTAACATTCGCTCGCGTAACAAAGATCCTCTTTGAAACGTCTGGTTCCCTACGCGCTACCGGCGTCGATTTCGTTGAATCAAAGGACCGTGCTGCGAGTGGGCGCTTCCGCGCTAGAGCGCTCAAGGAAGTTATTGTGTGGTAAGCACTGTATATTAACCTTCACGCCATGAGGTATACAATGACTGAAGGAGCTCGCACGCGCTGGTACTACAGTGGCGGGGCAGTACACACTCCCCAGATCCTCATGCTCTCCGGTGTCGGTCCAGCCTCGCACCTCGCCAAATACAAAATCCCCGTCGTGCTTGACTCCCCTGGCGTGGGCGCAAACCTCAGCGACCACCCCGCCTTCCACCTACGTCTCAAAGACAAGCTCGGCATCTCGCTCGACTACATGACCCCGTACAACTTGACAAGTGCAATCAAATTCTGCAAGGCTCTCGTGCAGTATCAGATGTTTGGAAATGGACCACTCTCGTCAAACGTCAGTTATCGTGATTTGAAAATGTTCACGATATGGCTTGCCTAATCTGATGTAGGTCGGGGAATCGGCTGCCTTCTTCCGGACAGACGACCCGAGGCTGTTCCCTCCCGCGGAATACAACCACGACATCGAAGATAGCTCCTCTGGTCCCGACGCCCCCGATATCGAAGTCATTGCCGTACCCACGCCGATCGAGGCTCACGACCTCGCATTGGAGAAAGGACTACATGGGTACACCTTGGTGACAACTTTGTTGCGGTGTGTGCCTGTTCCTCGGGATGCCCTCCTTGGGGATACTGTACTCATTTGCTTGCTGTTAGCCCAACGAGTGTTGGGAGTATTGAGTTGAAATCCTCCAATCCTTGGGACGATCCACTCATCAATCCAAAGTGGGTTCCACTCCATCTCACGTACTTTTCGTCCTCAGCTTTTGAAAATTTCAGCTACCTTTGCACTCAACACGACCTCGACGCGCTCGTCCGTGGTATCCGTGGAGCATTCAAAATTGCCCATACATCCCCTTTGTCCTCCATAACCGACGTTGGCTCCACACAGCCCCCGTTCGACCACCATTTCGAGCGGTTGAGCGATAAAGAGCTTGGCAAGATCGTCAGGGACAGAATGGAGACTCTCTATCACCCGTTCGGAACCTGCACGATGGGTAAAGCGGAGAACCCAACAGCAGTACTGGATTCACAAATGCGGGTTAGAGGTGCGGTGGGGCTGAGGGTGTGTGATGCGTCTGTGTTCCCCAAGTTGGTGTCGGGGCATACGGTGAGTTCATGCTTGGTATTTGATGGGCTTCGCCGAAGGAGGTTGATTGTGGTCGTGTTCACTCAGACTGCCCCAGTCCTCGCTGCTGCGGAAAAACTCGCGGATATCATCAAAGCAGAGTATGCTGCTACTGTGTGAGGTTTTAAACTTGGACTGCCTCGCGAATCACTTAGAAAGCCGAGAACCCGTGGACGCATCGATGAACCCTGTGTGATTAGAATCCATAGTTTTGCCACACCACACCATCTTGAATGTATATACCAACCACTCAATTTGTACCACCCTCGAATTGCATGAACGGCCACACGCCCTCTGTCGATGTCCCCTTTGGAGATCCGGTAACACCGAGGACTGCATACTGCCCACCCATACCGAGCGGATCTATCAGCCTATTGACGCCCTCCACAATTGCGTTCTTCCTCTCTTCTGTTTGGGCAGATTTCATGAGATTGACAGCACGTAGCCGGACTCCAAGCCGGTTGAGGAACGTCCCTTGTGAGAGCGTACCGTGGGGTGTTACTGCAGTTGGTGTTAGACTCGGAAAACAGGAACATGAAAAGGGCTGACTCACCAAGGTCGCCAAGAACCTCCTTCAAGAGTGCGAAGTCGACGTTAGCAGTGATGTCGCATTCACCTGGACGATGGAAGATATCTACTATTTGGTGTTCTTTGAACGCCTACCCTTTGCGCTCAGCAGGTGGTCGCAAAAAGGATAACTTGAACCAAAACTCACGCGCAGGGAGTTTCCAAAGACTTTCTCTCCACCATAATCGATTACCAGCGCACATCCCCCCGCATATCCCTTCTCAGCACCCTGTATAAGTTCAGCGATTTGTCTCGCAATCTTAACCGAGGTTCCAGATACTTCGACACGAGAGCCAACAGGAAGTGTGGCAAAACGGGGGGACGCGTGGCCCAGGAGCGTCGACGAAGCTGTTGGTGCAGAGGACAACACGCGTGTCCACCTGGAGGATACGGCCTGAAGCTTTTGGGATGCATGGGGAGGCAGGAGAACACCGGACTCGGAAGTTGGAGAAGATGGCACGTTATATTTGATACTCGGATCTTTTGAGAGTGCAACGAACACTTCGTGCCATCCTTGAGCTGTTTTCTGCGCCAAATAAAATGAGCCTATTTCTCATTGTAGACCAACACCGAACACGTCACGGACCTCGAGAACATGCACGGGTAGCGCGTCGAAAAATTCGTGTGCCACGAGCATCGTGTACGTGTCTTTGCGGTGCGGGATGTCGTCGATGGAGTCGTGCCACGAGAGCCCAAAGCCGCCCGCTTCTTTCGCGTTGCGCAGTTTCGCGGTTTGGAGGGTGCGCATAGAGCCGCTCGTTTCAACCAGGTGGACACTTTTGAGTTTTTCACTAACAGCTGGAAGCTGACGGACGACCTTGAACGGCGCGTAAGACGGAAAACTGATACTGGGAAACAAGGGACATTACCCTCAATAGGTCATCCATCAAAGTACCGCGCCCGGGTCCCAATTCAACTATCCGGAAGGGCTTTGAGCCAGCAGTACTTGACCATTGCTCGACCATCCAAACTGCAAGCAACTATCTGCGTGTTCGTTACCTCCGAAGACTCGTCGCATGTGAATGTATGGGCGAAAAATACCTCTCCGAAGACTTGACTAATCTCGGGACTGGTGGTGAAGTCACCCTGAGTGCCAAAGACTGCATGGCCCGGCTTCATGTAGTATCCATGAACAGGATGTGAGAGGCATAGTCGCATGTACGTCGAAAACGACAGGGGACCTGTAGCCTTCGGGGTCGCACGCGTTAATCGAATGACCAATCGTTCGTCACCAGCTCAACACACCTTGACGCTATCAACCATTACTTTCTCAATCTCAGTCATGTCCCCAAAGTCATCGCTGGCAGACGCATGATATAGCTTTGCTTGATCTATGACAGCCCGGGACCGAGTGGAACAAGACGTCCTCCTTAACCAAGTATGTATAAGTGCACCAGAACGGGTTTTTGTTGGCAACCTGAACATGCTCTCCCCGAGATTCTGTGTGACTCGGTCTGTGATTCGTATCGTCGTTTCAAATAATTATAGCGAGAAGAGGCGTGGTTGAGTGCGGAACTGGACTGACTCAATAGTAACCGTCGAACCGAGCTTCAAGCGGAACCTGTCAATTTTCAGTACTTATACCTCGTAATCTAATCCGAATCCTCACAACTTGTCCCACAACAACAACTCAGTCTCAGTTCATCTTTTACGTCGTAGTTCTACCTCCTCAAACATAAACACATCTGTAGCTGTATCTCACATCCCCCAGCAGCCATGGCCACCCGTGTGTGAACCTCCGATTAGTGAACACCCAACATGATCTAACCGTTATCTATTTCCAGGCATCCAGTTCGAGAACAGCAGTGATATCGGCGTGTTCGCAAAACTCACAAACAGCTACTGCCTGACTGCAGTTCACACAAGCACAAACTTCTACTCAGCCTTTGAAGCTGAGCTCGCTGATGTCGTTCCCATCGTCCACACCACTATCGGGGGCACACGAATCATCGGCAGATTGACCGCAGGTGAGTTAATCGGAGCCTGACTTGTGTATCTTGAGCTTACGGCTAATCTCTTCATTCCTAGGCAACCGACATGGCCTCCTCGTCCCATCATCAACGACCGATCAGGAGCTCCAGCACCTTAGAAATGCTCTCCCTGACTCAGTCAGCATCCAGCGCGTCGAAGAGCGCCTCTCTGCCCTTGGAAATGTAATTGCGTGCAACGACTACGTTGCTCTCGTCCACCCCGATGTCGATCGGGAGACCGAAGAAATCATCGCGGACGTCCTCAAGGTCGAAGTATTCCGACAAACCATAGCAGAAAACGTTCTCGTTGGAAGCTATTGCGCAATCACTAATCAAGGTGGCCTTGTGCACCCCAAAACTAGCATTCAGGACCAGAACGAATTAAGCAGTCTGCTCCAGGTTCCTTTGGTGGTAGGTTTTTCGTTTCTGTTACCCGACGATCTTTATCTGACAGTCGTCGTCCAAGGCTGGCACTGTGAATCGTGGTTCAGACATCATCGGCGCTGGTCTGGTGGTCAATGATTGGTGTGCATTTACCGGCCTTGACACGACAGCAACGGAAATCAGCGTGATTGAAGCTGCCTTCAGTATGTCTCCTCCTGATATTAGCTGATGGAGTGGTACTCATCACCCGCAGAACTCCAAGGACAAGATTCCTCCGCAGTCATCGGCGAGATGCGGGACTCCCTTATCGACAACTGGGCATAGCGCTTAGGGTATACCAGGTCACGGGTCACAGCCCAGGCCCACTCTATACCTATGTTTGCAACGTCGAATTATCTTTCCAGTCTACCTTACGCACAACCTTGTTCCTCTTGCACGCAATCTTTATATCCTTATAGCCGTCACGTTGTTGGAATCATAGATAGTGTAGGTGTGACCACGTCGCGTTCTATTGGCATGGGTTATGTCCCACTGCTGCTCGAGCGTCACAGCATACCTGAACTCTTCGCAATTCCCTTCCAGCTGCTCAAGATATACGAACCAAATAGCGCAACTTCTTGGACAGCTTTCTCAGCCGCACCCGTGTTTTCCAGCAGGTAATCAAGGAAGGATTCTGCGGTGTTCGGTGACGTCAGCTGGTGCAACTCGGCGGCAAGGTATATAGCGGATATCGAGGCGCGGCGCGTGTACCATGATATCTAGGGCTGTTAGTGAGCATGTCGTTCGAGTGAAATACCAATGAAATGTCGCACACCTCCTGAGCGTGAGGGTCGACTATCCAACACGCTTGGTTTGCGACGAGCGCGGCATGCTTGAGGATCGGTGATGGATCGACTGGTAGAACACTGGATGAAGTTGCAAGCAATGCAAATGCCTGTACGCAAACACTCAGAACAAGAATGAGGGACTTCTCTGCGAACCATGCACCTCAGGAAGGTGGCCAAGCACCGGTTCGTTCACTCTCATCCGAGAGTGTAGAACTCGCCGCATGCTCGCGGATGCCAACGCATCCTCCTTCATACGGCATCTCGCGTCTTTGAGCCACGCATTCACGAGTGTGCGTCGTGCGTCGTCTCCGTGGCCAAAGAGCGCAGTTACTGAGATGTCTGGAAGGGGTTCTGGGTGCGGTTTCGGCAAATGCAGGACAGACTGCGCCAGCGTTTCACGAGTGAACCCATGCGATTTGACCAGCGGAATCGCAAGCTGTAACAGCTTGGAGCTGCTCATCGAAAAAATTACATTAGCTTTTACCAAGAGAGCGTCTGGACTAACCTTGTGGTGGTCATTGTAGTTCACTAGCCACGTGGTAATTTACTGATGTTATATTTTGCTTGTCAATATATCTGATAGCAGTCTGAGTATCACTTGCATACACTTTGGATCAAGTTTCGGCGTCGAGAGCTCGAGAGCATCTTTGTATCATCTGTGCACTAGCAGTATAACATGTCTGACTGGGGTATTTTCTCCCTCCTTTCATCCCTTCTCTGCTATACAACTTACCGACAGCACGAGCATAGAATCCAATACCCCTGCTGCGCCATCGATAGCAAAGCCCCTCAAGAACAAGTGGGAGGGTGAAGACGAGGAAGAATCCTCCCCCGCCGTAAGATCTTGATCCTTGTTTGGCGGTCCACTCAGTTGACTGAACTGATTATCCAACCGTCCCGTAGAGCGACTGGGAGGCGTCCTCGGAAGAAGAGGAAGAAGAGAAGCTTGCATCCGCACCGGTTGCGCCACCGAAAAAGAAGGGAACTCTCAAGGCCAAACTTGCTGAAGTCGAGGCAGCAAAAGCAGCACGAGCAGCCGCAGGAGAGGACGTCGAGTATGACGAAGATTCAGTCCTCGATCCTCGGGCAAAAGCACGACGGGACAAGGAGAGGGAAATCAATGCCGATCTTGACAATGCTGCTACTCTACTCGGTGGTGCTGCTCTAGGAGGTAACGAACATCCAAGTCCAACGTCATCGTGATCCTGATCTCTGACAACATGCTGAGGTTAGGGACAGACTCGAAAGAGCTCGATGCGATCATTTCTACCAATCCCCGGACCAAGGAGGAGTTTGAAGCGTTATCCCGTCAGATCATTGAATATATCATCCAACGACATCAAAACCAGCCGCTCTACCCAACATTCGTCGAGTATCACGTCCGACAATTGGCTGACCCTCTCAGGGATGTCGAGGTTCGCAAAGCTGCGAGTGGTCTGACCACTCTAGCGAACGAGAAGCAGAAGGAGCAGAGGGACAAGGCAAGCGGAAAGAAGAAACCCAAAGCTACAGCTAAGCCAGTCTTGGGTGCCGCGAGAGTATCAACCAAGTAGGCACCTATTCCTCTTCTGTATCTCGAAGCTCATTTAGATTGTAGAGTTGATACGGAGATTTATGATGAGGCTCTGGACGACTTTGGAAAAGATGCGGACGACTTCATGTAGAAATAGCTGCGCATCTCTTGCATATCGTTGCTATTGTACGTTCTTAGACGTATCACTTCCAAATTTTTATCCGCAAGATTGTGGACATAGGGGTCCCATTGTCCGTGTCTCGGTATATCAAGAGTGGTCTTCGTCGTTGCCGTCTTCACTATCCTCATCGTCGTTGACGAGACCCACGAGACCTCCGCCTTCTTTTTCTTTCAAAACCTTTCCTGCCTCTGCAAGTTTCGATGCAAACGCTTTTCGTGAGCCAAAGTTCGCGCCTAGATCCCAAATCTGAAGCTTGGCTTTTGAGCCTGCCGCAGCGATTGTGAGGGGATCGTCCGGCGAGAAAACAGTAGAGAATACTTTGCCCTGTGGTATGGATGTAGTATCATGGGATAGAGAGTAGGAGGAGCTACACATACGATTTCCAGATCTCTTGAGGCTACCATGCTCACTGACGGCTTGCCACCGACGGCTTGGTCAACATTCCAAACCTTTACCAGTTTGTCTGTTCCACCCGTAACTATGCATCCGCGAAGGAGGGGGCTAACATCCAGAGCTGAGACAGCGCCATCGTGTGCAGACACTGTGAACCGCGATGGTGATGGTGCTTTGAGGTCCGATGGTAAAGTTCGAGCATCGAAGTTGAGTACAAGACCATTTTCTAATGAGACCTATCGTAATTTAGGATCTCATGAGCGTAATATGATAGAACCAAACACGCTTACATAGAAAGCATGCGACTCCCAAGGGTCCCATTTGAGGGCTTCGACGTCTGCACCCAGCACAGCACCAACGCCTGTATCAGGTGCCCTCGAGTCGAAGACACGAACTGTCCGGTCGTAACTTCCTGACAATAGAACGGTAGGCTCCTTCTCGTTCCACTGCACCGCCTGCACCTTATCCTTGTGGATACTGAAACTTCGTATCGCGGCTGCGCTTTCACCACTCCCATCCGCATCTGTCATTGGTGCACGACTAAGATCCCACAATTTAACTGTGCGGTCAGCAGATGCTGAAGCCAGCATATGCCTGTGCGTTTTGTTCCATGAGAGGCCGAGGACAGCGTCGACGTGATGCGCGTCTGACATCAGCCTGTGTTTTGTTTTCTTGCGCTTTTTCTTACCTGTACCGGCAGGCACAGGCACGTGGGCAGCAGTTTTGTCGGGTCGTCCCAAAACCATATCTGGGTACATGCTTTCAACAACGTCCAGCGACCATATCTCGATCTCGGGGTCCAGGGTGCCAACTGCGATGTAGTTGCCAAATTTCGCTGGGCCGTCAGCTTGCATGGGTGATGAAGAGGAAGCGGGTGGAAAGTCGAGCCATTCAAGGCAGAGTGGAAAGTTGGGGAGCATCAAGTCATGGTGGACGTAGAGATTTTCTTGGGATTCGTCGTAGACGTAGATCTCCAATTGGGATATCTCGTCCTCGGTTTTGGCTGTGACGAGGACGTTATCGGTTGGTAGTATCTCCATTTCTTCACGTTCGACATCTTCCTCGTCCTAGATAACGCTTCAGTAGTAATCTCGCCTGGGCAGAGACATACCGACCTCTTTTAGTGTAATGTATGGATCATCAGCGTTATCACGGTAAAATGTCAGCCCCTTGATATTGCTGAACGGACCAATCCCTGAAATTTTGGATGAGCACCATCCATTCGTGTCGAGAGATTATCCGGCACTCACCTTCCTCCTTTACATCATCATCATATTCATCAAGATCATACTGCGATAGATCGTCAGTTTTTGATGGGGATTCAATTACCGGTTTATCCTCATCCACAGCCATCGAGTCGGCCTCCTCGCTGCTTCAGCAACTTAGTCGATCCCTAATCATGAAATGGACAGGGGACTCACTCGACCCATTCATCCTCGTTGTCACCGGCATCATCGGAATCGTCTGCTTCATCGCCCTCGGCACCTTTTCCCATCTTCTTGGCTGCTTCATGCGCACGCTCAAGCTCTATCCGCGCATCCTGCAGCTCGATACGTGCGAGTGCGCTGACACGCTCCAGTTCTTTCTCGTCAAGTACATATTTATGTGGATGTCTGACTGCAACACCGCGTTTGACCCTAGGAAAATCAAATCCAAATGAATGATTGCATAGAGCTGCGGATGTGACTTACCATGACACGCAAGAGATCAGGTTGCTCATCGTCCTTGGGCTCAGGCGGGATAGTCCTCCTTCGAGTTTGGCGAGCAATTTTTTGAGAAGTGATCACGTGGCTAGCGTGACGATGCACAACTTTATATATATATATATATATATTTTCTCGCAAATTTAAGCATTAAGTTTACTTATATCAGTTTTCTCAGTTAAACATACTTCACTGTTTTTTGCAGGCGGTGTTTTGCAAGATTGTAGTATAATAGATCAATAGGTCATGGGATAATAGAGTCATGCACGCTCAAATAAGATAATAAGATGGGAGAACTCATCACTGTTAGCCCTCAGGAAAGCTGATGTGCAGCACTATCATGACCTAAACGAAACCGTTTCGGGGACGGAACTACGAGGACGGGATGTAAAACACATGCAAAGGTGGTATCTGCACAAGTATGATACCCCAAAATTATAATAATCCAAACTCGAATAAAAAATAATCGAAGCTAACTGACATGTTGGTTGTAACCCCTCCGATACGCTTCTCTCACCCAACACCGGAACTCTATACCAACCCTCCGCCTCCCATTTGGATGGTGTCCAGGATTGCTCTAACCACTTCATTCCAGAGTCTGCGCAACACCGAGTCTCTGCGAGTATCAAATAGTCGCCGCTTAACCTGGTCCGCTGTTGATGCCGGAGGCGAGATTGCACGCATACGGCGTAGTCGTATAAAATACGACACTAGTGGCAGGAGGAGAAATAGTATAGAAAACGTAGTGAGACGATTTGCAGCAAAGCATGTGCGAAGAGACTCCTTGATAAGCGCCAGTGTGCCCGGTGACTGCCCCCTTGTCCCTACGATAGGTTCCTGGACTATTCGTGAACTCCGGACAACGCCAGTGCTCGGGTCAGCGCGAGGTGTCGGCGTGTGGTTGTTTGAATGTCGACGGGAGGAGCGTTTTGTCACAGTGACGTCGGAAGTAACAGAGATTGAAGATGCCACTGACCCTCGTCTTCTAAGTTTGGAAAATCCCAAGTCTGCACGGGATAAGGGAACTGCAGTACGGTTGGAAATGGTCGAAAGAGAAGAGCTTGAGGAAGAGGCAGATGGAACGGGTGAGGGTGAGCGCTGAGGGACGATAGCGGGGCTCTGAATAGCACGGTTTTTCAGGGCTTGCGTCCGCAGATTTTCTATGGAGCTTTGAAGCTCCTGCAACGAATTCACTAACGTAAAAATCAAAATCACGTTAAGCAACTCACGGTCCTTTTCTTCGGTGACAGTTCACTCTCGTATTGCAAGAATTCCTTCACATAATCCCACTCTTCCAGGAGCGGCAAAATGTATAGGCAATACAGTTCTAGCACTTTCTCGTAGGCTTCTCCTGTTGAGGGGACGAAGTCATACCGCCCACGATTGGACAGCCAATCCTCTGTCATCCCTCGGCCAAGAACAGGACTGTCAACCTTCATGCTGGATGCCACCAGAGTGATGAGGACTTGGTGAGGGAGAAATGCGGAGGTAGGCTTTCGCGGCAGTGAGGAAGGCGTGAAAAGAGCAAGAGAACGCGCATGAGATGTTGTAACGAATGACTGCGGCGATAACAGTAGTGTCTCGCGCAACGTAGTCGGTAGTGTCTCACGATCTTGTGGTGAAGAATAAACTGTAGACTCTAGTGTTATGCGGAGAATGTCCCATTTGCGGCGGTGAGAGTCCAATCCGTCTGGTGCAGGTGCTATGGGCGGCTGCAACATGGCGAATGCTGAGGCGACAAGAGTGGTTGTGAGGACTATATCACGGTGAAGAAACGCTCTCACAGCCCTGTTATAAAGTGACTGTAGAGTTGCTTCGGTCGAGGGAGATGGGGGCGCCGGGTTCGGGAGTGCAGAAGCGGCTTTGAGTGGCAAGACGCCCTGCGCCGACATCGCTGTTGTTGTCGTTGTCGCCGTCACTGTCGGCATTCGTCTCGATGACTCTGGTTAATAACCTCGTATACCGGCTGCGCCTGATTGTTCTGGTCAAGGGCGGAGTGCCGGAACCAAATCTTAGGCCTACTCGGCTAAAGTGCGGAGAAATCGGAGTATGACCATGACACAGCTGAGGGATATGCCGAGCCACGTCCAACAAGTATGTACTATTCGTTTCTCCTACTGTACATACTAGAGTCCTAGCACCAGCATCATCATAATTGTTTCATGTCTGAAATGGCTTCCACCATTCCAAATTGAACTCTTGTCTCGAATATATGTGCATGTGGCACCGAAGCTCTCGAGCGCGAAATACTGTCGCTGGTAACTCTGCACGAGGATAACACCATTGTATCCATCGGCATTCTCTCACAGCCCCTCATCAAATTGACGAGCTCATGGGAGCTGTGTGTTACTATACGGAGGGCACAGATGCCAGGAGATTGACCGAGTATGTGGCGGTAATACAAGATGTTCTTGAATGAAAAACAAATCAACATACAAGCAATTCGATCCTTGACAGATGAGGTAAAAGCGCTCCCCACTCTAGAACCCCGGTGTTGAGGCAACCCAAGTTTCTATGCCTGAAGTCCAGCTGGTGTCGCTGCCGCTGTAGGTGGGTTTGGTGAGAGCAGGTGAATGAACTAAAGCTTCGCGAATACTTATCACATCCCACGGGCAAGCCTCTCCTTTATTGGAGAAAGTGAGAATACTGCGGTGGATGAATATACGGCGGTTAATCTGCGATCATGCCACATACCTTGTCGGTATAATCATAAACAGTCATACCAACGCAGCAGGAAACAACCTGGTCAAGGAAGGTGTTTGGTGCAAGGAACGTCATGCGGATACCGAGCTCGGTAATCGCGACACCAACGCCGAGGACAGCAAACTATTCAGGTTCCCCTGCAAGGTAGGCTTGTGCACCAATTCCATCGATCGGGACACCGCTGGTTTGGAGAGGTTAACTAGAGCATTTGATTTCGGACCTGTTGGATTACCAATGTGAGAGCGGGTCGCGAGAGAGCGATGCATCGACGTAGAATTTGGCATTAGGGTTGACAGCACGAGCAGCCCGGAGACGTTCCAAGGGTGTATAGGAAACATCCGGACGTCATGTATCATGCATCATGTACCGCCATCGTCGGCTGGCTCTGATACCGGCCTGGTCAGCATCGGTATTCTGAAAACCGACTGTTGTTCGACAGAGTTCGACGATTCAGATCTCAGACTCTCAGTTGATCACCGCAGCTGGACGTAAGGGAACGTCCTTGCAGATGTCCCTACTTGGCCCCATAATTAACACCTTTCCAATGTGGGGGTCCTTCTTTGAAGTATTGGAACGGTCGTCCGGGTGTGCTGACAAGACAGCGGAAGGGCCCTTGCATGAACGAACAATACCTCGGCTCAAAATCGGTGGACGGCAGGACCAGCGAAGCAAGTGTTAGAATCGGTCACTGGCTCTGCGACGGGCTTCAGAACATCTGTATGAACATTGACGGTTTGATAAAGCACTGCTACAGAGAATGTAGAACCCCCACTAAGCCAGAATCACCTCTTCTAGCAGCCTTCGTGGTTCATGGGTGCCAGCGAAAGCGGCACCTCCGTAACAAGGGCAGGACTAGTCAAAGCGAGAAGTTCCAAGCAAAGTAGAAGGATCTGGAGACAAAGTACCCAACATCACTCTAGAGGACGGGAACGCGGACAAGGATGCGGAAGAGCTTCACCAAGTCCGAACTTTTGTGTCCTCAGAATTGTTCTGAAGAAAAAGTGTCGTTTGTATGGGGGAATTATACTTGTCTGTTCCTGTACAGTTCTCTGTCAGCCAGTCTCACGCTCATACAGGGTACAACTCAACAAACCCGAGATCAAACACACATGATACTGCTCTGCTTACGCCTCCACCATGGATAATCTGCGCCTGTCTGAGCGGCCGAATAATGATTCGCGTTTTGTTGAGTGGCTCATCAATCGCGATTCACTTAGCTCCCAACCCGTCTGTGTTCAAGTGATGCAAGCAGCATATTATTGCATTGCTGGTCACCTGCATCAGTTTTTTCCTGGTCCGTCTGAGCCCTGGGTTTGGTCAATTGTAGTAGCCCGCTCAAGTTCTCCGGGGAAAGGGTTCTCTGGGTACATCCCAACTTTCGTTCTCGCGAAATCGAAAATTCTCTGCCAATGAGTTGAAACGTGACCGACAACAAGGTTCCCACAGCAGCGACCTTCGTCTTGTTACAAGGGATTTTGATTTTGTTGACGAGTTCCTGATGGAACGAAAGAGAGGGATTTTTCGAATATCCCTGAACGTGAGCATTCCTCATTTGTCAAAATCGTTCACATTGTTCCCTTGCTCAGTGGCAACACAGAACTCGCCTATTTTTTATCAGCAACATACCGTGCTCATTGAAGCTTAGATTATTTCACGGCCGAGACCGTGACTCCGCATCTGGTCAATCGTCTGTCCATGTTTCATCGCTGACGCGCTGACTCTTCGGTTCCGTCAAATCTGGTGCAATCCCTCCACAAAAGCAAACATTCCCGCATACCGTAGTTTCTGCCATCCGCGGGGTGCGTTGATATGTCATATTCATGCCATGCCTTACCCTGAAATATGCAGTCAATCACCCAACTAAGTGCCAAGCACCTACCACTTTTGACTTCTGGTGCCGCGAAGTCATCTTGCTGATGGCACGAGGGCGTTCCGTTTCAAACAATCTATGTTCGAGGCGACATAGTATTCCGCAACTTGAACTTGGGCAGCGGTCTTGACAATGTTGCCCACCATGAGTTCTCATCTGCAAAAGGTGCCGAGGGAAATAGATGATTTCAAGTTTTGAAGCTTCATGAGAGTAAAATTCCTTTGTAATACACGCTCCTTACCTATTGAGTATGGCTCGCGGAGTTTCAGTGACCCAAAGTCTATAATCTTACCGTCTATTGAGGCGATGAGTATGTAGTCCTCCGAGACTGGAGTAATATATTCACCTGATGTCACAACTTGTGTACTGCATGTCCATTTGCACGAAAGTGCTTTAGCATCTAATTTTCATTCAGACCGTCTTTCTCAATCACCCTTCCAGCAAGTCAGAGAGTCGAATGGTTGCGTTCACCATGAGACAACACGGAACACCCGGGTATTCATTTCATTGCGACGTCGGACAAAGGCGTATACCGTTGTTACCAGGCTGACGGTGTCAATCGAAACACGTTCTCAGTAGTATCGATCGACTATTGTGAGCGTTCGTGGTTGTCAATACCGCTTTGACAAAACGAGGGAAATCAAAGCGGGTATCTTTCTTGTGGCGTTGTGGACCTATGGATTGTGGTCAGCCCGCTTTGACGAGGTATAAAATGCAGTTTGCGCCCCTCTTCTCGATCCAACCAAGACCTGCGCTTGACCATTTCATTCTCCTTACCGCGACGTAATACCATGACCTTTCCATCTCCATCTCCCTATCCACTACCGTTCCTTGGGGAAGCCCAGCGAGCGCCAGCAAATCTTTCGTCCAACTCATCTCTTGCGAACGCGTTAGGCCCTAATCATGGATACGTAAGTGGACTCGTCGCTGGGAGACACGTCTGATGAAAAACCTAATGCGTCTGCCACCACCTAGTCAATTTACTTCGCGGGACCACCCATCACCAATCCCTCATATCCATATCCAGCACGCAATGTCTTGAATCCTGCTACATACCCCGCACGCACACCCCTGCTGGTGTCAAACGCAAAGCGGCCCACTGACCCGAGCGCCATGTCAGGTTCTCGACTCGGAAACAACGACGATATAAAGGGCCTGCCTAAACTCCCATCACGCTATATGCGCCTGCCACAGCCAATGCATGTCGAGCCGCCCAAACCGTATGGGTATCAAGCAGGAGCGGAGCTCTCTGCAATCTACTTCCACCGTAGGGGCCACAAGGATCCGTATTCCATTGGAGACCTATTGACCATGGACACTCTACCGGATCTGGTCGGCGGAAATGTTCCAGTATTCGCGCTGAACCCTGATCGATGGATCAAGATCCAGTTAATTGTGCGTCTATTGATCTCCTTTAACAGGTAGATACTTACAGTATCCGCCTAACAGTGGCCAGGCTATACTCGGTACCCCTTCGAAAAGCGAATCCCCATTAAACAAGGTGCCCCCCTCACGTCGACCTTGGTGCTGATGGCCCTTGTGTATCATATCGATGAATTCGTAAGGTGGATTCACGTGTGTCACATCTCTCAATGAGCGGCAAACTCGCGCTGACTCTCCCTTCTTGCCACAGAACGAGGGTGCTGTTGTAGAACCTGGTCAAGAACAATGGAAAGTCAAGAAAGTGCTGGACGGTGTGCCTGCCATGTGGAAGGACTGCGTGATTGCCAGTCTGCAACACCGAACAGGTAGTATCTGGCAACCAGAGATATACCTTCTGCGAGCATGAGAAGAATACCCTGGCACCGATGGTAGGTATAGTTATCGTTTAATTTTTATACTCCTATAGTGTCTGTTGTATACCAAGCCTGGAGCTCTCATCAATTTGTATCAGTTAAGACAGACATACATAACCTCCTGACAATGACATGTACACCTGTGGTATTCCTCAAGGGGTGTGACAACCTCCTAAGACCTGGGACAGGCAAACTCTACAAACCCAAATGCAGCCTGCCAGTCGGTGGCTCGTGCGGGGACGCGTCAAACGATGATACACTCAACGTGATACCTCCACAGCACCGTGCGAAGTGGATTGATGCTCGATAGATACCTCGGTTGCAAGTCGAGAGATCTCCGAGAATGCTACTTTGAGCGAATCAAGGTCCGCGTCCAGGCTCTCTGCGCGATTTTTCATCTGTTACAGAGAGGTTACGGCTGGAGTAACGGCGAATTAAATCCTGCATACCGCTGCTATAGTGTCACTAGCGGCAATGAGCTCGTGGTGGTGGTTGTACACAAGAGACTGGCGCTCGCTATCTAGTTGTCGTATCTCTATGGATGACATGAATACGTGCGCCTACTTACAACTGAAAGAACCTACCTGTCAATAGTTCATTCTCGCGCTTCAGTAGGGTGGGAAGCGAGGAAGTCGTGATCAACTGGTCATAGTACGACCTCGCATCGAAAGCGACCGATTCTATGGAACACGATAACCATTGTAAATACCAACTGGAGTGACATTGTTCTGACATACCAATGTTCATTGGATCGTTCTGCTTCTCAGGTATTGGTGGTGGTGGTCCAACTCCGAGACCATAATGTTTCCTTAGGAGGTCCCTAGCGCGAGTCTTGGTGGATAATCCAGGAGGAGTACTGGGCCCTTGAGAAGTTGACTGGCTAAGCCTAGACGATGAACGTTGCGGGAGTGTAGCAGAGCTGGGAGGAGTCATTGGACGCAGTGGTGAAGATGCCGCCCGCGGCATCGACTGTCTTGGCTGCTTGGGCGGTGAGGACGGCTGCGACATACCAATAGATAACGCTACTAGTAGTACTATACGAGTACTTGCTGGTACGATGGCATGTGGTTTTGTCACTGGTGTAGACTAGTGACTTCAAGCAGTACCTATTACAATTCCGTCGCGATCACGTGTGTGCATACTGTAGCATGGACGCGCCGCTCTCAGAGACCGACACCAGCAACGGCGAGCAAGCAAACAATCAAGGCAAGAAAAGTATTGAAATCAAATGGAAGCAGGTGATAATGAGTGGCTTGTGTCCGACAGCGAGGACGAATATACATTTCCTCCAGGAGGAATTGGCTTCCGAGATTGGGGACTAAATCACTCCTCCACGGACAACTTGAAGTCCACTGAAAGTGGGTTCGTCATCGTGGATTACATTGTTAACATCTCTAACAAGCCACTTGCTAGCCTCGACAATACATACAGCAATATTCTCTCCCGACCATCCCCGTACACCTCAACGAGGCGATGCAGCGGGGGAGTCCCTTTTCACCCCACCACAGGGTGAAGTGAACCCCACCATTGATAACTTCCCTTCACCATCTTGCGTGCCAGAGCTAGCTGCTACAAGACCAAGACCACGAGTGGTAATGAAGCAACCCAAAACTTCCCGTGATGGCGCCAGCGTAGCAAGCACATCATTCTCGCACATCAGCGACCCTTCAATCCCCACGACGAGAGCCACCGACGAGAGCGTTCAGTCTGCAACTGCTGCATCGTTTGACTTTCCCGAGACAACTGGGGATGCGTACTCTTCTCTCAATATCGCAGATCGCGCCAAGATGCGGTCGCGAAAATCACAGACAGCCAAGAAGCTCGTCTATCGTCCGGTAGACAGTGTCGAAGTCATTGAACTGACCTCTGACGACGATGAAATTTCTCTAAAGCCTACAAAGCACCAGAAACAGGACAAGCCACCCCCAAAGCCCAAAGCCCAACCCAAGGCGCGACCAAAGCCAACCCTGAAAGTCAAGGCGGCGGCAGCGTTGTCACATGATTCACAATTAAGTGGAATTGTGATTCTGGACCCTCCTGTTCCATCACCAAAACCCGCTTCCTCTTCTCAGCTGCCTGCGTCCACGATGCCCACTATTCCACCGTCAACACCTCTGCAGGCTCACAAGCCTACTCCCCCCTCTTCCCCTGTCATAATTACCCGCAAACGCAAGAGATTTCGCTCTTTCATTCCTGATTATGATGATGGCATGGACGTTGGCGGTGACATTCCTCAGGGGGCTTCACCGCCGATACCTGAGCCTCTCCCGTTCTTTGCTCCGTCCACGTCTTCAGTACTGATCTCGGAATCTGGAGTTGAAATCCCACATCTTACCGAAGGAAGCATAAATAGAGGCAGGATGGAACAAGTGCCTTCCTCGAAGAAAACGCGAGCACAAACCAAAACGCAGAGCAAAGGAAAGAAGGGCAAGGGCAAGAAGCTGGATGACGATGATTTTGCCGAGGGAGCCGCCGAGGGAGCCAGACGAATAGCTCAGGAACCTTCTGCACAAGCTACCCTGGACGGACCTGAGTTGGCGGAAGAGCAGGCCTCCAGCATAGCCATAACCTCCAAAGCTATCAAGAAAGTGTCAGCAAATCCGAGTGGAAATAAGAAAGGCAAGGCGAAAGTCATCGCTTCTGATGAGGAAGAGGAAGAAAGAGTCCAGCCGCAAAGGTCTGGTGCATCGCCTCCCAAACGGAAACACCTTGGCACAGGTGCAGTAGATACGCCAGCCATAGACGAGGGAAAGGCAGAAAGAAGCAAGGTACATTGTATGCCAATCCTGAAAGTACTTTGCTAATGCATACATCCTAGAAAAACCGCCGTACGGACAATCCTAGTCCTCTGGAACAAGAATCGCCGCCCCAAGCAACTCCTGCTTCAACTTGCCAACCCCGTGGCTTTTCTGTCAAACCCAACTTAACCCCGATGTCTGAGCTCATTCGCCGCGTGAACTCGCAACCAAATTCACCTTTCTCGAACGCGTCGCGACCGTATTCGCCCTTTCTGAAGTCCTCTCGAACAATGCTCTCAAGAATTGCCCCACTGCATCCGAACCGTCGTACACCGCCACCACCTCTTCCGAGACCACCCCCTCCTAAGAAGAGTAAGAAGCAGATCCAGATGGAAGAGAAGATTGAAGAAGAGCTAGCCGAGACGGTCGAAGGGTGGTCTTGTATGACAGATGAGGAGAGGAGGGACCTACGAAGGGCAAGAATCGATGCTGAACTGGGCTATGAATAATGGTGCCCTCACCAACTCCGGGACTCACGTTTCTAAGTCTTGCATACCTCGGGCGGTATAAAAGCTTTCAATCACAACTGCACACTTTCTTGTGATCTGCGCACCATGGTAGGGCACCTGTCCTTTCGAAGTTATCGGTTGATTGGCCCTGATTAACGTGTTTACATATTGCCCAGTGTCCTGACCATGATGTGGAGGACGTCGCTGATTAGAAATATAGATAATACTAATGCACAATAAAGTTCTTCATGATACGAAAGCACCCGCCAACATAGCTCTTAACGACAACGGGAAATAAGCCCCAAAATCTTGGCCCTGCAATCCTTCACCTTTTGGTCCTGGAGGTCCTTGAACACTGGCACAGCTTCCATTAAGTTCCCGTCAAGTGATCCCTCCACAACCTCCTTCGCTGCCTCCTTGCAGGTCTCTTTCCACTGGGAGTTTCCAATGTCCGCATCTCCTGTTCTGGTTACCACCACCGCGACTTTGGTTCCACTTTTGCAGAAATCAACATGAATCTTGGTGTATGTCTTCCAGGGAGCTTTGACCTTAATTTTCTCCCTACCGACGCACAACAGAACGAGGTCGATTTTAGGGTTCTTTCCATGTAGAAGGTTCTTCAGCTCACGTTCCGCATCAGGTAAAATTCGGAGGAACTTGAGAAAGCTCTGGAAACTTATGGCTCCCTGCACGGAAGCCTCATTTAGCCCCCGCGTGTCGTGGATACAATATGTAGTCCCGGCTTCCACTACTTCATAGCGAGTGGCCTTGGTGGTGCAAGGGCCGCTTTCGTAGTTGGCTTTGGCAACCATCGAACCTTTGAGTATATTAACCAAGGTGCTCTTCCCGACACCGGTTGCGCCAGCGAGGGCAACATTAATGGTAATTGGTCCTGCCTCAGACTTGACTTATTTTAGGATAGAATGATTCAAAGGACAGGAACTCGAACCGACCAATCTGGTCATCGTCTGAAGGCTAGCACGATGTAGAGAGTATAACGCGAGGACGAGGCAAGGGTCGTGATTGGAGGTGGTTAGTTAGGCCTTTCGACCTCGACTAAGTTTATGTATTCCTAGCACGAGGGTGTCCATCTCGTCCCTAGGGACTCGTGGCTGACTGGCAGGGCTCCCATGTTTATGCCTCGATGCACATTGCAGATAAGTAAGCGTTAAGGACAGGAAGCCACTGGTACCCTTACCTCGTGGAATTAAGTTTGCAGTGGTCCACACTACCAGAACATCTGGTTCAATTTCACCACTATTCTAATACTGCACCTGTGGGTCGCCATGTGTTGCGGGATGAGTTCACGTTGGTTTGGGAGTGAGCCTGAGGAGGTCACCAATAAAATAAGATAAGATCAACTATGCCAGCGCTGAGCGGATGGTAAAAAAAAATCCAACTAGACGGTTATTATTACACAGCACAAACGTTTCTATCCTGTTGGTAATTGTAGCCAACGATATAAGTAGCGTAATCTCGTGCTACTCATAGCATCGACTGGAAACTGGAATGACAGATTCAGGAACTACCTGAAAGCAGGGAGATGGTGTCTCTAACAGCCTGAGAGTCCTCTCTGTACTCGATGGAAGAGATACCGTGGTGCTTCCGCACCCTCACCAGCAGATCACTGGGATTACCGGGTACTATCTTCAAGTCCAACTGCCGGAGTTGCTCTTCACACTTCTCCCTCCAGTCGGTTTCAAACTTCGGGGCCATTTGAGTAATCACCACCACTGGCTTGACCTTTCTCCCACAGTAGTCGACGTAAGCTTTGCGAAATTGCTGCCAGTGGACTGGAACAGTGATTTTCGAGGCGTGGATGCACCAAATGAAGAGAGGCATTGTTTGTCCCCTATCATACTTGGTGCGCTCCTTACAAAAGTCCTTCAGCTCGCGCTCGCATTGGGGTATGCCGCGAAACCAACTGAGCGCCATGGCCATGATACTCGGATCATCCGACGCTTCATCAAGACCCCGGGTGTCCCAGAGCTGACATTGCAAGCTGCTCCCTTCCAGCTTCGTTATATAGGGGGTGGTCTTTTCTGTGCATGGACGGACATCATTGGACACTTGGGCGCCGTGCTCATCTCCAACGCCCATGATCATGTTAACAAGAGAGCTTTTTCCGACGCCTGTTTGACCAGCAAGGACAACGTCGACGTCGCATCTTACTGGGGAAGTTTGCTATAACAGACGTCAGGTTGATATGAATGGGTAACAAAACCACTGACTCACTTGCCCCGCCATTGTCGCCGTTGAGTGAAAATGATAACGCTGGACGCAGTAGTTTATGATCGAGATAGAGAAAGGCTTGTGCGGGCAGGTTCTTGAAAGTCGACGGCAGATCCCAAAAGGCTGGTGTTCGTGCACGAGGCAGGTACATATCATCTGGCCATCTCCATCCTGGCAGTGCTTCTTTGCACTATTATTGAACCTAACCTCTCTTCACGAGGGCCGCCTTGATCCTCGACAAAGCACGAACGTAGATAAGCCGAGAATGCGTGGACAAGGGTTGCAAACTGCTAGTTAGTATATGGGGGTATGGCGAGTCGCGTACGTAGCTGAACCAAGAGATGAGCGGAAACATTACACGGTTGACCAACACTCGCCGCCGTGAGCAGGTTAATACGTGTCAGTGGCTGTGCTGGTTGACCTAGCCCAGTCTCCGCATTCCGTGACGAAGCAAACCATAAGTTCATGCTGTCGGTGTGTCGCTACAAGTCAAGCACCACTCAAGCACGTCCTAGTCCAAATCTACTCCGACCATGGATTTCCCGCAGCTGATGAGTGCCTTTGACAGCCTGAAAGATCAAGTCAAGGACGCAATATGGGCCCTTTCATCGTGTCTCTGCCAGCAGTCAGCCAGGGTAAAGATTAACGGGCGAACATGTCGGTATATGGTCACGTCGTGGACAACATGCTTCGTTCACATTGTATTGTTTCGGACCACTAATGTGCCTCTTGCGCAGTCAATATCGTCAAGGTTCTTGGTGAAGGCGGATTCTCATTTGTTTACCTTGCTCAGGATGAAACAAGTGGTGTAAGTGTTCGCCTTCCATTGTTTTATCAATTACATTTACATATACTTGCTCTAGAGACAATTCGCACTCAAGAAAATAAGATGTCCTACGGGTTCCGAGGGCGTGAAGGAAGCCATGCGGGAGGTCGAAGCATACCGACGCTTCAAGTGAGTAGCGATACACATTTCAAACATATCTCTCATGGTAATGTGACTCTAGACATCCAAACATCATACGGATACTGGTGCGGTTCCTTACATCATCATTTCCGAGATAATCCAATTGAATCTCGAATAGGATTCTGCAGTGGTCCAGGACCCAGAGGGCGAAGGTCAAATTGTATACCTCTTTTTACCCCTGTACAAGGTTGGTCTACGTCCAACTATTTCTCCATTGCCTAACGCGTAGTCAACAGCGTGGAAACGTCCAAGATGCCATCAACGTCAATGTCGTTAATGGGAAACACTTCTCAGAAAAGGATATGGTCCGCATCTTCAAGGGTACTTGTGAAGCCGTTCGCGCTATGCACGATTATCACACGATAACTGGCTCGCAAACACAGCCTCAGACGTCCTCTTCTCGCATGCCCGCGCCCTCTACATCACGCGTCCGGCCTTCGAATGATCATCACTCCGACGAAGAGGAGGGTGACGAACTACTACCGCGTCCTGAAGGTGACGGAGACGGCGGTTACTCCTATCAGTCATCTGTGAATGTACCCCTTATGACGAAGCGCCGGGTGGATGAGGAAAGTGATGTGGTATTTGATGGTGACGAGGAGGTTTCGAAAACACAGCATCTGGAGAACGGAGATATACAGCCTGGGAAGAGCGAACACGCACCATATGCTCACAGAGATATCAAACCCGGGTAAGTCCCTCAAATCTTCCATGTGCCCCCCAGCCTTATCGACGTTTATGCTAGCAACGTGATGATTGCTGACGACGGCGTGACGCCAATACTCATGGACTTTGGAAGTGCCATGAAAGCGAGAATCCGGATAGAGACTAGGTCACAAGCCTTGCTACAGCAGGTAGCATTCGATCAACTTTGATGTCGAGTCTCTCCTCAATGATCCGCAGGATATTGCAGCTGAGCAAAGTACGATGGCTTATAGGGCACCTGAGCTTTTTGACGTCAAGACAAGCATTACTCTCGACGAAAAAGTTGACATTTGGGTAAGCTTATCAGTATGATCCACGCTTTCCCCATCATGCGCTTAATTTACTCAGTCACTCGGATGCACATTGTTCGCAATGGCATATTCGCATTCGCCGTTTGAGAACACCCAAACCACAGAACAAGGTGGATCCATTGCTATGGCTGTTCTAAATGCGCAATACAAGCATCCAAGTTCGGCGTACTCTCAAGGTCTGAAAGCTCTTATCGACAGCATGCTGAAGGTCAACCCAAAAGATAGGCCGGATATTCACGAGGTACGTGCCCCGTTGGTTGATTTCAATGAGCTCGAACAGATGAGATTTTAGGTCATTCAAACGACTGATAGGGTACTACAGTCCTTGATGTAGACACGCACACCAATTGTGATGATCTATTGTTTGAGTACCCCCCATATTTATGTCTCCGTTCGTAACATGTCATTTAAAGGAATCATATAGTGTATATGAACTGCATATCCGTAAGCTCCAGGTCTCACCGATTCGTGTTATGTCATGATGCCTGTTTACGTTTCTTGGTGCCCTTGGGATGGAGATCTCTGGGAGAACTGGTAGTCGGCTTATTGACGCTCGATGCTTTAGGTGAGGTGGATTTTGGCATCACCTCTTGGGTCTCCACCAGTTTTTTGGTAGAAGCCTTCCGCTCTATCTTTCGCTTCTTCCGAGATTTTTCGGACCGACCTTGCAACGCTGGTAAGTTCAGTGGCTTTGTTAATGGGGCGAGGCCTCCGTCTATTTCATCACCCTTCGAAGACTTTTGTCGTGCTTTTTTCGCTATCGCTTTGGCCTTTAGCTCCTGGTGTCGCTTCCTCTTCTCTCGTATAGCTACTTGTTTGGCTTGCTACAAGATACGCCGTTAGAGGTTGGGATTCACGAGGGGTGGCTGCCTTACGCGTTTCAAAGCTCGATTCGATGATATCTCTGGTTCTGGGTGGTGCGCCTTTGCAGACTGCACGGCCTTCGCGATGTCCCATGCATCGTTGCCCTGGTCTACTTTGATAGCAAGCACCTTGAAGCGTTCAAACCGTCGTTTGTGTGCCTGACCAACATAATGAGCGAAAAAGTAGTTTGGGCTTTACCTGACGAAGCCTACATACAATTGCATTCCTGTGGGCAACAGCCATTCCTTCGCTTTTTATGAGCTTTCCCTTGCACAGTATGCACGCGTGAACTGTCGGATCCAGCGAAATGAGATAGATTGGATTTTTGAGAGCCTCTGCCACCGACATCGGGGGTTCCTCGTCTATGTCCTCCTCCTCTGAAGTCATCTCGTCATCCATTTCTCTGGCCTCCTTGTCCTCTTCACTTCCAATGTTTGCGTCTACACCGTCCTGATCACTATGCTCCCAGTCACCCGACTCTGACTCCGAATTAGATTCATCCGAGTCGGTGTCCTGGAGACCCATTATTTCTTTCATGTCCTCTTCCTCGTGCTTCTTTCGCTTTCTCTCTACACGTTTGAACATAGTAGTAGCTGGTGAAAAAGAGCGCAAGTGCTCCGCAGCTGAGACTCGACTCGTAGTGGTACTATCAGAAGATGCAGATCAGCCAACTGACTTTTTGCACAGCCACCGAGTCAACTTCATTTTCTTCCGTTCATGCATCGTCGGGGTGCTCAAGTTCTTGGAGACGTCCGACCAAGCAATCTTCTCAAGAGAGCTTCAGATCTTAAGCAGGAGGCTAGGTCAAATAAAAAGCCGGCAGTCTCGGTGCCCCACAGTTCCTCTCGTCCCCCCCGCACACCATTCCCCAAGGAAGTACAGGAAGTCGGACAAGTTACCGAAAAACTCATCAGTGCGGCTGTCAGGTCAAAGGTGCTACCTGCGTCAGGATGGACTCACAAGAACTCACTGAGAGGAGAAGAGAAACGGCTCCAGGGTGCTGTCAAGGCGACTGTAAATGCCCGCAGACCACCAACGAACCTTCAGACTGCATGGCAGGACGCGGCAGCGGACCCCGCCCTGAGCCTCGACGAGGCAGAGGAGTCACAAGCGAATGATATTCCGTCTCCCGGAACATTCGTCGAAATTCGCAGGTCCGCTTTGGTTTGTTATCCTCGTCTTCCAGTTCGCTCACTGCATCACAGGGGTATGACAATCACGTCGGGTATCGTGGTAGGCAATGCCTTCATTGATAACCGCAACTACGTTCTATCGGTTTCCCTCTCCGGAGACACCCTCACCCACATCGTTTCTGACATCTTCTTCGAAATTCCGCAAATGGTTTCTCGTAGCCTCGCGGAGAGGGCTGGCATTAGCGCATCTCCCACCAGCAGGACAGAAATCAGTGCTCGTGTGGAGATACTCAAGCAGCTTCGGGAAGTCGAGCGTCAGATTGCTCAAGCCTATTGCGCTATTGGCAGTCGGAACATCGCTCTCTATCCTCTCGCTAGATCGAGAAATCCCAACGAATGGTCGACAGTTACTGTACCACAAGCTGCAAAACTCATTTCCAATACGCGAGAGGCCGGTTATCCTGCCTTATTGGCAACGCATCGATACCTCATGAAGCATACCATCGAATTCGTGCCCCACCTCACCTCACACCGCACAATCCAAACATGGGCCGTCCGCCCGCAATCCCATGTGGACAAACTCATTGCCGTCCGAGACATGATTCACCGATCAGATCCTACTATCGATGCATTTGTAGCCAAGGCTCGTTCGATCATGACTGCCAATAAAAAGCGCAGGTTAGATTCTTGGAACGAGCCCCCCACTCAGGAAATCGCTATGGACGTCCATTATACACCGGAAGATCGTTTAATCATCGATGTTCTCCAACATGCCCTTCGTCGCCATCGAGACATCCGCATCGACCCATATTCCCTCGTCGTGACAACCATCCTCAAGAAAATGGAGGTCGCAGAAGTCGTCGACGGTGGGGTTCTGCATCAAGTGCTGATCGACTTGGGTCATTTGGCACCATGGGATGACTTGGTGTCGAGGAGGCGAGAGCTTGACTTGGACCAAACCCCGCCTGATGAGTCACCCAAGGTCATCGCCGAGAATCAGATAGTCCACAAGAACCTAACCAGGATAGCCACTGTCACCGCACAAAACGATACCCCTTTGGGTCCCGAGGATTTTTATCCCCGTGATCCAGTTGAGCATCTACGTCATGACTTCGGCAACCTGCCGGTTTATGTTGTTGACGACGTAGGCGCCGAGGAGTTGGATGATGGTCTGTCAGTTGAGCCCATTCCGTCTGAACCTGGCGCGGCGTGGATACATGTCCATATTGCGGATCCCACTGCCGTCATACCTCCTGCACATATTTTCGCCCAGAAAGCACGCCAGATGGGGTTCACTGCGTACTTCGCACATCGGACGTGGCCCATGCTACCAGTGTCTTTGACGCAGTCGGGATTGAGCCTGGGCGTAAACTCTCAGTTGGGTCAGCCTGAACATGTGCTCACGTTCAGCTTCAAGATGGACTCGACGGGTAACATGGCGGATTACAAGGTCCGGGCAGGCCTAATTCACAATGTGATTACAGTGGATTATGACAGTGTTGACCACCTGCTGGGGTCTACCAGGAAGTATGAAGCCTTCCGTCCTTTTGATCTCGAACACCATGCTTCATCTCCTCCCGTCACGACCCTGAGCGCCGAGCACGTCAACAATTTGCGTCTCATCACTGAGACGATTTCACGGCACAAGCAACGAAACCTAGACTCTAGCAACTACTTCTACTCTTCTCTTCCCAAAGCCAGGATCACTATCACGCCGAAACCGCTGATCGGTACCCCTATTCACTCCCTAGTTCCTTTCCATTTCCGTGGCTCCCCGAGCTTAACCTATGAAGTGGTAGGGCAGCAAATGCAAGATTCTGGCTCACGGATGGTGATCTCAGAATGTATGAAAGCCGCGTGCCGCGTGGCTTCTCGCTGGTCCTTCGATAATAATGTTCCAATGCTGAGAAGAATCTCGAAGCCGCCCGTTTGTCTTGGAGACCCGCGAGCTCTCGGAAAGTTGCTGGCAATGCGGGACTCGGCTGGCTATGTTGATTTCTATGCTGTGCAGAAGTCCAAACTATACATACCCCCAGTAGAGCACAGACTCGAGCCTGCGATGCACTGGAGCATGGGAATTCCGGACGGCGAAGGCTATATTCGCGTCACGTCACCACTACGGCGGTACAATGACCTCGTAGCACATTGGCAGATCAAGCATGCGCTCTTGCACCCAGGGACAAGCACCCCACTATTTTCGCCTGCATGGTTAAAGGAGTATGCGCCTGAAATCAAGAAGAAGGAGAAGGAATCGAAGAGAGCGGAGATGTCTCACTTCGATTTTTGGTCTCACTTATACATCAAACGATTCATGGATGACCCTCATGCGCCAAAGGACCGCCACGACCCGCTACGGTCTCTGACTGCTATCATCTCCGGCGTCCGTCCAAATGAAGGCGCAGTCTCCAGTTCGGTCCCCTGTCACGTACCATCGCTTGGGCTACTTGGATCGTTGTCGGCTCCCTCTATTGCGGCGTATGCGGTCGGTGAATCTGTCAAGGTCGAGATAACGGCCGTCGAAACAGGTCTTCAACCTCGGCTGCATCTAGCTCTAAGGGAGTAGACGTCACATCGATTTTTAGGCACACCTAATGTACATTCATTTACCGTACACGCCCACTCATTTGCTGTACTCAAGTTGGTGAATTCACGCATCTCTCATGATTTATTTGAAGCCGTTGGGATGCCCCGGATGGTGTGTCTATTGCTGGTTTGTGATTGGTCATTAAGCACTTGCTACCGAGATGGTTCGACTTCCAAATTTGGTCACTAAATTTGATATATCTAGAAAAGGTGAATTATCCAGGCTTGTTTTCATCCAAGGCTTTCCAAGGTTCCACTGTCGTTCCTTGGTCTCTACTCTCATGTCGTTCAATGGCACACCGCCCGCCGCGGGCTATGTAGCCACTTTTGTGGTCTCCGCACAGGACTACTTGGTTAACTCACCAGGACGCGCTGTCCTACTGGCGGTGGTCTACTCACCACTTCTTGCTATCATACTGAACGTTCTTCGACAACTGGTATGTACTCAGTGACGTACCAAACTCCACTGACATGCCTACAGGTTCTACCCCGTGACCGTTCGCTACCTCCAGAGGTGTTCCATTTCATACCGATCATCGGCTCTGCGATTTCGTACGGTAATGACCCATTGGGCTTCTTTTTCAAGTGCAGAGAGAAGGTGCGATATAATATGTACTACTGAGTGAGACCGTCGTCTAATTTCCTATTAGTATGGTGATGTCTTCACCTTCGTGTTGTTCGGACGCAAAGTTACTGTTGCACTTGGTGCAAAGGGTAATAATTTCGTTCTCGGTGGTAAATCGACAGCTTTCTCGGCTGAGGAAGCCTACACGGTAATTCATTCGCATATTGTTATGCACTGTGCTACTCTTCTGACTTTTTCCTAGCATCTTACTACCCCAGTTTTCGGTAAAGATGTCGTCTACGACGTCCCGAATGAAGTTTTCATGGAGCAGAAGAAATTCGTCAAAGTCGGTCTCTCAACTGAGAACTTCCGTGCCTATGTTGGCATGATCGAGGACGAAGTCGAAGAGTTCATGAAGACCGATGGTGCATTCTTGATTTATCAAATGAACGACATTAACGAATGGGGACGCTTCGACGCTACTGATATTATGGCACAAATTACGATTTTGACTGCTTCACGGACGCTGCAAGGCAAGGAGGTTCGGGAGAATTTGGACAAATCGTTCTCCGAACTGTACAATGCGTTGGATGGTGGATTTACACCTTTGAACTTCCTCTTCCCGAACCTGCCCCTGGAGAGCTACCGTAAACGTGACGAAGCCCACAAGAAAATGAGCGCTTTCTACGTTGATATCATTCGCAAACGCAAGGAGTCTGGGGATGTAAGCAAGAATCCGGTAGTGCTGTTCTTCGCTCTAACGCTCGTTATAGGACGCACAGGACATGATCTCTGCCCTTCGGACACAGAAATATCGTGATGGTAGAATGCTTCCTGATCATGAGATTGCGCACATCATGATTGCTCTTCTCATGGCTGGCCAACATACGAGTTCTGCTACCGGTTCTTGGGCTTTTCTTCATCTGGCAGACAACCTAGACATACAGTGAGTCGCTTGCAACGTTGTTGACACTGCGTTCATTACTACTCTGCAGGGAGGCTCTCTACCAGGAACAGGTCAAGTATTTCGGCAACCCGGATGGATCGTTCAGAAGTATGACCTATGAAGAACTCCGTAAACTTCCCGTTCTGGACTCAGTCATTCGTGAGACTCTTCGTATGCATCCCCCAATTCACAGTATCATGCGCTACGTTCGCTCTGAGGTTCCCGTCCCGCCTACTCTCGCTGCACCTTCTAAAGACGGCACCTATGTTGTTCCTAAAGGCCACTACGTCCTCGCTTCCGCAGCTGTTAGCCAGGTTGACCCCCAGGTCTGGTCTAACTGCCTCACTTGGGATCCGACTCGGTGGAGTGACCCCGAAGGCGCTGCTGCACAGGCCTTCAACACGTACGCGGACGAGAATGGCGAGAAGATTGACTATGGCTTCGGTGCTGTGAGCAAGGGTACTGAGAGCCCTTACCAACCGTTCGGCGCTGGCCGACACCGGTGCATTGGCGAGCAGGTATGTGCTCCATGTTGGTTCATGAATGTTGCCTCATGAAAATTTACTTGTCTCAGTTCGCCTACCTGCAACTGGGAATCGTCATTGCAACAATCCTGCGGAAAGTAGAGATCAGGTTAGATCAACCTGTGCCAAAGCACAATTATCACGTACGTATACGTCTCTGCTCCCCATGTGACATAATCATATTTGCCACCCAGACCATGATCACAATGCCCAAGAAACCACGCAACATCTGTTATAGACGCAGGGCCTTTGACTGAATGTCATGTCCTACAACCTACTATATACCTAGCATGTCATTTGCTCTTATTATCCATACTCGGATGCAAAATAAATATACCAGCTTGTCCAGGATACTTATCCTGCAGCAGTATGTGGTACTTTGATGAGCCTGCCTGGAACGAACTTGGGCGAATTCCCTCCCATTCACGTGACCCCGCGTCGGAAATCGGTAATACGCTGCGAGTTCCTTGACAAGTAGAACGCATTTCTAGTAGTACACACTACTCAACCGAGCCAGGACAGCTGCACCTGTATCTACAACATGGCCTCAATGTTTCCTTTGGTTTTCATTCTTGTCATTATCCTGGGCTTAATGGCTTGTGGCTACTTGTTCGTGCCCAAAGGCCCTCATCAAACGTAGGTCCCGATTAACCATACTTGTGAGTTGAGTGAACGGAGGTTTCTGTCAAACACAGAACTATACGCACCGCCATTCTGCTCACGCTTGCATCTTGCTATCTCATGTGGATGATTACCTACATGGCGCAATTACATCCTCTTGTTGGTATGTAAATATCGTCTTCGAGCCTTGGTAACAAAACTTACCACAATCTGGTTCTGACAGCGCCATATCGGTCACCAAAGTTGTTGGAGAACTGACGAACATGTTGCTCCGGATGCTCGTCTTCCTTGGACTTTTATGCCATGTCAGCGTTGTGGGTTTGATATGCTCATTCTGACTTGACAGACGCTCAGCTCGTAGCATGTATTAGACCTAAATTCTAATCCACATTTCCTGTTCGAAATCCTTTCCAAGAATGCCTCATCAATTTGATGATGCAATCTCCACTGCCGTTTCCCGGCCCAAATGCGTCTCGTCTGCCCAACCTTCACCCCAATTGCTCTCGTTGCCATTATCCTGGGTCCAGCTAACATCTTCAGAGCACCAGGCATTCTCGTCGTGATTCCAGCCCATGTGTACTCCAGAGTCCAATGAACTTTCTTCCATGTCGTATTCCGGTTCGTCGTCTTCCATGATAACCACTTCAGTCTCTGAAGCGAGTTTTACTGGAAACCAATTCACGAGACATCGCTGAATGCCTCCTAGTAGTTCAATCTTCCAATTTCCGCGCCTTTGGCCGGGGATTCTTTGGAGGCCTAGCCGCTGGTCTCGCTCTGTTGCGCTAATCATGACCTCGATTGACCCTCCGCATAAAATGGGAACATCATCTGCAAACCAGAGCTCCTCGACCCTGAGGATCGTTTCGCCCCATTGCTCGAACTTTTCGACCATCACCTCCCCGATCTCCCTAAAGTCCGACGGGTTCCCGGCGCGGGGGTGCGCCTCATAGTAGTGCTTCTTCACCAATTTGTGTGGTTCTTTCATATTCATTGCGTTGTGCACGCCCAAGCTCCCTTTCTCCCTTTTCTCAGTAGAAACACGGTCATCCATCCGCTTGAAGGAAGCGACCTGGGTGGCCCCTCCCAGGATATTGTCCCGTCCCCAAGGATCCTTCTGTTGTGCTGTTCCTATGCTCCCTATCTCCACCACATATCCCCACTGGTGCGCGATGCTCGTACACCAGTGCGCGAATTCTTCGACCGTCCATTCAAATTTGTGATCAGGATGCCGGAATACGCGATCCGTGCGTTCAGTCGGGTCGGGATAGCCTCCAGGTTTCCTTGTCCCGGGTGGGGACCATCGCGCGTTGAAAGTGTATGACGGAGTCGTGATGAGGAACAGCCGTGGTCGGTAGACCCCGAGTATGATGGGAGCAACGTGAACCAGGATGTCATCTGTCAAGTGCTCGATACTACGATTACCGTTCACGCACATGAGATATGATATCCTGATCAGCTGGATGGAGCGGTGAAATGGCCCAACGCGGCTTACAGTTCGGTCGCGACGACACATTCGACATTGATGAATGACGGATTGATAACGTCGATGCTTCCCTGCCACAATTCGACATCAAGCGGCTCCCAGCGCGTGTACAGAGGGTTCGCAGATGCCGGGGAGGTGCACTGAGTTGCGATGTCGAGATCGCGGGATGAGATGTCGACCCCCGCGATGCGTTTAGGATGCAGATTTGGTGTATCTTCGTCCTTCCATTCCATGTTGTCGAACAGCGATGACAGGTAATGGTCATCGTCTTGGGAGGATCCAAGCCCTAGCCATGGAGCTGGCTGGCACAGGGTCGCGAGGAGAGAGCCTTCCCCGCAACCAATATCTACGATCTATACATTGTTTGGTGATTGAGTTCATGATTGATCGCAAGTTTCAAATACTGATGATATATACTGACCTCAGTTGCCCGTTCGCGTCTGAGAATCTCCAACAACCATATTCTTCGTTGATGATACAATGGGGGAAAGAATGTGACCTTGAGATCCTCGGAATCAATGCTCATCACAACAGTCCTCAAGGCGTGTCAGTGCTGATGTGGGTCCCAGGAGAAGAGCGACGAATGGCAAAACGAGTGTTCATTCCGGTATACATATTTCTCATACGAGGCACTTCATCGGAGCAGACCAGATAAAGTCATGAGGACCACCAGGGTATATATCTGGTTACACTCTCGTCGTACATGTAACTACAAGGACATGGATCAAGGAACGGCCAAAATGGCAGGTATACGAGACGAGACGGACGCAACGCTGCAGAACAATGAGAACGAGAACAATTCGTCGGACGGAATAGAACATTTGAGCGAGGAAAGCAGAACAATATAGGGACAGTTATAATGTACGAAAGCTCAGGTGCACTGTAAATATCTACTGGGAATGAGTTGCGGACGCAAGAAAGGTGGAGGTATTGTTGTGGTATCAAAACGCCAGGGGAATCAGACCAGGGCAGCGGATTGCAAATAACCCCGGAAAATGGAATCTCGCACTACATGCAATGCTTCGCATCAGGGACGGGATACCGCTGCCAACCAATGTAGTACTTACCATTCCCAATGATACTCTGAGTAGCTTTCGTGTCCTATATCATCCAAGAAATGGAAATGTCAACAAGCACAGCTTCAGGATTAAGAGAATACGCACAGTAACATTAGTCAGGTGTGTGTACAAGACTCGTCGGTTCTCGTTGTTCCGTCTGTGAACTTGCAAGAAGTGTGCCCGGAAATATTGTACAACCGATTCATAATCGTTGGGACGGTCACCGTATGACAGGATACTTATCGCAGTGTGAGTTTCGCCAAAGATGAATGTGCTGTAGGCTTACTATTTTGAGACCGGGAGGCCCTGTTCAAGCTTCTTTCTCAAGATGTCGGTCTTGTCTGTTCAATCAAGGCTCAGTTAGCCTCGTTTTTGAGATTCGTATGGTGGGACTCACTAAGAAACAAAACCAAATGAACCTTTTTGAGGAGCTGATTTGAGCAAATCTGGGTGAAAAGTTGGAGAGAGTCGTCGATGCGGTTTGTCCGAGGATCTTCTTCAAGGTACTATACTCGCATGTCTTAAATTGAGACAAGACTAGTCGCGCGTTAAGGTAGGATCATACCTGGTCGAAGGCACTGATTGGGCTGACAAAGATAATGGCGTTTGCGTCGTCAAAATATGGCACCCATGAATGCCGTTGGCCCCTGGCACCACCGACGTCAAAGAGATGCCATGCAACGGTCTTCCCGTGGATGTCCACGTCAAAGACGTGCTCAGCAACCCCCATGGTCTGGATGCGGGCATGCAAAATGTCATCTACTGAAAATTAGACGATTGTGTCACTAAGTCGATTTACGAGGACTTTACCTGTCGATGGGACGTAATTCTGAGCGGAGATACGCGCAATATCATTCAGAAAGCTGACAACCGTTCATCATCAGCAGAACGTTGCGTATATGCGCCACTTACAACTCCGACCACTCGTCAAGCTTGAGCTTTCTTTTTGAAATCAAAGCACGGACAACTGGATGTTTCCAGAGGCTCTTTATGTCCTCTTGTGACTGATGCAACATGGTTGCAACGTCGTCGACCAAAGGATCTGAATCAATGACCGACAATGCTGTGCCAGGGCGCTCAGCCGTCAGCTCCGAGTTCTCAGCTTCGCTCCGTTTCGAGCGTCTCCCGAGAAGCTTGTGACCTTTTTGAATTGTTCTTGCCTGCCAGCCGCTGCGGACATAAACTTCTCCTTTGCCAGACCCTGACACAGAAATGCCCCCACTGAGTCGATCGGCCAGTTGAGGTTCGATGTTTATCAGGGAAAGAAGGCAATGGCGCAAGTCTGAGATAGCTGAAGATTTTGTGGGGCTCGAGGCTGTAGGACTCGAAAGATCCAAGGGTGAGGGCGGAATCTGCGAGCCAAGGAGGCTGGGTGGTGAGGTTCCAACCAGGGGGAAATCGTCCTGGTTGAATTCCTGACGTTCTAGGGTGCTTTGAGAATCCGAACCATCATCTATGTCGTCCCACGTTTCCAGCGTAGCAAGGATTTTTTTGATGGAGCGAACCACGTTAAAATACACAACGGTTCTCCAGGACATGCGCTCGCTTTCGAGCGAGGCAGGGCTGTACATGAGCTGGAATTGCTTCTGCAACGTCGATTTCCCTGACTCGGCCTGCCCCAATAACAATAGCTTGCATACATTGATTGTTAGTCACGTGGAATGAAATAAAAGCGTAAACTGTGATCAGATACCTTGACGTCGCTTCTAGACTTTCTTAACACTTCCCGCTCGACTCTTAGCTCTTCGTCGATCTGTTCGGAGATGCGACGGGCCTCCGCCTCCCGCTGCAGACGAACCTGACGATCGGCATCAGATTCGGTGGGTGAGGGACGCATCGCCATGGACAGAGGATCGTCCTGGCTGCGAAGTGAGGAGGTTCGCATCATGGTGGTATTCTTGGGGGAAAGAAGAGAACGATGGGAGGAACTTTGAGAGGGACTTGGAAGTATACGAATCTAGTTACACCGCTACGTAATTGAAATTCCGCGCCACGTCCAGACTTTATCAAATGTCCTCAGTCACGCTGCTCAGTCACACGTAACACCCCGTCACGTCACGATGGTATGTTCTCTCCTACCATCACGATCGCCAGTCCATTAACATCCATGATCGCCTCATTTTCTAGTCCGTGACTCTTCATACATCCCATGGCGATCTCAAGGTATGTCATTGATACTACGCCTTGAACTCTGACTCCATTTTCTTTTTGCAAAGATTGAAGTCTTCTGTGAGGCTGTACCGAAAACTGCAGAGGTATGTCACCAGTCGCACCGCAGTGGGAAAAACCCCGCTCACGATCATGGTGCTAGAACTTCCTAGCCTTATGTGCCTCTGGCTACTACGACAATTGCATTTTCCACCGTAACATCAAGGGATTCATGGTTCAAACAGGTGACCCATCGGGCTCAGGCAAAGGTGGCCAGAACATATGGGGTAAACCCTTCGCAGACGAGATACGATCCACGCTGAAGGTGCGAAGTTTATTGTCACCCATCTGTTCCTATGTTGATTGGTGTTTTCTTCGCAATTGTCTGCATCATCAGTTTAACCACCGTGGCATGGTTGCTATGGCGAACTCCGGGCCCGACACGAACAAATCTCAGTTCTTTATCACATACGCAAAACACCCACACCTGGACAACAAATATACGATCTTTGGGAAGGTGATTGACGGCGCTGACTCCGCTTTGGACATGATGGAGCGTGTTCCCGTCAACAACAAAAACAGACCCCTGGCAGAAATTAAGCTGACCCATGTAGGACATACGTCGTCCGTTTGATTGCTGCCTAAATTGCATTTCCAGGTAACAATTCACGCCAACCCAATAGCTGATGCCCAACTCGCGGGGCGTTGAGGCGTGAAGGATACTACTGAGCCCCGTCTACAGTGTATCTCGCCAACCTACCTCGCGCTACAACATCAGCACGTCCAGAGCCTAACATGGTTTACAGCAATGATGTACAAGTATGCCGTTGTGGTGAGGTATCGAATTCACCGCTTAATAAAGCCAACAAGCTCTTTCTGCAGCTCCCGTTGCTTTCTTGCTTTATCCAGATCATCCACGCTACGTAGATCGTAAACGATGTCACGTGTTTTTCCAAAGTATACCTGTGAATGCTATGATCAATTATTCTTTGATCACAAAATGGAACAGCGCACTTCCTGGAGAAGATTCCGCATTTTAATTTCCATCTCTTCGACCATCTTTCCCGTGTTCGTTATATGCGATGAAGAGTCCTGCAATGGCCAGTCTTGCTCCGTCTTGGGGTGAACAAGGAGGCGAACAATCAAAAAAGATGTACTAAGAAAGTTGCAAAATCGATGATTCACCTGCCGAGTCATGCTTCCGCTCAAATTGACTTCTCCTGTTGACTTCCAGACTTGATCGGATCCTTTCTTCTCCTGACCGCCGACGGTTTGGGCTTGGGTATCCTCAGCTTTCTCGGTGCGTCGCGTGACGAGCTGGAGCATAACAGTGGACGTGAGCTTGTAACGTGCTTGTCTGCCGCGCTCTGCTGTTTCAAAGACATGTATGGAGTCCCATGACCCTGATGGTTCGTCTGCACTTGAAGGGTTCATCACTAGGTATGCGTGATTAGCATGACGTGGTCCGGAAACATCGGAGCGAAGAGAATGGAAACGCAGCAGGCACCATCAGGCAGTTAACAAAGGCTTACCCTTCTTTAGCAGTACTACGCCCGCAAATCCGCCGTCCTCTAATTCCCAGAGGTAAACAGAAGAGGCTCCGCCCTCGTAATACCTATCGTGAAGTAAGATCCATGTGACATGTAACGTGGATGCAGTAACAAGAAAGCATACATTTCCCGATAGGTGTCAAAGGCCTCGTTTGCTGCGATTTCTAGCTTGCGTAGTTTCGGAGCCGGGATGGTTCCGTCTTCTAGCGGAGGGTCGTACTCGTTGGACCACGGCGATCTGACCAATGTGTCAGCCAAGCTGCATGAGAACTTCTAGACATATATGCAAAGAGGGCAATGGCTGGAGCGCAGGATGGCTGATAAGTAATGTCTTGTACTAATATCAGACTAGCCGTACAGCAAGTGCTGCGGTGGTAGCGAAACACCTGTACTCACCGATAGCTATTGCCGTCTCTGTTGTAATCGCACGCAAGATAGTCCCTTCCCGTGGCGCGATCTGTCATGACTTTCAGAGGTTGGTCGACACTACCTAAAAGATCGTCCGCGTAGTCTGGACAGATGCGGATGAGCGCGTTGACGTTCTCTTCTACTTGAGTTGGCGGCAGGCGCCGCATGAGATCGAGCATCGAGTCCACTGGATCCGCCATGATATCGAAAAGAACGGCACGAAACTGGGGGAGTGGTCAAGTAGTTTGTTGCTTGTAGTTCCGCCTCTAGACGCACTGTTCTTGAATGCCGACAGTCAAGCAGTGATCGTCCAAATCGGGCAAATCTACAGGAATTGAACGGGCGGGGGAGGGTGCACAAAACATTAATCATCAGCGCTTGCATCAGTCTATGACCAGCTGTCCGATACCACTGAGGCAACTGCAGGCTTGACAATAATCGTCTTTAATCCTGTCCGGTCGTCCAATTTTTTTTTTTGGCTGCAATCCAATATCTGCTCTACGTGGATTCTAATACCACTCCTATTGGCTTGACGTCGTCCGCCTTTTTATCCTGGACACGTCCAGCTCCATGCTTGAAGTTATCCACCATATTCTTCTCATTGGATAACGTCATGACGTTGAATTTCTGAAGTTTATAATAGTCCCTCAAGACGCTTACACCGCACACACTCTGCCCCGTAACTCCGTTGAGCCGTTTCAAGTCATGGAGGAAGAACATTGACAAACCTTGAAAACTTCGACGAGGACAAACACTTCCGGGTCATCAAGATCGACCGTGTAGTTGTCGGGCATGCATTTGGCCACTTCCTCTATGATATCCATCCGAGTTAAGGTGCTATGATTTCGGATTCGCAGTTCAATTTTGTACTGGACACGGGTGGTAGGTAAATGAAAGCTAGGAAACTGTTTGCATTGCGTGCTGACCTTGTGTGTTTGAGGGGGATCAGTCCCTTCATCGTGGGCAAAGAACGGAGCAAAGGTCCGTCGACATGCAGAGTGGATCTCGGGTAGGTTTGCAACACAAGATCCAGAGACTGGGATGAGCCTGTGCGTATATCTAGAACATGTTGTCAGAACGTGATCACCTAGAACAAGAGCGCCCGCACTTTGTTCGTGTCACACCTGTTTTTTGGACGTTCTCCGCATGCGTCACGATTAACTTCACTGGATCCACTGGAGGCCGACAGGAGATGAAAACCACTGGACGGGATCAGATTGGTGTCAGTTCATGTATTGGTATGCTTACCACAAGGAGTATTCGTCTGGCAATTAGCTAGTGTAGAAAGAAAGGTAATGTATATAGAGTAATCGCAAGAGAAAGGCCAAATACCGACCAAATCGCTTTTCTACGCGTGGACGTTTGATTGCAGCAAGTTCCCGGGCAACCTGAGCTTCGAGATCTCCACTGAGATCTTCATCCTCTGAGGCACCGTGTCCCTCAGTCAGATCCCTTCCTTCAATTGGCCACAGTTCGCTAGCTAGCTGATCATGATTGCTCAAAGACATCCAGAACAAGCGCATGCATCTTACCGACTCAAATAAATCATACAATTCGCCAAGCGTCTGTTTCTCCTTTCCTTTGACGCAGCTAGCCCAAACACCAGGACCATCGACAGTCCGTTTGATCCAAGTAGGCGTTGGGCCGTCCTGCACGAACATGCGTCAGGATCGCCCATGGTGACGGAGTGATATTCCAACATACTGAACGATATTTTCGTTTTCGGGACTGCTGAGGGGTCTTAGACATCGGGGCTTTGTTCAAAAACTTTATCAACACTATGTAGTACGACTCGTTGAGCCACGTGGCCTTGACGAAGATGCATACCACTATCACGCTCACTAAGTAAAAGAACGGAATATTATAGTAATATTAACATAACCATAACCTTTATGAAATACTGGTAGCAGGTCACCATATGGTGTAAGGTATCTGAGCCAATAAGTACCACCAGAACACTAATGCTATAGTCTCACCTGTACACTTACATAGTCAAAACACCCGGCAACACATTAACTGAGATATAATGAGAGAATTCTTCGAGTAGAGCGGTATACGGATTGGAAGCAACATGCTGTAACGTCATGACCCACCGTATCACCAATGCGTGTCCAGCGGCCAGCCAGAGCATGGGTGTCGAAAGATGGTGAAACCTCTTTATATGCTAGTCATCGTCATCGTCATCATCGTCGTCATCACCTTCCTTCTTCTCTCCACCGGTCCACTTTCGTTCCCATAATGGAGGAGGCGCGTCTGGCTGAGGACGAAGTAATGGATGATCAACTGGCAGGGCGCTGCGAGCCGCGTGAAGTCGTTGCATTAGAGCCTCACGCTCTGACAGCAACTCATTCACGTAGTCGATCGCTGAGGGCGACGAACGGGGAAATAAGCCTGCAGTGGAGCGGATGTTGTATTATATCACTTACTTTTGGACAAAACAACGTTTTCACTCCTCGGCCCCGCCCTTCCATCAATCTTTTCACCATCATCATCGTCCTTTGCCTTGCCCTTTCCTTTTCGTCGATTCCTGCGCTTGTCATTTACGAGATTTTGTTCATCTTCAGCTTGGCACGCCTCTCTGAGTGCTGGTACAGTTTCACAGAGAGCATCGTATCCTCTACGAATATTGGCTCTCCGCTTTTGTTCAGATTGGATGTGATTTGCTTTCTTTTGGGAGGGTGACAACAATGCGGCTTTATTTTGTGGCAATAGCCGTGCTTCACCCAGCAGCTCCTGGGAAGCAGTAGATAAGCGATGGCGTTTGTTGGACAGATTTGCATCCGGCGGGGGAGACCGCTTGGTTGAAGATGGACGGGCAGGAGTCCACGTATGAGTGGACGAGGAGGAAGATGAACGGGATGGATCAATGGGGGATTTACTAGACGACGAGGACGAGCTTGGATCATATGAACTGCGGGTTCTGCTTGAATCTGTTGCTGAGCTGGTGACGTGATGGAGAGGTGGCTGCTGTACTTGGCTGCGAAAGCTCGATGACGCTGAACGTGCAGACAGTAGGCTCGCTTGGTCGGTGCCACGACCCTTGCTGCCCGAGAATCGTTGCTGACGAGTCGGATACAAAAGTGAGAGCGGATCAGTCTGTACTTGTGGTTGCCGGTATACCGGTGTGGCCGAGCTTTCCCCAGGAGGAGGATGTGGTCCTAGCGGATGTCGCCATTTGTCCCCGTCTAGCGACATAAGATCTTTTGTTGCCTTTGTGAGTGCCTCCGTTCCGCGTGCTGGGGGCATATGCTCATGAGAGATCTCAAGCTGCATGTTCAAGTCGGCAGGAAAGGCCGCAGAGTCGAGGAATGACTGGAACGCACGTGATTCTGAAGGAGTCAACAGCGACATGATGACCCGTTAAAGATACTGAATGATCACTAAATCGTAGGTCGACGCCGTTGGGTGCCCTGGAGTAAAGGAAGGGAAATGAATGTCTTTTAGAATGGGCCAGTGGTCGCGCTGAATCAACGACGGATGCTGATTCTGGCCGTTCATGAGACATGTGGCTGTGCTTCCCCACATGCGGGTTTCCATTTTAGGAACATTATTTTCTGGTTTGTAGTTAAACTGATCAATAGGAAATTGAGATTCCACTGGCCCGATATCTGGTTTGTCCAGGCTAAAGTTTCTGTGCGCGATCCTAGAAGTAGCTCACAGGTATATCATAACCAAGGGTTGCCCATCTCCTGGGAACGAGTGCTTTGATGATGCAGCAATAAACAATTCCAGTAGCAGATAGAATAGACTCGGAGGAGTATGCGGCATGTCTATTTTCGGTAACTACTCAACTTCTAGGTCAAGCACCTCACATGCAAGTGAGCACAAGCTCTGTCTCGAGTGACTTTGAACAGACGTCATTTATTCCAGTTGACCGGGAAGAGTCAGACATCCCCTGATTCCTGGAGACACTTGTTCGATGAACTACATGGAAGTAGAACTGCAAGCTAGGGATACGTTAGACTGTCCATTCACATGTCGCGTTCCATATCGCGTCCCCCATCGCACACTGGTGACGTGTGCATGAAGACAAGCACAGAAGTGAATGGCCACCACAATGTCTATGTCTGTAGATCCTGCATGTACATCCAATACAACCATGGGGAGCATGTTCTTCGCCCTTGGGATTGGATAGACGGCGTGGCGGCGTGACAAACCACCCACTATATCCCGATCGCTGTTTCCTTTGCAAGGCTACAGATGCCCAGAGAAATGATCGAGGCGGTGGTTGGGAGGAATTTCATTGTTAGGATGCTCTCCTAGCTGGGGGGCAATCAAAATGGATGACGACAGTGATGTATGGCTGAGTGCATTTATGTACCGTCCATCTCCGCGTCGAAAAAGTTGATTGAATGTCGACCGAATTGTTAGTGACCAGCTGCCACCCGTTTACCGCTATACATATATTGCGTCAGTTGACTGCCAATGGGCATTGCCACCCAACACGTCAACTCGGGGATTGTGACGGAAAAAAGGTAAGGTCGAGACGGCGAAGGCTAGGAGCCTGGGCGCTAAGACAAAGAATATGCCAAAACGCAGGACGATGGATCGCTTGCGCGGCGCTATGGCTAAGCAGTTCTGCAAAGACGCTTCACAGACATTTCCTGTCAAATTACAAGGGATCAGTTGGAATCAGTGCTCGAATCATGACCCATCCTCCTCACCAATCAAGTTTGACGTGAACCATCGATGTTGCTTCAAGAGTACGCGAGCCCACGATTGACAGCAAGCACAACTACGTGGCTACATCTAGGTGCGATTAAATACGAGCGCATGTTGAATCATAGCCATGTTGAAAGAAGATGGCACCAGGTGGAGTAGTCCGAGTGTGGATAAGTGGTACATTGAAAAGAAAGATATGCACGTAGGATTGCGGGCTAGAGAGGAGTCTGAATGCGAAGGAGGCTGTGAGACAGGGTAGGTGGTATCGTTAAAAGGGGATGAGTAAAGTATGAGGCAATGTTTTTATAGACGTCTAAAACCCAGGGTAAACATGCAGCGGTCTTACTATTGGGTGTGGTGTAAATCTGAAACACGGAGAACATGGCGTTCTCCGACTGCAAAATGCCGCGGAGAGCTTCAAAATTGCGCAGCGACATCAGGGGCACACAGCAGTGTCGTGGCATGATGGCACAAGATTACCGCTTCGGCGCTATAGACGATAGCGACAAACCTTGCACGAGTTCGGGCTTCCATGCGACTCTCCGAAATGCTTCGGCGTAATCGACCCATTCTCTTCTGCGCTCTTTGCTCTCTAGCCAATCTTTATCGAGAGAAGAAACTTCGAGTTCGTAGAAGTGATATGTTGTTGAAGGTGACTTGATGGTTGTCACGTATCGTGTAATTCTGCCACGAACGCCCGCTGAAATTCAAGAGCGAAGATGGGCAGGGAATGGGGTAGGACATTCATCAGGAGAGGAGATGAAGGAGAGAGGGACAAAGGGTGAGACCTTCTTCTAGGGCTTCCCGCGAGGCTGCTGCCTCCAATATTCCATCCGTGGCTTCCCACCCGCCTTTTGGTACTGTTAAAAAAAATTAAACAATGAAAGTCAGCTGTGGAGATGGGGAGGAAACATGACAAATGTTGCAGGCCAGAGCTGACCCGTCCAACAAGTAGCCCAATTCCAAAATAGAGGAATGGACAGTATATGGAAAATCACGCACAAACCCATAGATCTTGGCGCTTCCGACTTGTGATGACGAGGACTTTGCCCGCGGCGCTCGTGATTGGAATGGCGCAGCAAACCACGCGAGGAACGTCACGTCCTTTGTTGCCCATGATTAAGGTAGAGTGTGTTGGGTAGAATGTAGGTCAAGCCCCCTTCTGTGGGCTAGCTGAGGTTGCTCGTTGTAAACGCTGCCAGGGACCTACGTGTACTTGGACGCAATTATGGAGCTTGGGTTCGAATGAAGCTTAGAGCGCGTCTAAGCTGGTCTACAATTACGCAGTGTAAGAATGAGCGTTCCCGGGTGACGAAAGTGATATTCCGAGCTTACTTTTAACAGTTCCGGAACTTCGCCAGGGATGTAAGGGGCACCACAGAGGGGTAATGTAGATGTGACGGAGAGATGGGGTTGCAGTTGGAGGAAAGACGAGGGAAGAACTTGTAGAAGAGAGTAGAACTTTTTTGCAAGTTTTAGAGTGAAACTTGATGGTCGTGTGTCTGGAATTATGCTGTGGTCCTGTGGCTTTCATCAAGCTCGGAAATGTAGACCAACAAGGTTGTCACACAACACGCACGTTCGCCGGCATTGCTACCGGCACCGCTAATTGGCTACCTTTCATCAACAAGGACTAACTTAAACCAACCCAATATCGATACCATCTGGTTCAAGGGCGAACATGCATAATAGTTTAGTTTTCTACCCCCCAGCACGAGGCGGGAAGGCGTCTATAACTTGAACGATTCACGGAAAAATATTCCCCCGCTACCAACCGAGAGCATATACATGTAAGTTGCGGAGATTCCAGTAATTTCTGGGGATATCATAGAATAATTTCATCAATCTAGAGTCAATTCCGAAACTTGACTCGCGACGGACGTGCTCCAGGTAAACCATCTATTCATTCCATCTATGAATAGTCCGATCGGAAAATCGTGAGAGCGGCACAATGTGCGAATTCTGATCAACTTACGCCACTAAGAACATGCACACCACGCCAAAAGCCATCGCACCGAACTTCGAAATTTCATTCAGTCAGTAGGATTCATCAGATGGGCTCCAAGCCTGCCATACCTCGCGCAAGGCTTGTGCTCCACTTTTGCTCTCTGCCAGCAGACTAAGTGTCACCGAAGAATGGCTAATGTTAACACGAGGAAACACGAGGAACGCACTGCAACTCACGTAGGCAGTACAGCAACCGCACCAATGTACAAAAATCCTCCGGCAACGAAGGGAATTACCTTCCCCCATATGAACAGAACTGGCCAAAACCACGTAGATAGCGAGCTTACCAAGTCTCCGAGCTGCACCGTGGTGCCAAGAATACCGGAAGCGTCTTGCCTCACGCCTGCCGCTAAATCGACTGACACTGGTTCCGCGCCGGACGCCGAGAGGTTATGGATTGCTATACCCATGAATGTACTAGAGAGCGATCAGAAGGGAGGCTTTGAAACAGCACATCAATCAACGGAAAGCACCACTTACCCGACCTAATTAAAATCGTCACGCGAGATCTTTAAATTTTCAGTTGTCTTCAGAACAATGCTAACGTACGAATGCACCAACGGCGGTCAAAAATTGTGATTGCATGGCTTGTCGCTTGGTAAATCCACTTCGAACCAAGATGGAGTAGTCAGCAATTTCATGGGGTATTTCGTGGGCGAAACAAGCCAGGGTAGTGGTCGCGCCAATCAATGGTGAGGAGTAGAATGATGCGGCCATGCTGACAAAAAAACAAATTTCGGTCCATACCGAATGTGCGAGGATGTTAATCTAGGCACTCACGCCAGACCATCCGTTCTATTGGAGTGGGTCAATATGAGTCACAACACGAGGGAGAAAAGAAGAGAAGCGCACATGTTGTGGACAAAGTCACCAAAAAGGTTCAGATAAGCCGAGAGCTTTGAGGGAGCAGTGCCTGATCGTGCGGGATCGACTGTTTCTGGTTGGGCCTTTCCAGAAATTTCCTCGCCACCTCTAGACCGCAGACCGTCAGCTGATGGTGTAGCCGATACCCCTGAAGCAACGGCGTTGGCCGGCGTGTCTGCATGCGAATGAGAGTGAGAGGGCGAGTGGCCGTGCGAGTGACCCTCAGCTCCCTCATCACCGCCAAGAACCCGCAGCGACTTCTCCATAACGAAAAAGGTGGAAAAGCCGACAAAAATACTAAGCCTGTCGACCGGAAATGAGGCTGATTGGCACTTGTCATGGAAAACCCAAATACCCGATTAGTATATTCCTTTTCTCCTCTACCATAACAAAGTGAGCTCCTGAATCTTGATGCTCCCCCATGAATGCATGGGGAACGAGGTGCAAGAAGACATCTGACAGGAGGCCACCAGTCTGCGAGATTTGTGAGCCTGCCTAATTCAAAAAGCTGAATGAGAGGTGAGGGCTGACGGCAAACGCGGTCATGGTGTTGAGTGTGTTTGCATTTATTTCCGCGGGAATAAATGCAAGAATAAAGTTGGGCACCCTGGAACGTTGGCACAACACTCAGCGAGCCACGGCCAGGCTTCGAAATTGTCTAAGGGCCGAATACACGTACGAGCTGATGTAAAAAGTTCCCAGAACTGCAATGGAGGTTTCACGAACGTGTAAGTTCATAGCGAGTGCCATACAATCGAACGAACAAACCTGCGTTCCAGCCAGGGCCGAAGGGGAATAGCCAGGCGAATACCTGACGCATGATTGGAGACTCAGCATCTTCCACCGCGCGTCTGAGGTCGCTCAGCTTCTCTACAGCAGCGCAGTCATGAATTTCAGATTCCTACTCGTCAGCGACGTATGAAACACGTTCGTGGATCAGTAACAGTGACGTGACGAAGACTGGAGGTTCGCTGTGAGATATTCACCCGTATGACTAAATTTGACTCTTTAGAATGAAGTGCAGCGTATGAGGTTAGTGCGAAACACAAAAAAAGAGCGACCAATAGTATAGGATGTCTTCTCGGCGCCGCCATAATTTGGTTTCAAGAGACAAGTGAATGGGATGGATGAGTGTAGCTTCAAGTTATTGGTGTCAGTGGCATTCGGGTCGGAAGGAGTCCGAAATCCGACAGACACAACGCGGAGCACGTGACCTTCGCTTGAGCAGACGCGACTCGGAGTCCGGACTGGACGAGTACTGTACAGTACTCGATGCACTCAGCGACATATCCAAGTATGAAAGAGCAAGCTGCCATAGATATGGCAGAGAAGCTCATGCTTGCCACTATGGCACGCTATGACCCCTCTCATGACTCGTTTCACGGTATGTCGGATCCATGTCATGACTTTCGCTGTAAATTATGTTTGTTACTTCGAATATTTGCAGTCGAACGCGTCAGAAGAACAGCGTTGTCCATCGCACATTCACTTCCTGAAACAAAACCTGACCTGCTTGTCGTGGAGCTCGCCGCACTCTTACACGATGTGCTGGACAAGAAATACGTGTCTCCGGCTGAGGCGGCTGATCCCTACGCATATTTCTTGTCCTTCTTTCAATCATTGGTCATGGATCATGAACTGGACCTAATATCAGATGGCCGAGCTCGTCTGATCGTAAATATAATAGAAAATGTATCGTGGACAACGGAGAGAAGGCTGCAGGAAAACGGTAAAATCGAGGAGTGGCATAAAACCTGCGTGGAGCTTCATTGCGTTCAGGATGCCGACCGCTTGGACGCTATTGGGGCATTCGGTAAGTGAGATTCTTTTTGATGCGTGGGGTACCCACTCAAATATGTGCCTTAGGTATCATGCGGTGCGCAGCACATAGCGCCGCAGTGAACCGGTATGTTTGAATACCGCCGTGACTACCTGAACTACCTGTTCTCATGGCGTGGTAGACCCTTGCACGCGCCGCCAGGCCGCAATGATACAGCCATCGAACACTTCCATGACAAACTTTTGCACATACAAGAGAGACTCAAAACCGCGCCTGGAAAAGCGATGGGTGCCCAGCGACATCAGTTTGTGAGTCATGACGCTCTGTAGCAATGCAGATCAATATATCTTACAAACGAACGACCTTCACAGATGCTTTTATTTCTACAATCTGTTCAAGATGAATACAGTGCTAAACCTACACCGTCAGAGTCCTTGGGGAAGCCGCGCCAACACCCGATACTTTCGAGCTTGCCCCAGAATGCCTGCGCAAGTTGTAAATAGATCCAGATGTACAACTTAGATTCCTCATGCATCAGTGTCACCGTTTACTTGTCACCGAATTTCCTTGGGACCATGTCCTCACAGCTGAGCACAGTTGTTTTCTCGCTCATGGCCAATGCAGCGGAGTACGTTTTTTTGATGAAACTTTCCATTTCATGAAGCCTACATGGTGAAGGTAGATATCACTTACAGCAGCAACGTTTCCAGGGTAGATGGAAATATCTGAACATCCATTTGCCAGAATTATCCGTGTGTAGCACCGTCAACGAGAGGCCATTTCGACCGGATATCGACAAGTCTAAGAAACTGTCTTCTCTGAATGTTCGTTTACCTAGTCATTACGAAAGGACTGGGGGACGACGATGGGAATCAAGGTAAGGGGAGCTCGCAATTGCTGAGGAGGAATATTTGCCAACCTGAGAGTTGATTGATACAGTATGCAAGGTACGCAACCTCTTATGCACATCGTATGTCTTTGTTAGTAGCTGTTAAGTACAGTCTTCGCTAATCATCACCTGATGTCGATAGATATGTTGGGAGTGTGTTTACTATGCTTCAGTTCACGAAAACCAGTGGAGCTGCTGGTTAGACAAAAGGTAACGGGAAGAGGGTGTGTGTTTTGCTTAGTTTCTGCAACGTTGTCTGGAAACATCCGTGCATCGAGATTGGTGTAGTCCAGGGCGGATATTTGAAACCACCGAGCTCATATATGTACATGACTAGTGAGCAGAGATAAGTTACGGATGTCGGCGCCGAGACAGGAGACACGACTTAAGAATCCGCCTCTGTTTTCTTGCTTGCAATAGCAATATTTCCAGCTACGTCGGTGGTGCTTCTTGTTTTTGAGGCAGGGAGAGCAGTAGCCTTCCATCCACTTCTGAAGGCGGCTACACCGTTGATAAACCCCAAAATAGTAGGCCATATCTGACAGGGTTGCGATGCATCAGCAATGAGCCACTTCTCAACGACTCGAGTTCATACATCATTGGTGAAGATTCCTTGCTTCAAAGACCTGAACAATAAGGTTGAGTGGTCGATAACTTCGTAGAGGAGTCCGCTTACCAATGGATGGCTATAGGCAAGTTGGCGGAGTTGGCCACAACCTCGTTCCAGAAAGCATCCCATCTGTTCCGCAGATCTTCCTTATCTTCTGTCGCAATTCCCTTACCTTTCTTGAGATTTTTCTCCCTCATAAGGAGCAACTTCCTGTCCTGTATCAGATGAGCGAACTGGAGAATGACGTAAATTGCCCATGCACGGCAAGACCACATGGCAAGTGCGTTGGCGTTTAAATGGACTGGCTTTGAGGTGCGTCTGACGAGTGACATGATTGAGGGCATTGCAACCGGAACAAGGTTATGGGCACGCAAGTAATATAAATGCTCCAGTGGATAGTACGCTAGCATGGACCAGCCCTGCAAGCGCTCGATTGTGAGCAGCGCGCGGGTCGGTGGAGGGCTTCTTTCCATGGCGATCATCCACTGAAGGATGGGAAGCAGGCCTGAACAATCGAATGATGGATCTGACTTGCAAATACCTGGATAGATGAACTCCCTTACCCAAGAATCTGCCTAGCATTTTGAAATCGCCGATGATATTAGCAAAGCTCGTGAACGAAGTGGCAACACCGCTGGTGGCCTCCTTCCGGAGACCAACCCGGTGCTGGAGTTTCGCTCGTGCAACAAGAACAGGCGCAACGAGCTTGAAGGTGTATTGAACAAGCTGGAGAGAATGGGTGAGCCGTTTTCTACAGCGCACTAACGGCAAGAGTCATCACCGTGAACAGCTTGCTGAGCAAAGAATAACGCGTGTATGAGCTTTAAGGGCCAATTAAGAAAAGAAATATACGGAACTCGGTACCACTCCAAGTGCTCAAGTATCGGATTAGATGGTCGAGTGTTTCAGAGGATGGGACCAACGCGAAAGCCCCGAGAGTTGCATCACTGAACCGTGTGAGACCCTTGGCTGGGCGGGACATGACGAACAAGATCAATTCTGGTCCACAACACGGCGCAACTTGAATGACTCAGAATGTTAATGAGGGACGGTGACCAAGTGGACGGGCCGCCCGGGCGTCCCTCTCCGGTTTGCAACCGCACCGTTCTTCAACATAACACTTCGAATTTTGACGGCAAGTTACAGTTATACACCAACTCTTCGCGTTCGTCCAACGTAAATCCGAGGCTGAAAGTGAATTGCGCAACAAAGATATTACTGCAAGATGGTCTGCGAGGATGCGGACACGTCGATTGAGGCCAGCAGGCAGCATCTTGCGTTATCATTATCGATATGTATGTGATCACAAAATTGATGCCCGGACGAAGGTTTGGGCAATTCACTATCACCCGTTCCTTCGTAGACGAGGCAGCCGCAGGTATGTCATGGGACTCTTCTAAAGTCAACTATTCCCTCCTCTGTCTGTGTATTCTCTTCGTTCATGGCCCTTCCAGAGCATGGCAGCATTCAAACAGCAGTGACGCATGAATTATCCAACCGCCCTCCTCCAAACTGACAGGAGCGCTGTGCTCCCTCATGTCGGTGATTCATAGTCAACATTCAAAGCCGTTTTCGGCGGTTTGCGGGAGGGTGAAATTCATGCAAATCGACGGTCGATCCCTATACTGATCATCTTCCCTATTCCATAATCGATTTATCGGGCCAACATGGCTCGAAGGACTTGTACGAGTGGTCGCCCTGGCTACTGTGACGAGTGGACACTAATTTAATTTTTTCGTGGACTACTACCTCCGTTGATATACGTTGATGTCGTGCGTGCATTCGTGGTGTCACCCGCGTGTACGTCGTCGTGCATACGTGTGCGTGCTTGTCTGTGTTGTCTGTGTTGCGTGGCGCTTATTTTTTGTGCAATCGGGCCGACGAAACGCCAGGAGCGATCCGAAGTGTCACGACGTCGGAAGCTCACAAACTATAAGATGGCCAACCTTTGAGTGCTAACCTTGGTCAAGATGAAGATGCTCTTTTTGTGTTTCGCTTCCGTCCTGCCGCTGTTGCAAACAGTAGTTGCACAGGCGAAAACTGTTGATTCGACAGCAAATTCCACCCTGCCTTTAAACACGGTGGCCAAAGCTGCTGGAAAGCTCTACTTTGGCTCTGCGACTGATAACCCAGAGCTTAGTGACCAGGCTTACCTTGGTATCTTGAGTAACACTGCTATGTTCGGTCAGCTCACTGCCGGAAACAGCATGAAGTGGGTAAGTCGTTCACTTCCTGGTTTCATGACTGTCATCATTTGATGTCTTGTATCGTAGGATGCCATCGAGCCCGAGCAGAATGTTTTCAGCTTCACAGGCGGTGATCAGATCGTCGCTATTGCCGAGGCAACCGGGAAGATTGTGAGAGGTATATTGGCGTACTTTCAACTTGCTTCGCCCTCACTGTCCCTCAGGCCACAACCTCGTCTGGCACAGTCAACTCCCCAAATGGGTCGAGTACGGTAGCTGGACGCCAGAGACTTTGACCTCAGCCGTTTGGACCCATGTGTGGACCGAGGTCTCGCACTACCTAGGAAAAATGTGAGCTAGCTCAGATTCACCAAGCACGGGGTATAGTTAAATGACATAATCGGCAGCTGTAAGTTTCATTTCCATTAATTAGAATCATTTGTGACAATGTTTCAAGACGCGTGGGATGTCGTCAATGGTGCGTTTAATGAGTAGTTTCACCTTTGTGTACTCTTAACAAGCCTTGGGTGGAATGTCTAACATCTAGAGCCCCTCAATGACGATGGAACGATGCGCGCGGATGTCTTCTACAACACCCTGGGCTCGTCTTACATCAAACTTGCGCTGGAAACGGCCCATGCTGCTGACCCATACGCCAAACTCTACATCAACGACTACAACCTCGAGTACACCGGTACGTTTATCAACCGCCACCTTGCGCTTTCCAGGATTTATACGGTTCTTTTTCTGGTAGGCCCTAAGATCGACGCCATGGTCCAACTCGTCAAGGACCTCCTGGCAGCTGGTGCTCCGATTCATGGTATTGGCTTCGAAAGCCACCTCATCCTCGGCAAATTCTCTGCTACCCAACTCCGAACCAACATGGAGAGGATCACTGCTCTGGGTCTCGAGGTCGCCATTACCGAGCTTGACGACCGTATCCAACTTCCTGCCACTGATGCCGACCTCGAACAACAGAAGGCTGACTACATGGCCGTCGTGCAAGTTTGCATGGCTGTTCCTGGATGCGTTGGTGTGACTGTGTGGGACTACACTGACAAGGTGGGTTTTGCGCTAGTTAATTAGCGGCTACATGTTGATTCTCCATACCACAGTACTCTTGGGTCCCTGCCGTGTTCTCCGGCTACGGTGAGGCTTGTATATGGGACGCAGTAAGTTCTATCATTTGGAAATTAAAATTGGAGAGTAGTGTGCTGATCGAAACTCTCATAGAACTTGGTTCCCAAACCCGCTTACGATGGCATTGTCATGGGCTTCGGGAACTACGTTGCTTAATAGACTTCGTTTCGTTAGTTTTTCACAATCCAAACCTTCGTCAAGTTCACTCGATTTGTCAAGCAATGTCGCTATATATACCCACACTCGTGTTGGTGTTACAATAAGAATAACAATCCATATGTTCGCACTCATGATTTTTTAAGCCGTCGGAAAGACCCTTGTCTCCCTTCATCAATCCAAACGTCCATTTTCTCGTCATAAAAGGCAATGAGGCCCGCGGTCTTGACACACTCTGCGTTGGGCGTGCGGTAGTGTCATACGAGACCATTGTGGATACACTAGGTACGCAATGGAAATGAGTGCCCGAGTAGATCTTGATTCGAGGTGACCTTGTATGGGTCTTCGGGTAAATCCTCTCGTCTTCTTCGAACCAGGCACCAGCTGACGCAAAATCAAGCCTGAGAAGACCACCGAGCTCTTTGTGCGTCCCTTGACCAGTAAACTCGGTCACTGCTTCCTTGGCTACCCAGTGGGCGACCACTAGGTCGTAAAATGTGGTGCCTTCCTCAGGCCGAGCTTCTTCAGACTTGCGCAGCAAAGAGGGTGACGCCTGGCGTCGAAAAGAAGTCGGATAGAAAGGCTTCTCCCAACTAACGACTAAGTGGTTGAGCTGTACAAGCTTTCAGAGGACGACGACGTACGCTCATGTAGGGTGTCAACAACGAACTTGCCACCAAACAGGACCCTCATCCTGAGAGCCTTCGATGTCAGTTTCCTTGAAAGGCGGTCTGCCGCAAGACATGATAAAGCGCAACAGATGCGAAAGTGTCGGTTGTATGTACAGAGATGGCCTCGAGCTTCTACCTACAGATAACAAGGCTTACTCATTGTCTTGGCCTGGAATCGAGCGAGTCCACAACAGAGAACATAGATCACTTAGTAATACCATTCAAGTCCGAAGACGTGGGACAGACATCGGATACTCGTCACTGACCTAGTCTACGCGCAAGTCCAGATATCTCATCATTACTCGTCAGCTTCCTCAGAATCATCGTCATCATCTGCATCTTCGAGCCACTTCAAGAACGGCTCGCTCGCCTTCCTGACCTTCTTGCTCGTCTCCTTGTCAACATACTTCTTGCTGACGTGAGTGCCCCACTGAGTAACGACTTCCTCTTCCAGAATATCATTTTGGTACAACGCCATCAGGATCTTCGGGACAGCAGTGATCAGGTCGGGGTGAGTGAGCCCAACCAATCGTTCCACGCCTCCAAGTAGAGCTTTCTGATGCTTCTCCGAAGTTACCATCTACATACAGTCACATCAACTGAGCGAAAGACAGGGACACGACAATATGACTGACCTTGGCGAGCAGAGCTTTGTAGGTGTTGATTTCCTTGTTAACGTCTTCAGTGAACAAAGCCTGCATGAGAACGAGGACGGTCTTGTGCTTCTTTTCGACTCCCAGTTCCTCGGCTTTCTTGTAAATCTGCACGGAACCGATTCCTTCTCCGTCTCTATTCTCTTCAACCCAGCGACCGAATTGAGCGTAGGGGCTGTCAGCGTCCTCGTCGCTCCCGTCCTCGTCACCACCGGCAACCGAAATGCCACCCATTTGACTTCCCAAAGCTTTGATACGAGCTTGGACTGCTCCGGGGGAGGTGTCAGCGGACCAGTCATCATTAGCGAGAACAGTTTCAGTAGTCAAATCGGCAGCCTCGGCCTTGATCTTCTTCGTCAGCTCGTCATCACTGTCTGCACCGGGACCTTCGTCGTCTCGACCTTCTCCAGGGACGGCTGGGGCGGAAGCGTGAACTCCACCACCGTTCCCAGCGACGCTGCCGTTGGCTTCGCCCTTGCCCTTCTTGCCCTTTTTCTGGTTCTTGGGAGGGTTCTTGAGGATGAAGGTGACGAGCTTATGCCTCATGTCTATACCTGTCCTCTCTCCGCAAGCCTTGCAGTCGCGGACAATATCCTCATTACGACCACTCTTGAGGATGATAAGATCGGTCTCGGGATTTTTGCAGGAGCGGCAAAGCACAAACTTGTCGATGAAGCCATCAAGGAGCTCACGAAGTCTGGTAGCATCATGAGCACCATTGACAATATAGCGGTCGTTCTTTTCATCGAATGGAGTCTGGGCGCCAAGCTCACAACCAAAGAACTTGGTGATGTAAGCGGGAGGACGAGACAGAGCGCGAGCGACGTCAGACATGTTAGGGATGACGGTCTTGATGCCATTACCCTTGCCCTCGATTTTTGTGAGGAGCAATGGCATGCGGTAGCGGTAAAACTTGTCATCGACATCGCGACGAATATTGACGATTCCTGCGTTAGCCATGCTGGGCAGTGATATTTAGCGCTAGAGTGAATGGGAGTGTCAGAGCCCATGAGAATCGAGAGAAGGTCCATAGAACTTGTGCTCACGGTACTTATGAACTCTAACCGAAACTGACACTGGTGCGACGAATTATTGAGAGGAGGTCGAAGCATGAAATTGGCTCTTCTGTATTCGCCGCTGTGGGGACAGAAGAAGACAGTGGAGGTGATTGAGGAAGAAATCGTGGGCTACTGAAAGGGCTCGAGAATTATAGGTCAAGGACTGGGTTGGGGGCGTATAGAGAGTGCGGAAATGGTTTAGTCCTTGATTAACCAGAGGTTGTGGGCAGTCGAAGAGCTAGTGGAAGCAAATTTATGTCTAAGCCGTTGTAGGCGTGTATTTGTTTGTTTTCCCGGCGTTTTCCGGGTCCGGTCTCGGTTTGGTCCGAACTCACACAGGAAAAACGTGCACGTGGCCCAAGGTCCTGGGTGCTTCAGTATATGTGTAGAACCAAAGGCCAACGTTGTAAGTCTTAACTCAGGTCAGGACCGTCAGGATCACCGATTCCCCATCACAATAGCTTAGACTGCCTTTGTTGAGTGAAGGTTACCAATGGCTCTGTCAAACGGAGCATTAAATCCTTGGTTGTTCCTTTTCTAAGCACCAGACAGTAAGATAGCCGACCTGATACTATGGCTGTCCCGGACTAACTTTCTTAAGGCGTGTAACTTTGTTATCTTTATCGTACTGTCTTGCTGGCACTGTCTTAGCCCATATTACATCGTTGTATAGGACGTCAATTCCGACTTGGTCGCTGCTGTTTTGGCCCTGTGTAGGTTTGCCCCTCGGGTTTGCATTCAAGGTCCTTTGCACCTATCTACTGCATAAATACGAGGCTGCATCGATGGGAACTCTCCCTATGCCCGTTATTCGTGGAGAGAGGTTCGGAAATTTCGATCTGATGTTGAGATTGCTGGAGTATTTCAAGACTGGATATCCTGGTACGAAACACCACATGTATAGCACGACACTGAGCCATACTCAAAAGCTTGATCAGGGGCATGACAGATGCCGTCGTGGCATACGGAAATTGCCACAATTTCCGTGTGATGTTCGATGACTTACTATTTACCTGCGAACCAAATCACACAAAGGTTTGGTCGCCGTCGAACGTCTGGTCTGATTTGCTAACAGTGGTCCAGGCCATCTTGGCCACTGATTTCGATAACTTCGTCAAAGGTACACACTGTCTATAGTCGATCTTGGACTACTGTGCGAATTGTTACTACAGGGGACAGATTTAGAGCTACAGTGTCAAATGTGCTGGGTACTGGAGTCTTCAACTCAGACGGTCAGAAATCATTCTGATCTTTATCGACAGAACTCCAAACCCAGATTGCTCAGGTGAAATGTGGAAATCCCACCGTTCCATGGCTCGTCCATTCTTTAGTCATGCCCGGATCAACCATTTCAACATTTTCGATCGCCACACTGAAGATGTAATCAACCAGGTGAAATCTCCAGGTTGGTCAATACACCCTAAGTCACACTCATCTTATATTCATGAAACAACATCTCCAGGATGCAATTTCACGGTTCACTCTCGATTCTGATCCTGCCACGGAGTTTCTCTTCGGGAGCTGTGTACACAGTCTATCCGCAGGTCTTCCTTACCTGCACAACGTAGCACCAGTCGAGGCACCAACAGGTAGGGTCATATATATATAAGATTACCGATGATTTCGCTTGTGCGTTTGCCCAAGCGCAATTTATCATTTCGCAACGTATCCGCAAGAGTTGGCTCTGACCTTTGTCAGAGCCTATCTTAAAAGATGCAATAGAGAAAAGGAAGATGCCAGTCATGTGCGGAGAGAAGCATACCGACGAGCATTCCGACGAGGACACACTTCTCGATCACCTCGTTCAACTGACAACTGGTACGAGATAATCTTGATGATGGTGCTGTGCTCCTCTGATCAATTTTTATAGACGCCGTGATTCTCAAGGACGAGATATTGGACATTATGATTGCTGGTCGTGATACAGTAATGTTCCATGCAACACAGTCTGATCATCTAACTGTTCACGACTAGACCGCTGCCACATTCGTCATCTATTTTCTGTCAACGCACCCACAGGTGCTTGCTCGTTGGAGGGAGAAGGTAATGACAAAGATTGGGCCAACTAATCGTCCCACATATGAGAGTATTCATGAGATGAAGTACCTTCGCGCGGTCATTAACGGTACACCCCCCTTGCAATTTGAGAACAGACCACTCCTCACTAAACACCGGTTGCTCTAGAGACGCTAAGATTATTCCCGGCTGGGTAAGTTCTCATATCCCCTGATCTTCGTTCATATACTTATTTTGATCAAGGCCTTTCAATATTCGGTAAGCAACACGATACGTATGTCAACATCACAAGGCGGTAACAGCGAGTAGTGAGAGTATCAAAGCTACCGCTTTACCTTCCTCTGGCTGTTGGAAAAGCCTTATTATGTCCCGGAAAATACCCCGTACGTTGTGCTCATTCTTGTGCTTTATAAAAAGCCGATGCAGCCCACCAGTGTGTCGTATTCTGTATTCATCATGCATCGCCGAAAGGACTTATGGGGCCCAGATGGTAGCAGTGCCTCACATTCAGTCGGCTCCCACTGATCTTCCTCGTTCTAACTAGCTGAAGAGTTCGACCCCGACCGCTTCCTTGACCATCGGCTTCACAAATATCTCACACCTCAACCATTTATCTTCCTTCCCTTCGATGCTTGTCCTCGTATTTGTCTTCCTCCTACCGCTTGGGCGGAGGCAGAAGGCCGGAAGGCGAGAGAAAAGGTCTTCCCGAAGGTACATTTGACGATGTACGCGCACGTAAGTCCCTCATTGATGCTCCCACAACTTCCCCGCCGGCCCCTCTGACGCTTATGTGCAGGGTGGGTTGTGGGTCAGGATGACTGAAGCGGATGACGAAATTGTCTGAGTGTCGGGCTCCCTATGATATCCCCCCGTTGGTTTGTTCTCATGCATTCTTCACTGGTGTGTCGTGTGTTCTTTCCTATCGCATTCCTATGAATATGAAGTTACGTCGCACCGATTCGCTTCCCTGGCACATGAACGTATCTATGTATTACACGACTCCTGCCTACTTTGTTGTACTTTTTCCTAGTCTACTTTCAGTGTATCTGTATCTTCTCTAGAGTGTATTTATTGAATCTGATTTTCTATCAATTATCCTTGTCTCTCCCTTGACATTCTTCTCCGCATCTCTGCCCCGTATTCCTCTGGTATAGATTACGTTGCCAGTGTCTGCGGGCCAATTGTATTTTATTCTTCGAAATTTACATACAAGTTTGAGGTTCCCAACCATTCTATGTATAAACTTACCCGGGTCGACGAAAGCCGATATCATCGAGTTCATGTGAACTATCAGTCTCGCAACTCAGCAGTAACCCTTCGAACTTGAACTACTAGTAAGCTGCCAGCACTATGCTCAGAGCTTAGAGACTTCGTTCCCAGCCTGGTGTCACTCAGTAGCTGGAAGCAAATTCTCCACGGCAGCGTCGATTGCTTGGGGAGTCGTAGTAGAGGCCCAGCGATTCACGACCTTTCCCTCCTGATCGATCAAAAATTTCTCAAAGTTCCACTACAGCAACCAGCCATCAGAACCCAGCGGAGTCGAGGCGCATCCACACACAAACCTTGATCCGTGTCAGACCCAGGATTCCTGCTTTCTCATTCTTGAGCCATTTGTACACGGAATTGGTATTATCTCCGTTTACGTCTGATTTCTTCATGAGGGGGAAGGTGACTCCGTGGTTGCGCTCGCAGAATGATGCGATGGTTGCGTCGTCACCAGGCTCCTGACCACCAAACTAGACAGGGAAATGTTTAAGAGACAAGGGTTCCGAAGGGACACCCGAGCTCACTCACTTGGTTGCAAGGGAATCCGAGAATGATAAATTCTTGCTCTTTGTATTTGTCATATAGAGCTTGAAGACCTGTAAGTCGGAAAACAAGTTTCCGCCAAAATGTCACTAGTAGACAACAGATCCGCTATACCTTTGTACTGAGGGGTGAATCCGCTGCAGTTCCATGGCATTCAGTGAGCCTCGGGTGCTCCACAGCGCTTATCGAAACACCTCACGTACCATTCCGATGCAACATTGACAATGAGGACTACTTTCCCTTTCAATTGGTCGAAGTCATACGTTTTCCCGTTGGGCAGGTCCGCCTTAAGGTCGTAGAAATCAGTAGTTGAGGACATGGTTTGTCTTGAGAAGGTGGAATGGAACAGGTGAAATCGCTGATGTATCGAAGCAGGAACTAGTAAATGCTTAGGCTGTCGCGAGGATGCGAGACGTGGTGTACGAGTGCTTCGAAAGTGATACCTCTTTAGAGGAGCAGCTGAAAGAATAGACAGGGGCGGCTGAATCAGACGACGAGTAGACTTGGAAATCGTCGCCAATAGCATTGGTATCGGCAGTTACCGGTTGGCAGGAGGCAATTGCATACGACCCGTCACGATATGTACTGCTTCTCGTCCCGACATTCCACTACACTTTAGATAAATTTTGGTCTCGGAATTAACAAGCTTGACCACGAAAAAGTACCAAGTTGCAATATATTATCTACCGAGCCAACTCGGAGCATCCTTCCATATCAGGTACAAATAAAACTGCTGATTTTGATAGAGAAAAACTACCAAGAAAGCGATATCGCGACCCGATGCTACATGTTCGAGAACACATACATGGACTCTCTGGCCTCACCGGTGATATGCCAAAGTAGCGATGATAACAACTAGCAGCACAAGCAGAACCGAAGCCTGCATTCCCGATCTAACCTGCAACATCGACGGGAATAGTGAATTCACTGAGCGGCGTTGTCATCGAGTTACAGACTGCAGGCCAGTCAGTTTCCACGACCGAAATGTCCTGCGAGTTATCGTGAGATGAAATGTGAATCCAACAACCGACGGCTTTGTTGCCGTATCATACAACGAAGGCCGTATCCAAAGTATGTAGAGCAGATGAGAATGCCTCTAACTTGGACCGTTTACAGTGATGGTAGCTGTCTCCTTCTGAAGCTTGTAACTTGTAAGTAGGTGACAAGGTTGATCAGCACTTCATCAACAAGCCGTAGACGGCACCCGGAAGCAAACTAACTCCGCAACTTTGTTTGTTGCAGGTAGTCATTTTTTCTTCCCTTCCTGATCATCGCGACGTGCCAATGCTCTGCAGTACTACATCTCCTAGAACGGTCTCTGTAACCATGTTCATGTTGCTGTCCCGATAGATTACAACAACGAGCCGACGTTCTCATGGTTGGCCAAGTGTTCATACATCCGTTGTAGCAGTTTTAACATGTGACGCTGCAGTCGCAGTGTCATAAGGTGAGCATTCAAGTGCTATCTTTTTTATGATGATCCTTCTTTCACCCCAAACCGAAGCTACGGCTGTGGTGAAACTTTTACACTAAAACACTAAGAACAGCCATCTGACACCTTTTTTGGTCCCCTTGCTCAATTCAAATACAATCATCAAGCTGACTTCCAGAACTACAGGAATCTAGCAGATATCCACTCTATATTCTTTGAAGATCAAACATGTTGAGGTAAGTCACCAGACGCTTACTTGTGGTTCCTTCTACTATTTCACGATGATCATACGACACATTCAAACTGAGCCACACACGGCACTGGTGAAAAACCACACACAAAAAACTAAGAACAGCCATCTGATCCCTTTGGTCTTCCCTTCGTCTGCGGTCCACATACACCTGTACTTACATGTCTTGACAGGACACGCACACCGGCGCACGTGATACACAGAGGCGGGATACGCTCGGAAAGAGAAGCTGGGCCATGGCAAATTATAGAATATGAATATGGTATGTTATACTCGACGTGTATGAATCAACCTGATAATCAAAAGACGGACGCTATGATGTGGTGTGATTAATTACTGGGGCGAGACTTCGACTTCTTGTTGGATAACAATTTCTAGCCCTATTTCTGTCCAGCCAGCTCAATCAACTTGGCCTCTCTCTCGCGCTGTAGTACGAGGGTTAGCCGTGATCAAGTACGCGACATCATTAACATACCTCATCCGTCGCCTTCACGATCCGTAGTCTCTCCACTTCCCGAGCGGACTCGGCAACACGCTCCTCCATTTCCATCACAATTTCTCTTTCTGACTCCAATCGTTCTTTCTGTGCTCTTGCCTCGCCTTCCTTCCCTTCCCACCTCGCACGTTCTTCAATGCAACGGGCTTCCGCGCGAGCGCGCCCTTGAGCCGCTCGAGCCTTTTCTTCATGGAATCTACTCTCGGCCTTTTGAGCAGCAGATAATGCTTTGGTATGCGAAGCTTCGGCTTTTTCTCCCCGTTTGATAGCTGCTTTATGGAGGTTTTGGAGTGCGGCAAGTGTTTTCAGAGCTGAGTCAAGAGCTGCCTTCTCCGAGGTCGATTCAGTCTTGAGGAGCTTCGAGAATTTTTTGGATTCCTTTCCTATGATTGGGGTGTGAGACCCGTACCTGGAAATCAGAGATGAAAAGCTCACTCTCTTCTTTGACGATTCTATCCTTCTGTCTTTGGCTCAGGGATCGCTCAGCGTTGAGGCCCCTGAACCAAATGCTCTCGTCAACTTCTGGCTCGGCGTTCGGTCCTGTGAGTGCAGCACCATTCGCAAATGCTGAAGCAGCACCTGAAGTCGTTCCGGTGGTGCGCGTACTTCTCGCCGTGCGAACTGAGCTCTTTCTCCCGAGGGTACTGCCCCGTCCGCCGTAGGTGCCTGCCCCTCCGGTAACGGGCCTGTCGTCCTTGCCGTCCGAAGAGGTTGGGAGGGAGCGGAGGGAGGGAGACCTCTGCCCAGCTAAACGTGGGGAACCAGTGAAATCACTTTTGCCGCCCATGTTTTGGGGACTTGTAGATTGCGTTGGGCGATGACGAACGGCATACGAGCGAGACGGCCTCTCCCCCTGGCCTCTCGGGTTGCGGTCATGAACACTGGCATCTGCGGGGTTACTGTCAATAGGGGCTCTTTCAGAGTGATGAAGAGGACCCTGTTCATCAGCAGTTGGTCCTTTCTTGTGATGTTGGTCATCGGTCATGTCATCTCCACGTGAAGAGAAGTGCATGATAGGTGTGTCGAAATATTGACTAGACACCGAGGAAGTGGAAGACATGTAAGTTGGCAATCGAAATCGATAGAATCACAACGACAAGATGCGGTGAATAAGACAACTGAGACAATGTAAATAGCGATTCCGACGAATGTAGTCCCACCGTTGTAATGACGACGGTAGTATGAATTTTGGCTGGTATATGTTCGACGACGTCATTCTTGCTCCCAGTGTCCACTCCTGTGACATCGCGGAGCCTCAATGAGGCGCCATCACTCCATCCACTACCACAAGTCTTCTCCGAGTTCACGAGTAGCCGTCACCAGCAGCTCGTCCTCCTGCTCGGCGTATAATGCCTTCACTATCTCCTGCTCCTTCCACCCCCCTCCCTTGACAGGCTCCAAGCTGTATTCGATCGATAAAGCAGAAAGCGCTCCTCCATAAGCATGCGAGATGCCTGCATTGTCAACGACCCCATTAATAACATTTCATTTTTTCCAAACAACGAAATAAAACCTGTGTCGATGATGAGGACTCTACCTCCGCAGCGTGCCACAATATTTTGCAGGTTAGGTGTGTGTCCCATCACCATCCGGCGCGTACCGGTCTTCTGCAACACCTGGTCCACCCGAGCACATACCTTTGACTCGTCCTCCTCTGCCCAGCCACGGTACCACAACGGTCCATCGCTACCGTAAAGACGCGCCTCCTCACGCGTAGTGCCTGAAGGCAAACCAGGGTACGCGTGGGGCGGGTGAGGGGGAGGCTGTGGCGAGCGAGATCTCAGCTTATGGAGAAGCGACGCGGAGATATTATTAATTCCGCTCGGGAACGGCTGGAGGTTGGGATACATCGGAGCCAGTCCACCATGGACAAAGGAGAAGGCTGCGTGTGAAAGAGGTCCAGCGTTTGCACGCGCATACACGCTACCTTCCTCGGGTGGGTAATCGGTGTTGGGAGGTCCAAGAAGACTATGGAGAGGGAGCCGTGCAGCAGTGGTGTAGTTGGAGGCCCAGATATTACCGAGCCATCCAGTGGTAACGGCCTTCTGTCGTGCGCTGATCGAACCAAACGTGTCAATCTCGGTGGGGTACACGTATCTTCATGATATTCATTATAGCACTGGCTTCGGAAATTCTAGGACGTACCTCCAGTCACCTGGAAGGTGCTTGTCAGCACAAGGCAGGGGTGCAGATGAGGTACACACCAATAGCGTTCATCCATTCATGGTTCCCGAGAAGGCTGACCATCGTGCCACCCATGCCGTGCGCCTGTTCCCGCAGCTCCTCCATCCACTGGAAGAGCTCGACAGTGTCGTCACCTCTTCGAAACGATCAGACAGGTCGGGAAATAGGAGCCGACTGCGTACCTGTCTATAATGTCACCTGTTTGAACCAAGACATCTACATTTCCAGTCCAATTTCCGTCCTCGTCGATGACACCGGCCATTTGAAGCACACGCCCTGCATTAATCAGGTCACCATGAATGTCACCTACAGCAATGATGCGCCGAGTGAAGCGAGGTCGTGGCTCGTCGATAGTAACTTCCGGGTCCTCGTTGTCCACCGACTCTTTAGGGCGTTGGGCTGTCAGAAGTGCTTCGGGTGCTCCGAAGGGGGCCTGTACAGCGGCTTGTGCATAACTTATGAGACTAGAGAAAGCAATTGAAAGATGAAGGCCTGAGCCGAGATGGGGTGCTGGGCCCAGCGGCGAGACGTGGGATTGGGTAAAGTACGCGAGCGAGAGGATCAGAAGCGAGCTCAAGGCTCCGAAACCCACAGTCGATAACCGGGGCATATTCACGACCACTTAAGACGTTGACTGCGATTGACGTATGTTGAGGTCCTCAAAGACGAGAGCTTGAGAGTGACCGAATCCGTCAAGGAAGCAGGAGTCAGGGAAAGTGTTCGTGTCAGCACGGCTATTTGAGGGATGGTGTCGCACCAGGACCTCGAGGCTTCGTAGCGTGTATAAAACCAACTGAACCAGCCAGAAACGTGTCTGGCAGTGCTAAAAGCCTGCAACGGGATTCCTTGTCCACCATTATCATGATTACAGACATACAGAAACGTATAAGTTACCAGCCAAAGTCACCGCGACCGTCGTGATAGTAAGCTCACTGTCGTTACTAGTACTACACTATGAAACTGACTTTCAATGGCATTCCCAAACTCTCTGTGAATGCACCTGTATGTTTCTTGATGTCACTCTTGTAGTCTTTGAACTCCTTCTCCTTCACCGCTCCCGAAATACATCGTAGAGTGTATCTTGACCAGCGCGTTGGCTCAGCCTCGTACAATCTCTTTATGAGAGAGAGATCACCACCTCATGGCAATGTGAAGCCAGAGTGGACGTGATCTTATCGGTTTAACCTGTGTTCATGCCACTGATAATGGATTCTGGCCATACAACACAGGCAAGTATCATGCTAGTGAATAGGTTTCTATTGTTGGAGGAACATAAAAGTGCGATTGTGTGCGTCCAAGAGGCCTAGCGGTATAACAACAACATCTAGTGGTTGCTTCAACACCCTGGCCAATGAGCCTTGAAGCTCACAGGGTACAGGTACGCTCCAGAGAGTTACAGCCAATCAAATTCCCAAAGATACCATGATGGACGAACTTTCTTTGACGAGTCCTCGGAATCGGGCCTTTATTCGTCGGCTTCTTGGAAGGGAGAGCTCAAAAGCTAGGGGTTTGAGCAGCGAAGAAGCGTACAGATCTGACTTTCTAGATAGCACTGCATGAAATGCATGTGTCCCGAGCCTAGCCACCAGTACCCGTAAGCATCCATACATCCATACATTTCTTGGGAGGGACCGACCAAAGCACATGTGGCTTCTGGATGTCGCACCTCCCTCCATTTGCTCGAGAGACTTTATTCTTGGAGTTTTGTACCATAACAGCGTATGCATATCGAATCATCTGGCGAATGGTATCTGCGAGGATCAGAACATCGCATCCAGTCCCTGCAAGGGAATCATCCAAACGTACTATAAATGAACGCCACGTTCTTCGAGATGTCGATTCCCCAACCTTCGAGGTAGCAATGCATTTTCGCCGCACTGATAAGGAAGTTCTGATAAACATTCTGATGCACGGTATACTGTCTGTTTAGATCGGTGTCGTTGTAAATGATATGACTTCTTGATTTAGCTAACCTGTATCACTAGTCAGCGTCACATTGCACTAGATAACACAAAGAAACTGAACTGACCGTAACATTTTGTGGACGAAGGTAACTCCAGGCTTGCGACCTTTATCCACCGTCAACGAATCTCTGAGGTCTATACAAAGAGATCAGAGTCGCCAGATCTCCGGGCAGGAGGTAAAGTTACCTGTGCCGCTATATCTCGTGTAGTCTGCGAGAATCGAGAGGTCTGACATGTCAATCAGCAGCCCACACCAAGGGAAATCTATGGAGAGAGCTTCGATTAGTGTCTCTCCCGACCGAATTCCAAGCTGCATACATTTCTGCTTAGGTTGGGTGACGTTCATTAACTGCGTGTCGTAGTCGAAGTTGGTCATCGTCTTCTCTTTCGATATCATGCAGCCATACTCTGGATGACCCTTGTTCATCACGTCCAGAAAGGACCTAGCCTTTCGCAGGTTGGTAGTCACGAAAAGATAGTCATCTATCAGTCTGAGGAGGAGCTGGATGAAAGCCTGAGCGAAAGCATTAGAATGACAGTTTCTTCGCAACTTACACACTGTGGGTCGTCCGTGAAACCAAATCCACCCAATTTTTTCTTTTCTAGGTCTCCATAACAATACGAACACAACAATGCAGAGAGCACGGATCCCTGAGGGATGCCCACGACCTGACGATAATACCGGTGCCCTATCTAAGAGTCGGGTCAGTATCGTAATGAATCTGGTGGGCTATCTTGCTGCCTACCTTGACTAGGTTTTCGCTGATGTGTTCTTCAAGTAGCTTCATTGCGGTTTGCCTGCTCTCGAAGCTGTAATTCACCTGTTACGAATGTGGTAAGAGGGTGACAGGATGATTCCAACCTAGTGTCTGGATATACCTGGTCAATAAAGATGGTCTGTCGCAAGGCGTGGGCCAAATCACGAGCATAAGCTATAAAGTCGGGGTGTTCATCTGTGTAAACTTCAAGGTCAGGTTAGTGCAGCTGTGTCGTGCAGATCAAGCAACCTTCTGGATGCGCTTTCTTAACGTATGTCCGTCTGATCTTCCCAGCGGCTGGAGTTATTTGTCCATATTTTTGAATGAGATAATTGTCCTTGAGGAAGGATCAATAATTGAGTGATGCCCAAGCTGTTCCGCAATCTTACTTCTGATATGAGCTGCTGCAGAATCTTCAGGAGGGTCGATTGCTCGATCGTATCGAAGCAAGCCTGGACGTCGACTTTGACGAAGTATACTTTCGGCCTAGTTCCTTCAGACTAAGTGCTCCATTGAAGCTTCTTCGATTACTTACACTTTTCCCGAAGGGCTATCTTTCAGTAACCTTATCTTGTATTCCTTTAGCCGTGTATAGATCTCGTTCGGTCCAAAGACAGAGGCACCAAGTAGGCCAGGATGACATTGCTGTGGGGTCATCGTAATTTATTTCTTAGTAGTTGTGTTATTTGCTTACCTTTTCATATGTCAGTATCTGGAAGGTTGTCTGAAGAATCTGATTGATAGATTGATCGGGGCGGTTATGGTGTGAAGGCTGACAAGGCATCATCATCAATTCCTTAGAAGCCACATTTCACACGCTGCACCTTGTTTTGACTGGCTCTACGCCTCAAGTTGACAATTGGGCGCACTCCGGTCTCCTTGGGGAGCAAGCGAACAAATGAAAAGCCAAGTGTGCGCTGTCGGAGAATTTCCACTGCTTCTTGCTGTGGAGGAAGCGATCAACAATGACGAATTGGTGTAATAAACGAGCGAACCTACCTTTTCTATTTCCTGGAAAGTTTTCTCGCTGAGTTGATCGATCAGCGGGGCGCATAGGGTCTGCCAGTCGTCCTGTCTGAAGTATAGGACTTGGTTGCGGAATGCGGAGGAATCTGTTACGTAGAATGTCGTCTATGAAATGTTACGCGTTACGAGACGAAGTTCACGAAGAATATGTCAGCGAGCTACCAACCTTGATCAGCGGAAGCACGAAGGAGTCGAAATACCAAAACATGAATTCTTCCAACAATTCTCGCCTTTTCAAAGAATCGGTGACGGACACTCGTGGCTGATGCTGAGCATCAGCTCCTGGCGGAATAAGCCAATCACATTCAGCGGTGCTGAAACCTTGAAGGACATGGTGCAGCGAAAGTGTTTCATATCGCCGGCCGGCGATAAACCCCTTGACATCTGTGATGGGCTAATCTCAACCCTGGACAAGGCGACTGAAGGGTAACATACAATTTTGGACAAGTTTGAAATTTCTCTGGCATCCCCAGAATTGCTTGGGGATGACCACCTTCGTGATGAGCATGACATAACGGAAGACCTATGCGAAAGATAAGCCCTCGCCTTGGAAAGACATCATGGCACACACACCTCGATGTGGCTGCATGTGAACTCGACAAATCGAGGTTTATACTGAGCGTGTCTCCTAGCTTGAGAGAGTCCTTGAGGTAGAATAGAGTTTCCAGCGAAATCGATGGACATGTCGGCACTGCTCTTCGTTGGTTGAGACTTCAAGTGAAGAGAGTGCTCAGACACCATTTCCTGTTTCCATTAGGGACTACGTTTCGCTTTGCCCATAAATTATGCTCACTAAGATAACGCTGTTATCCATCATTTGGTTGTCAGAAGTGGTGATCTGACCAAAATTCACGATTAGAACGCGACGCCCGTTTTTAACACCAATGAAAGTACCGTTACTTTTGAGGGGCAAACTTTGTTGCACAAGGGTTTGTAACCGCACTTCCCATGCCTCCAGATCATCTTTTCGATCAACAGAAGAACATCCTTGAGACGTCTTGGAGTTTTGCAGCTTCCTAATAGCTATACTAATCGTCACTCTCGTGCTTGGGCCGTGAGGTGTTTCTTACCTTGATCTCTTGTTCCCTGTCAGAATAATCCGGCTGTTGGTACATTTTTTTCTGGTTTGTGACGTAGCTGAAGACATTTGGCAGACCATACTGCAAAGGAAAAATGTATTTGCTGAAGTGACGCGCGTCTTTTTTCAGTTTGCGAGGGTCGGGATCCTTGTATGTAGCAGGATCGAGACGCGATCTCCTGGAGTAAGACGGATGCAAGCGGTTCAACACATCTACCCGGGAATTAGTGTTGGCAGCTTTGCAAAAACGAAAAGCGTTACGGTAATAGGGCAATCCAACGACTATTCTAAAGACAGTGGGGTCTCGAGAGGGCCTGGCATAAAACAGTCGGGCCCGTACGAAGGATACGTCCGCTGCAGTACGTCTTCGTACCGTGAGCATGCCATGCTATCAGGTTCTTGGTAAGGCCACTTCACCTCTCGACAGACTGATTGAGAACTCGTCTCACTGAACCCCCGATGGGCTGGTTACCGGATCCCGTCCTGATTAACTTCAGTCGTTTTCGGGGTTGTGTTTCATGTGGGGACTCCCGCTTTCGTTTGTGCGCTCGACGAGGTGATTCACCACAAAGAAGCACGCCCGACTGTGGTAGTGGTACAAACATCAGCGGCTCGCCCGTGAGCTGACACAAGCATTCGTTAGGTAAAGATATGAATAACGAAGTCTTCAGAAGAAGATGTAACATCGCATCTGCCCCGATTCTTAGATATCGGTCAGTCTTTCATTCCACATTGGTCAGTAAAATGTTACCTTTGCAGTAAAGTTTCCCACACTGGCGCATGCAGGGCTGTGACGATTGTGTTGACAAAGCGGTTGGTGATCCCGGATGAGGACGCGTTAACTCTGTCGGTATCTGGGACCTAAGTGACAGTTAGCAGCAAACCAAGGAGAAAAGAGCGCCATGCCGCTGACACGCTGATAGCCCGAGGCAATGATATTACTGGGCCATGATCTGGACGCCAGGAATAGTCGCTCATGTGCCTTTTGTATGACCTGGGAGAACATTTTTATCTTCAAAGGTTCACAAGCGAGGCTTGGATGTGGACCTACGTCTCGCATGTACATCATCGGCGGTATCGCCACGAAGCACGGACGCTGTCTGGAAGTGTTTGACAGACCGACGTAGGATGTCTTTAGCAAATCGCAGTACGCTTGAGAGTCATCGCCTAAAACTAAAGGAGCACCTGCGTTGGAAGTATCAGACCCACAAGACAGTGGTGCGAGGATATCGCGCAAATAAGTTTCAAGCAAAACTACTTCGTCGAAGTAGACATCAAGGACTGCGAGAGTAAGTGACCGCGTGGTCGCTTTCGACGACATGTTTGAAACTATCAAATGCGAATGGTTGTTAACCCTGATCTTCCGCAGCCGGTGAGGTTTAGTGATCGAGGAAAACCAGAAACAGTAGTCGTCCACTGAAGGAAGTGAATCAGAAGGTAGTATATGTATATGACTTCAAGCTTGAGCACGACCTCCCCGTGGCCGCGTAGCGTGAGTGACACAAGCGCGTCCAGTCACGCGTCACGTGCCCGCAACCGCCTCAGCTAAGGTAGTCGACTTGCAAAACCAATGAACATCACGTGCTTGACCAAGCTGTGACACTGTGCAAATAATAAAAGATAAAATGATGAAATAATAGCGGTAATAAGTCGTTGGCGGTTCAAGTCCACCCTTTAAAATACTTATAAATTATTAAAAATTTTGACCTGGAAATTCTGCCTAAGCCGAATCTCAGAAGGATGTAGTACAGTACTAGCGACTAGCAAGGAATCGAAGGTATGGTATCTGTATACAAGGATCTATAGTATAAACGAGGACCACGATATAAATGTAGGGATGAGGATATTTAGCCATAAAGATATTAAACAGTGGACCCTTGGCCACAGTCACGGTGAGCGTCATCAAATTCCTTCAATATGCTCTCTGGGAGATTCCGTGTGTTTGCAAAAGGCGAGCGTGAATCTGCGCTCTGCACACCAACTGCGGGGTCATGGTCTGACTGCCAGTGCCTGCCTTTTGTTGTTGGAGTGAAAAACGCGACAGCGTCCTCATACGAGCTCGGTGTTGGCTCGGTCGTGCTCTCAGCAGAGGACAGGGGCTTTCCGAACCAAGGTTCAATGCTCTCGATCATGCCAGTGCTCGTTGACTGGATGATTTAGTATGTGCAATCTGTCAGTTAATGTTTCAGTACTCACATCTATGTCTCGTCATTCTCTGGTGCACTGGCATTTGAGTTGCCCAGCTTCAACTTCTTCGAGGCCCTCCAGGATGCAAGACTCGAGATCCATCGCTTCTCGCCATGCTTCCTGTTGCCCATTGTCTGTCCGTCGACGTACCGAGTTTGCGAAGGCCCTGGGATGCTATGCCGATCTTCACATGCCGACCGCTGAGTTTCGCGGTCCTCGTCAGACACGCCCCGACGCTCGTCTCTCTCCGACAATATCTTTTGGAATGTAAAAAATCGAATATCTATTCAACCAGAGCATACATCAAAAAAGTGCAAAGGCTGAGTGCTACCTTACTACACGCTGCGTCTTTTAGCGTAGCCGTTTGTCCCTACTGTACTGCGTTGAATACTAAATCAATTTTTTGTGTTTTGTCACTCTCCATAACGCTTGGGCACGTGATGTTCGTTGGTTTCGCAAGTCGACTACCAGCAGGAAATTGAATTTGACATCATTGCAGAAGTCCTATCACAGTACGTAGACATAACTTTGCGCTCATCTACTGCGCAGTCATAGTGGATACGCTCCTCAAAAATCTGCAACGAACAACAGTTAATAAGGGTCGAGCATGGAAGCGACAAATACTCACGAGCACCCCAAAAGAGTCGGATCTGTCGTTACAGGCTATACTACCGGTGCGTACGCTTCTGTGCGATTGAAGAGTACCTCAGTAGGGCGTGACGTTCGTTGGGTCGCATTTGGCGTTTACGTTCGAGGACATGGCGAATGCCATGAATGTTTGTGTGAGAGCGTTGAGAACTTGGGTGTTGTTGTATGGGGGAGGGTCACTAGAGCCGATCGGCGTGTTGGTAGATAAAAAATGTCCGAAAAGGGTGCACATACTCGTCGAAGTAGTGGGCAAACATACCCCACCAAAAACACATGTGGATGCTCGGCAGGGAAGGAAAGATTGGTGTACCGGCCTTGAATGGGCGTCCTGGGAATGCCTCCAACAAATAGTATGTTGGGCAAACGAAGATTGCTGTAAACCGTTTAGTCACATGTGTCCTTCGTCAGTCTATGCACTCACAATCACTCATGACTGCAACAACTTGGTATAGTGATGAGCCCATATCCCGGTACATGTGTGCCGCCTCTGGGCACATAACTTCGTCATGTCAGGGTAGAGCTGCGAGACATAGTCTGTGGTCGTCAAAGTCTCGTTTGGGTCTGTGACGTCTGCGCCCTCGTCAGTGTTCCCAAAAGCAAGGAACGCATTCTGGGGCATCATAGGCGGAGTGACTAAACGTGGCGTACGCACAACACTCAGGCCACCGATTTTGCCCTTTGCCAAGGTAACTGTGGGATGCTCAACGATGAAGGTTCCGTCTACGACCGGAGCCCATATGTATGATCCATAAAATGCAGTTCCAGCCAAACAGCTGTCGACGGTCGCAAGCGTAGTTGTCTTAACGGTTCGAAGACAAGCAACGGTGTCTGCGGTGGAAGAGCACCTATGTTGAAGAATCAGTGGTGTCCCTTATACTTGGTTAGTGGGGGGGCTTACCCCGCTTGAGAAACAACTTGGTCATAGTAGACGTGACAATTAGCGTGGAAACACCGAAGGGAAATAAAGTGCAGGCCTGTGGTACACGGCCGTTGTACTCATACTGTAAGGGCAAGAAACGTCGAGCTTGTGATTGCGTTAACAAAAAGAGGCGGCTGGGTGTTTCCGCCGTCCGCGGCTATATGCTGGAGGGCAGCGCCCGCACCCGGAAATCAGTGAGGCCGCATAAATGAGAACAATGCAATTCAAGTTTTGGCCTTTCACGAACCGGCAGACTCTCCCCAGATGGTAACCCTGGACGGATCTCCGCCGAATGCTGCGATCTGTAATATCGACATCATAAATCAAAAAGTTCCTGTGTCATGACTGAGGGTCCTTACGTTCTTCTGCGCCCACTCCATTGCATACCTCTGATCCACTGTAGTGAGTAGATTGCCTAGCACTCACATTGATCGTAAGGGTCACGAGGGGAGGAACTCACGAAATCCAGCCTTCACCTCGTTACCTGCAAGGAAGCCTGGTTGACACAACAACTTTTAGTTCGGTATCGAGTAACGACAACGACCACGCCATGGTGGGCTTCTTGGATCGGATCTGTTCTGTTTTACAAGGCTGCGTACCCCGAGTCGTATCCACCACCGTGTATCCAGAAAACGACAGGGAGGCCGCCGTTGGTGGTGGGCTCGGCGCGTATCCTTCCAGGAACGTATACACTGAAGACGAAGTTAAACCACTGTCTTGAATAGATGCCAATCACAATATGCATACTTGAGATAGAGACAGTCCTCTGAAGATGCCTGTGCGGTGGTCGCACGCTTGTCGAGGCCATGTATACTCACTGGGGCAATTTCGCTATTGCCGTACCCAGCTTGGTAACACATGTCTGGTTCCACAGTCGCTGTTTCATTCTGAGGCGGTTGAGGCGCAGAAAATCGAAGGTTACCTGTGCAGATCAACAAGACGGAGAGTCAATATCTAGTGCATTCAGGAGCGGGGGTGACCAACCGACCGGTGGAGCCGCATAGCGGGTGCTCTTGAAGCTCGTTACATTCATACCTGTGTCATATGCGCCTCCATACTGAACGTGACCGAGATCGACGATGGGAGCGGAAGCAGTGGATGCGGTGGGCGATGCCGCGCTGCCAGAGACATAGCATGACGAGGGCAGACAACATCTGGGTCTCTCGGAGAATGGGACCACAGCTGAAGGACCTTGGTACATCTTTAGTTCATCAGCGCATCGAATTGGCAGCCTTGGGGGTCCTTTGCCTTTGCTGCTTCGCTCTCAAATTAAATATTAATTGGGGCTTCGCCGCGGCCTCACCGATGGATAAAAGGGCCTCTGTGAGAATATGAGGCTCGCTTGATAGAGGTTTCGGGAGATGAGAACGCGGGATGGTGAGCCAAGATCCTATGAGAACGACTAGGAGTACACGTTCCTTTCCTTGGGGTCGGCTGATGCATCAGTGCAAAAATAAGCCTAATTAGCAGATCGAACCTCGTAGTACAATGGTGGCATGGTTCGTGAGTTTGAGCCCAAAATTCAGAATGGTAGACTGGGTACATTGCCAAGTCACGGCACCCTCGGGCCCTCGATTAGTATATCTGTTCAAGAGATTGTCCGTCAACTCACTTGGTCACGGACTGCTCACACGCATCACCCCCCAAAGCAGTTGGGCAACCTGAACGGTTAAACAAAGGCTTTCAGGCAATATATATGTGCGTAGAAAAAGATTGCAGTGCTCGAAAAAGACATGACAAACATCATCGTCATCTACAAGTAGAGTCCCTCTGGAGTGCCCTCGTTCTTTCTGTACAAGACCTGCAAAATCCGGTCAGAACAGTCGCCGCAAACTCGAGCGAGTTACTAACCTTTTCCCTTGCTGTTGTGAAATCAGCTTTCGTCACCCGCATTCGCCGCTCTCTCAACGCAAGTAAACCTGCTTCCGTACAGACGGCCTTGATATCGGCACCGGAGAGATCGTCCTTCGCCATGACAAACTCCTCCAGAACAACATCGGCACTCAAGCTCATCCGTGCTGTGTGTAACCTGTGCGAGGCGGCTGAGAAGTGCTAAGACAAATCAAGGGTAGTGTGGCGTACCGGAAGATATGCCGTTTTGTCTTCACATCTGGTAGAGGGAATTCGATCTTTCGGTCAATACGACCGGGCCGAATGAGAGCTGGATCGAGGGTTTCAATCCTGTTGGTGGCCATGATGACTTTGACATCGCCACGAGTGTCGAAACCGTCGAGCTGGTTCAGCAGCTCCAACATTGTCCGCTGAATTTCACGCTCCCCTCCCGACGTTGAATCATATCTAGACGATGCGGAGAGTCAAGACAAGTATCATCTTTGAAGTTTTCGATCTACCTTTTGGTACCAACAGCATCAATCTCGTCAATGAAGACGATACTGGGTGCATGTTCTTCGGCCACTCGGAATAGTTCTCGCACGAGTTTTGGTCCATCACCAAGGTATTTCTGGATGAGCTCAGAGCCAACGACACGCAAGAAGGTAGCCGAAGTTTGATTTGCGACAGCCTTGGCGAGGAGAGTCTTTCCTGTTCCGGGAACACCGTAAAGGATGACACCCTTGGGTGGTTTGATGCCCATTTCTTCGTAGAGTTCTGGATGGGTAAGCGGAAGCTCTACGGATTCCTACGCACATCTAAGCGTTCGGTACGTGGCTACACTTCTGACCACACATACCTTGATTTCTTGTATTTGCTGCTCGAGACCACCGATGTCGGCGTAACTCTCCGTCGGAGCTTTCTCGAGCTTCATCACGCTAACAAGGGGGTCCGCATCATCCTCCAAAACACCAACCACGGCTTGGTTCTTGTGGTGCAGTAGTACCGAACACCCGGGCTCGATGCGGTCCTTGTCGACGAAGCTCATGATTGATACATACGACTCCGGGCCAGATGCTGTGCTGATGATCGCGTGGTCGTCGTCGATAATCTCCTCCAGCGTTCCAACCGCCATCGGCGTACCACGCAAATCATCGACCTTCGACCTCTCATCCTGGTTCTTCTCCTCTCTGGACGACTCTGGCTTCAGCCGTTCTTGGTTCTGGATGAACTCTTCCTCGAGGATTAGATAGTCTTTGATACGCTCCATCTTTAGCAGTCGCAGGCGACATCGTGTGCTGGGGTATACGGGAGGTAGCTTGGATGCTGTTGCTGGTCCGCGTCTTTTCTTCTTGCCGACTCGCGTTGGGAGAGGAGGTTCCCATTTCTTCTTCTGAGGTTGGTCTTTCTTCTCCTTGTCATCTGGGCTTTGGCCTTGGCTAGGTGGCATTCCAGAAGGTGCGTTACCCTGTAGACCGCCATTAATTAATACACGGTTTCAAGGTGAACGATACAGACCATGTTGTGTGTTTCTCGTTGTACGAAACGACGAAGGACGCGTCAGTCATTGATAGGATATAGGTGCGAGCGTGGTAATATGCACGTGATATGACTGCACTGGCGGCATGGCATCTCAGCGCACTCATAATAGGTGACCAACATCCTCGACCATTCAATAACATGTCGGTGACAACGCCATTAACATCTTCCTCGAGATTTATCGAAGCAGGCATGCTGATTCTGTGCTCTCCCACGATACGTACTCACCGTTAAGTCAGACGAAGACGAAGACTTGGACGAGCAACACATTCCTGGGTTTACTGTTCCTAGTCTGGCTTCGCCAGCATTAGACAAAGGAAAATCTCGTGCATCAGAGCAACTTGGTCAGCCGAGTGATAATGTCGCACCCGGCATTTCGGGGAACATTGGCAGCTCGGATGGTCCCAGCAAACCATCTAGACAGACAGTAGGAGGTATTCGCGTCGAGACTCGGTATATATTCGTTCCCTCGTTTACTCAGCAAACTGATTGCTTTGGGCTTAGATACACGGGAGCTGACACTCTTGACGAGCCTGTAACTACTACCATTGTATGTGTTAGACCCTTGACCCTGACGTTTCGCTGACAACTGACACGTAGACACGCGACCTTCTCTCGATATATTCAAAACTAGTTCAAGTATTGTACCCACGTAGAGCCACTGGTCGTGAAGTTCTGAGGTAAGTTCGAATCCTGTCTTTCTGGCGTAGAGGATCTAACTCATTGCAGGGACTGGGATCTATGGGGTCCACTTCTACTTTGTCTTGGCCTTAGCACAATGCTCAGCGTGAATGTATGCACATACATTGCAGCCTTGTCCTCATCGATTGACAGACTCGCGCACTAGGCACCAGGTAGTCAAGCTCTCGGACTGTTCACGAGTGTTGTCGTGATAGTGTCTGTTGGGTCTCTCGTTGTGACCGTACAAGCGAAGGTAAGGCTCAAAGCACGCAGTTTTCCGTAGCGTATTGCTGATATTTTCTCGTAGTTACTTGGGGGCAGAGTGTGAGTAGAAGGGCGCAATGAGTGATATCGATTCACTTAAATGTACCTGCAGCTCGTTCTTCCAAGGATTATGCGTGCTGGGGTACTGCATAGCACCGTTAGACATAGCAGCGTTTATCTCCTGCTTCGTCCGTATAATCTGGATTCGAGTACCAATTGCATTAGCAGCGTGGGCTTGGTGTGTCTGGGGTAATTTGCAGCTTCATCTGCTTCATTATTGTTCACTCACAGCGACGACACAGCATCCGTAAACTTCTTGGATGGCACGAAGATAGAACAACAGCGCATCATTCTTGCCGTATATCCTCTACTGTGAGTTGCCACCTCGTAACCATGCTATTCTAATCTGAGCTTCACTAGGCTCTTCTACTTTGTGCTTGCATGGATGATTCTGATTCAGTGACCCAGTTGCTATGCGTCTTATGTGCTATACGAGTTGTAGTTGCTTCTGTATCTTACGTACTTCCCACCACGCTGTCTCTAAGACTGTAAGGGGACAGGGGTAACTCCAGGATTAGAACCCTTCTCCGGGTGGTCACATATCTTATCTCCCAGTGCGGCATGGTGACCTTGCTCTGTCCACAGTACAAACTATAACGAAATGTCTTTGCGAGTCGGATACGGTAACCGCCACTCAATAATCCTTAAGCATTAGTGCTAACCAACCTTGATCCTTGGATACGTAGTTCGAGAACATTTCTGCTCTCCCCTGCTTCAGTTTGCAGCAGTAGATCAGGAGAAGACATTCACCCTTGTAGAATGCCCTAGTATGTTTGATTGCCAGAAACTCATTGAATTATCGATGAGTTCCGAATGTGCACGACAGGTGGAACGGGTCAACTCATCTCCCATCTTACCAACGACGAGATTGACATTGCGATGTGCGTTTCTATCCTTACAAGTTCAATCTGACAACTTATTGCCTGGTTTTCCAGTGCTCTCACTGATCCTCTGATAGCGGGAATTGCTAACGGTTCGCAGGCTTACAAACTTGTGGGAAGCTATGTTACCTCTCCCCTCAGGTGGCACGTTCATAGCCATATTTCTCCCGTGGCCAAACAACGTCGCCTGACCATGACCTCGGTTGCTGGTATAGGGCTGTGATCACCGGGCACAGGGACTCCCAGTACAAAAAAATATCTGATCTGCAAGGAACGACCCTCGGCATTTCAAGAAATGGCAGGTGAGCCATTTTGTCCATATGGGTACTCTATAGCGCAACGTGCGTGCCTTGTCCTGATCATGAGCGTTTGTCTCGCGGAACAGCGGCAGCCAGACCATGGCATATGTGATGGCCCTGCAGCAAGGCTGGTCAACTGACGACCTGAAGTTCCAAAGTGAGTTTTTTCGGTGCCTTTGTTGCCTCACAGACGATCGATGGTCCTATCATCGTGTGCCCCGCGCAGTTAACAACGACATCCGGGGATTAATTAACTCCGTGAATGACGGGTCGACGAGTGCGTTTATGTGGGAGTGGTTTACCACAAAGCCGTTCGTAGACGCTGGAGAGTGCCGATTTGTATGTCTACATGCTTGTTTCGTGATCTATCTGCAGAGCTTGATCAGGGAAAATCTTTTCCGCATGTGCGAAACGTGCTATTGGCAGGTCGGCGACGTCCCTACTCCGTGGCCGTCGTGGCTCATCGCGGCACACCCCACGCGCGCACCTGCATCAGACCTGAGCGGTTTTCTGAACAGCCTTTCGGGCTACGTGCGGTCGTTTTCCTCCGCCGAGAAACGGGCCGGTCCGAGCGTGGAGTTTATCAAAGAGAAGTTTGGGTATCCTGAAGAGGACGTCAAGGTGGCCCCTGTCCCTATAGTGACGATGTATTTGCATCGCTGACATCACGTTCTAGGACTGGATATACACTGTCGCGTACCCAGAAGATTGCACCGAGATTCCGTCCCATGTCATTACTGACACCCTTGCGTGCGTACTGTGCAGGGTTCTGAGCTGGAAGCGCACTAACATATTTTAGGGTTCTTGAGAAAGCCGGAGTGGTGAAAGCTCCAGAGGGAGGCTTTGATCTGGCACAGTTCTTCGACGCCAATGTTATCAAGCTCACCTGAGGGGTTATCCAATGAACCTTTGAAGATTTTACCCTTGACGTCGTCCTGTATCCCACGTCCACGAAGTGATGCTTCCCATTGCCCGTATCGTAATACAGAAAATCCAATTACTTTTGCTGCACAAGAATGATAAATGGTCCAATAATGATAACACTACAGCAAGGAATGACGACTGACAGCGTGGGGAGAGTGACGACTCTACATTACGTACATACATAAGTAACAACTCTAGATCGAGTCCGTATGGCGCCGTCCAAGTGCAAGGAGGTAGAAGCGAAGAAAGCAATGTATTGGAACGTAAAGTGTGAGCGTTAGTGGCGTAAATGTTGATCTAGTGTTGAAATTGTCAGTGTGTCAGGATAGTTGAGAACGAATTATTTGAATATTCCTTGAATTGTCCTTGGGTGGAACTAAAGGTTTTACAAGCCTGTCGGGATAAATGAGTTGGCACGTGCAATGGGACAAAACGAAAGACCGCTTTACCGAAGCCAGATGCGCCCTCCGCTGCTCTTCTCGCGTACCAGCTCCCAAATGAAAATCTCTCCAGAGACTCCCGAGATGCAATCAATGAGAGTTTGTCTTCCTTCCTTGGTCCCCTCTGCCTCAAGAACCCACTCCCCTCTCCATCCCTCTCCAAGTCCGTCATCCACATCCAGGAAGCCCATCCCGACACGGGCGCGCGCAATCCACATGTACTTTTTCGCAATTGCCCAGCCCACTGGTGAGTGCGGGCTGGGAACACGAGTTGCTGAGTTCACGAGGGTGGTGTCTGGAATACCCCCACCGCCTGGAGGAGTAAGTGCAAAATTGGGGTTCACGTCGAAAGACATGAGGTGCGTATAGTAAAACGGAGAAGGGAGGCTTAGCGGATCTGCAAGTGGCGGTGGAGCTGAAAGGTCAAAGGGAACGAGTCCGTCGCCGTTAAACAGCAGCCATGTGTTACGAGAATTGGACCTTTCCTGCTCGCCAGCAGCATCCGATCGTTCTGTGCCAGCCTCAGGGGTGGAGGGAATGTAGCCAAAGTTGTAAACGATATCTCCTGTGGAGAGGTGCTGCCAAAGTCCCGCCGCGATGAGCTGGTCTTCGCACGCTGTTATGGCTGCGGGCGACAGGACACAACAAGGGATGAATACGCGTAGAACAGGGGCACGTGTCCTTGAAGTTGCAAAATATAGGTCGTGGGGAGAGTTAGGCATACGGATATCGTTACGTGCTCTTCTGATAGAAGGCGGAGATGAACTGCCACTAATAGACGAAGACGAACTAGAAACATCGGCAGATGCGCTGCGCTGCTGACGCAGAGAAGGCCATGAAATGTCTTCCTCGGAGGTATATGCAGCTGCTCGAGAGAACGGAGGCACCGGCGGTGCATTCGGTGGGTGGGGTGCCGCAGCTGTCCGTCTCCAGCCGGCCTCAAAGTACTTGAGCGCCCGAGGCTCCGTTGGAGGCGGAAGTGGAGGCTTCTGTGAACCAAATATGGAAAGTCTCCTTGCCTTGTGTACCTGAATGGGGGCATCGGACGTGCTGTCACCGAAAATAGCATTGGCATTGCGCGATAAGGGGCTGCGGTTGGCCGTGCGTGAATGAGGACCATTCTGAGAGGGTTTACCCCTATCGATCGAGCGTCTTGGATCTGATGAACTACTAAGTCTATGAGTACTGGAAGCATCAGATGAAGCCGCTTCGGATACATCAGACAGACATGACAGCGGAGCTGGGAAAGTGAGCTCGCGGACGCCATGAGGCGGTGAGCCGGGTGCGGAAGCGGAAGGGAGCCGAGATGGCTGACGCGGTGGGTCAGAGTCAATGGGTAGCGGTAATGGGGAACTATGAACGATGGACTGCAAAAGAAGAACGAAACGCGAATGAGTGCTGGCAAGGGTAGCAAGTCGACCGGACATCTTCGCGGTCAGGGCGTCGTGTGTTGGGTGATGAGATCTAGACAAACTGCCAAGAGCATGCATCGGGTATTGGTGGAGTGGAACTCGTTGTGAGAGTACTAATATTAAAAAGGTGCGCAGTAATACCCACGTCAGAGCAAGAATTCGAAGAGTCAAGTCAAGACGAACGTAGTAAATCGAGGTCATGGAGAGTGACATCCACGTCCTGAAACATTGAAAGATCTCTCTGACGCAGGGCTAGACGGTATCCAGGCACATGCCGAGAAAGTATGAGATCTCTGAGCTCACGGACATCCCAAAGACGCCTGATCCCGGAGCAGGTAGCGAAGAGAGAGTATGAATCGTCCCAAGTTATGAAGTGCAGTAGCCTAGCAAGAACTCGAGGCTGACGGAGAGCCAAGATAGCGTTCCGCTGCATCCTTGTCCAGGATTTGAACTTGGATAGCGAGGATGAGGACCTCGGGGAGATGTCTTGCTTGGACAGTTGTTGTGGTGAAGGCCGAGAAAAGATCAGAGGGAGTTTTTGTCTTTCCTGTGGAAATGGAATGTCCTGTTTTCTAGTGTAATTGTGGGGGAGTGGGGGGAGTGGCCTAGTATCCAAGTCTACCAGAACTGCATCTGGGTCAGAGGAGGTGCAAGAGGAAGAGTCAGAATTCGTGAGGGACGGTGTGCTATCAGGATAAGGATCCATCGTAAGGAAGGGGAACATGGCATTCGTGTTACTAGATGTCACTGTTGTTATAAGAAAGGGAGGAGGTTTAATTGTTTATTTTCTTCGGGTTAGTTATATGAGTAGGTTGTATACTTAGTAGTAGTTGCCCTGACTGGAAGGGACCAAACGGTCATGATTACCTAAACTGCTTGCTACTATTTGCACTCCATCCGCATCGCCATTTCAAATTCTGACAGTCGCTTGTACTGACCTTGTTCTCTCATCAATGTCAATGGCGCCAGTAACAGTGCGTATTCTTACAGTTCAGATAATCCATCAGAAGGCTGCTAATATGTTTGGCTTTGTGTTAGGCTGACCAGAATCTGGAGCGCGACATTTTCGGTGACGGCTCCGAACTATCATCAGAGGAAGATGGCATGTTCCTGGTCTTGTTCTCATACTTCTCCAATTGACCTTTCGTTCACACAGAGGTTCCCCAAAACCGCCAGCGTCAGCAGCGTGTCACCATAGAGCAGGATGCGTTTGCATCCTCTGGCGAATCTAGCGACGCATATGAACAAGAGCGTGCTTCAAAACTCAAGCGCAAGATCAAGCGGCGCACAGATGACGCGGATGGCCGCCAGGCTCAGAGGAAACGCAAGAGGAAACAACTCACAGAAGAAGACTTGAACGACCTCCCCCCAGAGAAAGGTTGGTTCTCTTTGTCCCACAATGGCCCCTCGCAAGGCTTATCATTTATTCCCAAGCAAATAAGCTTCGTCTGGACATGCAATTCGATGCTATATTAAAGCCAAAGAAGGCCTCTCGGCAGAAGAAGCGTAAGAAGGACGAGGAGGATGTCCTTGATCGTTTTGCCGATGAGGAAGTTTCCCGTCTTCGTGAAGCTATGTTGGGTGCCGCAGCCGACGATGAGCAGGCAAACCGTGAGAAGCTTCCTGCGACCAACAAGCTTAAGCTCCTCCCTCAAGTAATGGAGGTCCTCCGCAAGTCCGTCGCACCCTGTGTCTAGGCCATCCCCGATACTGATTCTAATTCCATACAGGCAGTCCCTTTCACAGTCGATTATGGACAATAACCTCCTTGAGGGTGTCCGCAGATGGCTAGAACCCCTCCCGGACCGCTCTCTGCCTGCTTTGAACATCCAACGAGATTTTTTCCCCATCTTGAAGAGAATGGAGTTCATCGATAGTGCAGTTTTGAAGGAATCTGGACTGGGACGCATTATCCTATTCTACACAAAGTGCAAACGTGTCACAGCAGACATCCAACGTATCGCCAATGACCTCGTGTCAATTTGGTCTCGACCTATCATCAAACGTAGTGCGTCGTACCGGGATCGGGTAGTGCCGACTGCACAGGAAGACAATGAACGTGCAAACGAGCGTCTCAACGCCATCTTGGCCCGGGCCAAAGAAGGGGAGAAGAACCGCATTAGGAAGAATGCAGTTATGATCCCACAGAGAGATTTTGGCACGTACACTGTCGCGCCCAAGTCGAACGCAGGTGTCGTGCGGAACAATTCGACCGTAGAAAATGACGTGGCACGGAGAAAGCTCAATGCCGAGCGCCTGAGGAGTCTGTCAAGGAAGATGTCGACGCGGGCATAGATTCGTCTTTTGGGATCAGTTGACTCGTGTCCTGTCTGAGAGGTTATTTTTGTAGGTTGTTTGGACTTTGATGTTATCCGAATCAATGTTTTTACTGGCTTGTGCAGTCTGCTGGGGAGGGGAGGGCCTGCTTTTCCTTCGGGCAGCCGTCGTCATCGATCCTAGTCACTTGGCGTTCAAGGATGTATGGAAGGTGGAGAGACAATTAAGGCCGTCCACAGGGACCGGGAGATAAACTTATAACAGCAAGAGCCATTGTCCCGGGCTGTCTAAATAGATCGGTCCCCAGATTGGCCAACGATACAGGATCACTGCGCCCCCATGAGAATCGGGTTGGCTTTGCATGTTTGGGCCTGACTTGTGATAACGTTAGTATTAGGTGCATGCTTCACTGCGGGTGACCGCTGCAGTATATATCCATAAGAAGCAAGTCTTCAAGATTGCACACTGACAAGCCGGTGCAAGTCGTCTCACATGATATCAATGACGACAACGCACGACTTATCCAGCAACTTGGACGCGTTGACGGGACCTATCATCCATGCGTCATTTGGCAGGGGAGTGGAACGCATAGGGCACGCTGTAAACGCATGTCTACGTCACAGTGACATTGAACGATGACAAGATGAAGACGATAGTCGTCCCCTTGTCTCCAACCAGGATATAAATGGGAGTGAGGCGACGATGCATGTAACGCCCGACAACGTCATCGCACCTCCGACTTGAAATTGTCCTTGGAGTTGCCTCCTACCAGTGCTGTACAACACCCTCAGAGCATCCCATAGACTATGTTACTCCTGCGCTCGATGCGATGTGTGAACGTATATTCCAAAATACTTCCACACTGGACACAGTTCGAAACTCGAAACTCACTTGGTAGTCCTTCCAAGCCTTCAGCGCTTCAGCATCTGCTGCAGCATGTTTGGGATGCTGCTTTTCATTCAAGTCCAAGATCACGAGCATATCACACAGACCCTTTTCTTCATATACAGACTGATGTACAAAAGATGCAACCGATGGTACAACTATCCATAAAGGGTGTAATCTAACTGTACCATGAGATTGTAGCTGCTGACTCGGAACCCATGACGATCAACGGGTGGGTAAAAATGAGAGCAGTGTTGTACAACGGGTGATCGGGAAAAACATTCCATGGAGTAAAGAATCCAATAAAGCAACGCAGGCAAGAGGGTACGAAAGCGAGTCGAAAGTAAGGATGAGTAAGGAGCAGTGATGAGTTGGTACAAGCCTCATCTATGAGGTCAGTAGTTATGAAACGTGAATGAACGTCGAGTAAGCACGGGAATACGTGCAAATGAGTGAATGAGTGACTAGAGCTGTATAAGCCAAGCATCCAGCTTTACGGCGCCGAGCTTGTTCAGAGAGCAATGCAACGAGGATAAAAGGAGATAGTGGGATCGAAAAAAGAAATGAAGCAGGAGAAAGATAAATTCGGCGGTGAAGCCAAAGAAGAAATGCTCCAGAAGCTCTTCCAAGTGGGCGGTTCATCAGCGGTCGGATGAAAGGGGTAGGAAATAGTGCGGGAGGCGCCAGAGGCAATAAAATCCAAGGAGATTGAGGTCGACAAGGGAGCGTTTTGCGTTTTGCGTTTTGCGCAGCATGTGCGGTATAAAATAACGAATGGCAGCCCGGAAATGAATGGGTAAGTTTAGTTGCGGCTATGCGGGAGTGCAGATATTAATACGCGGCGAAGATGGCAAAGAAGCGAAATGGGGAGATAGACAGGGGCTGATCTGTGCGTGGACCGGGGTTATATGTCGTCCATGGTCGGTATTGCGAGGACGTACCTTTCTATGCAGAATAAATCATATGATGTCGTGGGCGCAAGGGGAAGTGACGAGCTTATGTCCGCGGGTGGAGGATGGGTACAGGTGGTGGCCCAAAATCGAGAGAAGAAACGTGGAAAGTAACAAGACATCGTAAGAAGGTGAAAAACTGAGCTGTCATCGGACAAACCGAAAGTGAAAGGGGGACGAAGAAATTTTTTTTGAAAAACCTGGCAAGGAGAGACGGTCACGGATGAAGAACAAAAAATCGTAAGCAGCACTGGCGAAAAGGGGGGAAAATCAAACTACAAGAAAATCATGAAACAGTACAAATACACCACATAGATAAGAACTTACGGATGTGCGGCTCGCAGCGGCCCAGTCACGAGGGGCAAAGAACAAAGTAGGAGAAAAGAGAAACATAGAGTTGGAAAGAAATTGAATGTGATGAGATAGCATGGGCAATCGGCAGCATTTGTGGGTGAGCCCAGCTCCTCATGTACTCAGACAAGATCATGCTCCGTCAATCATGCTTATGCAAGCTGAAACGCACTACCAAGCGCCAGCCTCTCTCCGTCTAGGACATGCGAACTTTCGGCAGAAATTCTTCCATTTGGGGTGAGACTCCCAAAGGAGATCCGCCGAGCTGCCCGGCGAAGGGTACGCGGACGCGAGGGCACAGGCGACATGGTCTGGGCGGAGATTGGATCAAGATCCACGGGGGACGAGAGCATAGGAACAGGCGAGGACACAGGAATACGCGAAGGAGAGACAGGCGTGAGCTGTGGACAGGGCAACTCGGGGCCAAACATGGACGGATTACGCGCGAGGTTTCGACGGGCGGGTTTCTTTGTCTCGGCAGGTGACGGCGTGAGGGGGTGTGTTTGGATGCGGAGGTTCGAGTTCCTGGGTCTCATGTGTTTGGGCTGGGATACGGAAGATGCGGAGGCAGTGGTTGCGACTGTATCTGTGCTAGCGGTAGAGATATCATTATCTGTTGAGGACCGCGACGTGGATGTGGAAGTCGACACCTTCGATCTCCGCCATCCCGTGCTCATGCACCGTCCAGAGTCGCTATCTTCCCTTTCCTTTGGAAGTGCCGATGCAAGCAACAGGGATGATTGTGCTTGTACTGGGGAAGCAAGGGGGGCGGGCCATGAGGGTTCGCGCGTGCGGGCTTTCTTCACACTTTTGGAGCGCGCTTTCTCCTCTTCATCAGAAGAGAGGGAGTGCTGAGGTTTGTGCCCCTTGCGAACTTTCCTTGCATATGGGCCGGTACGGTTTGGCGTTACCTTCTCCGCGACAAATGCGTGAGGCTCGGTTGGAGGTGTCCCGGGCCTCGTCTCGAGCTCGACAGCCGAGGGCTTAGGTGTCGTCGCCTTTGGCTTCAACGCAGTAGCAGAAGTTGATGTAGGCTTCTTTGGCTCTGGCACATGACGCTTGCTGCCAGTGTACGACGGCGCACGTTTGACTTTGACACCAACCTTTGTACCCATGCTCTCTGCGCAAATGCCACTTTGCATAGACTCTGCATTGTTGAACACGTTCTCGACGTCGGCGTCAACGTCGCCCTGCATCTCGTTCGTGCTCGCCATGGTGATGGTGGATGCACGGCGAAGGGACGATGGGCGGAGAGGAGCGGAGATCGACATAGGAGAACCAAACGAGGAAGTGGATGCGGAGGTTGCAGAGACGGTGGACTTACGAATACCAGAATACCAATTCGAGTTGAGCGTCGAGGAGCTCGGCGTTGATGGAGAAAGGCTGTTGTGGTCAGATCGACGACGAACATGGGTAGGCCGAATATATGGGTGGTGCAAGACACGAGCGTGTCCCTGGAGTCGAGTCGAGAGGCTGTATGCGCCCAAAATCCATCAGTCCATCCCATCAAGACGAGAAGTAGACGTTGAAGGTACGATAAATGAACGTACCGCGCGATGCTCTCGCTCTGGTCTGGTTGGAGAGAGTTCATAAAATCCATGCTGGATTGACGGTGGAGCGGTCGACGGGTGTGAATGGGAGTGTTGGTTCTCGATTGAAGGACCTCTACCGGATCGGGTGCCGGATCGGGCGTTCTCTCTCTCTGAGTCTCGCCTTTACGGACAACGGGACCATTCTCGCTCAGCCCCGTGCTATGCACCCGAATGATAACCCTGCGTCTTTCGTCTTGGGCTTTGAGACGGGCGAGCTCAAGAAGCTTGATGCGCGTCGCGCGGATGGAGTGAGGCCATTCATTGGGACCCTTAGCGGCTGATACGCCTCGTGCAATCTTGTCGAGAAGATTAGATGGAGGCACGAATCCATTAAACGGAGTGATAAGATGCGCAGGGAGCGCGTCTAGGGTCTTGGATCTCGGGTGAGCCTGATTGGATAAGGTGTTAGATATGGAGGTCACGTACCCTTGACAGGAACTTAACCTCTTCCTCCTTCCATTCCATGTTCGGGTCTTCGAAGTCGTAATTAGAGCTATTCCATGAGTCAGTGCTGTTACGATTAGCAGCAGGTGGGGAGAGTAAGATGTGAGACGCGACGGGGCTTCGGTTGGGAGTTCGAGGTGCGGATGAAGGGGTTGAGAAACGGGGGAAGAGGGAGGGAATCTGAGGACGGGGTAGGATGAGAGCGAGCGGTGAGAGTGACGCGGGCATCGAAAGAAAAAAGGAGCGGATGACAGAAAACAAATAATTGTAATTGAGGGATGAATTTGACTGAGGATGAGTTTGCTCAACTGGCAAGGAGAGTTAAGACGAGAGTCAACTGCCCCAGTTTGGTCACAGTTGTCGTTCGCGTTGGGGAACAATGACGCTAATTGGATAATACTCACTTTACTTCCAATTCTTTCAACTCCGACACAGCTGACTTCCAACTCCGATGACCGACCCGTGATGCCGTACTCTACTAACCGAATCAAGGCGTGCCACCACCCTGCGCCACCACGTCCATCAACACGTTGCTTCCTGCCTCGTGCCTCTAAGTATGCACTCGTTTCCCTCGTTGAGATCACCCTCCCACCGTCCGTGGCATCATCCATGAAGATACACCAGTAATTCATTGACATGCTCTGTATATACATGGGACAGGGAACTTGAACGAGTCGTATAGTCATGATGAATGATGCAGATGAAACAAAAAAGTTGCAAAACTAAGCTATTACAGGAAAAGACAAATGAAGACGTCTGGTAGAGTCACTTGGACACTCACCGGCCCCACAACTTGGGGGCAACAAGCGAGGAGTAGTGTAGGATGCTGACAATCACAAGACCAAAACTGGTCTCGATGTATGTATCATGGTATGCATATTGATGCTGAAACCTACATTGATGAGTGACTCCGACGCCGTTTGCTGACACACATACCTTGAAAAAGATACAATTCAACTAAAATGCGGCAGTAATCGATACATCACTTCCATGGGTGTCAATACTATGTGATACAACGGGGACTTAGTGCTTGAAAGTCCCCTCTAGATCTTATTGGCAGCGTTGCCCGCTTTGACCTTGGTCTAGAAGGTCTAGGAGGCTACCAAGAAATCCAGTCAGTTCCTTCGAATGAACAGGGACCAGAGCGGATGGAGACCGACGTACCCTACGCGCCTCTACATAAAAGAACGTCGAGGTAGCCACGAAGCTAAGGACAAGGGAGAGGAGAAGGTAGCGCATGATGGTAAAGGGATCGTTTGTGGTATATTAGTTAGTTTTCCTAATGTTTCATATTTGTGGGCCGACGCAACAATCGACTCAGCTCGCTCTTTTATACCATTCCTTCAGGGGTCCCTTTTACATGCCCTCCACGTACCGGGGTATACAGACACGAGGGTGCATCATGATCAAGAACGAGAAACCCCAAAACGTGACACAGCAAATCGTATTCATTTCCCAGTTAGTGTGTCTGGCCAGGCTGGACCGGTGTATTGACCTCAGCCGACCTGCATTCAGGGTGAGATATCATAGAAGGGGAGCAGACAACGTCTTCTCAGACGTGTTCCATCGAAGTTCCTGGTAGTAGGAGCCGGGTCCCATACATCAGTAGCCGTCGATCGTCGCATCTTGTTGCCGGATAGTGCAACAGCCTGGGCCCTTGGGTACTGAGCATAATATCACAATGCAGCAATGTATGCACCGTAGCATACCCTAGCGAAAGAAGCAGAGTTAAGTAGGCAGGGAACGAAGTATGTACGTTCTTCCATTGCACCATGATCCGGATACTATTCCATTTGATTGACTGTGCGACAACACCACAAACCTTTGTCGACAATTGGTAACTTGCATGGAGACTTTCATGCACGAGGAATTGTTTTCTAGATAAAAAGACTGGAACAGTGTTCCGCTACAGGCGCATTCTAGAAAGCACCTCATCAGCATCAACGCACCCTGCACAATAGAGCTACGCACCTAAACAGGTCGGGAACAAGCCACCCACTGACCACACCGCCATCCTCAAACTACCAAAGTTCAGGCTGCCTTCGCAGCCTTTGCGGCTTCTGCCTTGGCCTGGGCTTCCGCAATCTCTGCACGTTTCCATGCGATGAGTTCGTTTGTCCGCACTTCGTAGCGATGCACCCAGTACCCTGCATAGCCGAATGCGCCCATTGCGATAACGTGGCCTGCTAGGTCTGTAAAGGAGGTATGAGTGAAATTTCCCATACTGTACACGAGTGTATGAGTTAGAGTTAATGAGAAAAGAGTGAAGGGGCGAAGGAGCCGACAATAGAAGGATGGATGGGGTACACGCGGTATCGGGGAGACGTGGGATAGGGAGCGCGGAGAAGAAAAAAAGAATGCGTTACTGGAGAAGGGGAATGATGAACACGCACTATCCATGAGATTTCTCTTTTGTATTGCGAGTTGACCAAACCGTGATGCGAGCCCGAAGAACGAGAATCCAAGGACGGTGCTGAGAAGTGCCATGAGTGTGCGCTTATGTATTTATTTTATGAATTGTAGTGGCGGTGGTATCCTCAGCACACACTCTGGTCGTGCTGGTCGGTGCTAAATTGGTGAAGGACGTTGAAGATGATGGGGAGACTGTCGGTGACCTCGACCTTTCGCCGCCAAGGTTAGTAGCACCGGATAGGGAAGGAGTATCCACATGAACAAATAGACCCCTGCCATTCCTTGACCTTCTACAGATCAGTCCAACAACTTTGATCACTCTTCCTCAAGACACTCGCGACAAACATTGCTGACATTCCTGTAATAATATTTACCGATACTACCTCGCAGCTAATGTCTGATTCCGCTACACCCCTCGACGCCATCCCGTCCGCCCCCGCCCCCGCCGCTCCTTCACCCCCACGGGACGCGAACGCGGCGGTGCCGACACATGAGGAGAAATCCGCTGTTGAGTCGAAGCTCGAAACAGCTCTGTCGAAAAAAGACGTGGCCGATACCGCATTTAAGAGCGGTGATCTCAAGAGTGGTAAGTGGGCCTTTTACCATCTTGCGCGTGTGGCGCGTGTAGAATGGAGTCATTCAATCCAAACACACGGTGATTTCAGCATTAAGATCATATCATGAGGTAGGGGTGACTATATGTGGAGGGGTGGGACTCAGTATTTGTTTAGGCACTCATGTACCTTCACGGACTCGACAAGTACGTTTCTCTGAACTCTCATCTATCCCATCAAGTCCCGATTTACATGATTTATGGTCATGATTTGGTACAGAAACGCGCTCAGATCCCTCGGAATTGGTACTCCATCTCCGCCCTCAACGTCCGCCGCCGACGAAGCTGCGAACGCCAAGGGAGAGAAGACCGAGGTTCGTCCAACCATATATTATTCAATCTTGCAGCGCACAGACCGGTACGCGTCAGGTCGATGCCATGCTCGAGAAGATATACGCCAACATGTCAGCGTGTCATCTCAAACAAGAAAATTGGAAGCGCGCACTAGATACTGCTGATAAGGTAGCTAAGCCATTCCTCTGACGATCAGTGCCGATTGATTGAGATTCCGAAGGCAATTGCGAAGAACCCAACCAACTCGAAGGCTCTCTTCCGAAAAGCCAAGGCTCTGGGTGAACTTGGATACTTTGAGAGAGCGGAAGTAGTCCTTGCGGAGGTGAAGAAGGTTGCTCCCAGCGGTGCGTGCCCTCGACTTCTTTCGTCATTATCTAGATGAATAACGATTCACGGTCACAGAAGCACCGATGGTTGACGCGGAGCTTGCGCGTCAACGCGTGGTGGATCGCGAGAAACAAAGGATCCACGATCAGAAATTACGAGGTAAGGTCCGTTGTAGTATGCTCTCCATGTGCTTATGCTCAGTATATTATTGAACAGGATGGCTTTCTAGAGAGAAGAAAACGGACGCTAGTGACGGTGCATAAGTTCGGATATGTCTGGGTTATATTGAGTACTTTGAACACGCTGCGCTCCCCAGAACGTAGGGAATCGAAAGGAAAAGATACCATACTGACCATATTGTACACTCGATCAATGGACAACGCTTTACTAAGTAGTAGGATGTAAATTGCACGTGAAATCCATCGGCTAACGGACGGCGCTTCCTCCGCTTTTGCTTACAATTCGGCGCCCGTGAAACTCGCATCGGTTCCGATTTCTGTAGCTTGTGTTCCGGTAACGCATGCCAACACATCATGCCAGTAGAACCGAGTACTTATAAGTACCCGTCACCTCGAACAGTCACTCCTCGCTACTTAGTACCATGGGTCAGGATACGCTATCAAAGTCTACTAGAGACCGCGAGGATTCGTTGACGGTCATAGACAACAGGACGGGTAAACAATACAAAGTCTCGTACGTCCGAACCCATTCTCGTCTCCCCTTGAGCTCACATTCCTTACTTTCACCAACTTATCGAATGACAGCATAGCTCACAACTCTATCCCTGCTCCCTTTTTCAAGTCCATACGTGCACCGTCGGGTGCAAAGGACCGCCCAGAAGATGAATCCGAGCGCGGGCTACGCGTCTTTGACCGAGGATTCTTGAATACAGCCGTCATCGAGAGTAACATCACTTACATCGATGGTGATAATGGCATTTTGCGCTATAGGTGTGTCACTCCTCCATCCTTGTATACTTTCACACCATCACTCACGATTCGTCCCCTCCAGAGGTTACCCGATCGAACAACTCGCCTCCCAGTCCTCTTTCTTAGAATGCTCTTATCTCCTCATCTACGGTTCCCTTCCCACCCGAACCCAGCTCTCCCATTTCGAGCGTGACGTCCTCCTCCATGGCGTGATGCACGCAGATGCAGCTGGGTTCTTCCGTTCGTTTAGGTACGATGCGCATCCTATGGCGATTCTAACCAGTGCGTTTGCGTACTTGGGGTCCTATTACGGGGAGGCAAACCCGTCTTTGCAAGGTGTGTATATACTCTCGTTTTTACATTAATTTATCCAAGAGGAAGCGGGGTATTGTGGGAGTCAAAACGCTGATGGATGTATACACGCCCTCTTCAAGGCCAGAACCTTTACACCAAATGCGCCAAGGGAGACCCTGTGGCACTGCAGAACATGGACAAGCAGATATTCAGGCTCATAGGGAAAGCCACGACGCTCGCTGCAATGGCCTATCGTGTTCGGCAGGGTAGAGAGTTCGTCGTGCCCCCCACAGGGATGAGTTACACCGAGTCGTATGTATACCCACTACTATAGCGTGAAAGTGTCCACTTAATTCTCAGACTCCCTCTAACAGATTCCTTTACCAACTCGATCATCTTTCCCCCACTGACGTTTTCCCCACTTCTTGTCCGTCCGCATCAACCTCGGCAGCACCATACAAACCCCATCCCGTCCTCGCCCACGCGCTGGACATCCTCTTCATCCTCCATGCCGATCACGAGCTCAACGCTTCCAGTACGACTGTCTTGCAAACCGGGTCCTCCCTTCCGGACCCATACAGCGCGCTTGCGGCGGGCTGTGCTTCGTTGTAGTAAGTGCTCAATTCGTCATGCTCGTGTGTCCTTCATGTTCGAGTACTGATTCCCGTGGGTTTGTGTGCAGCGGACCCCTTCACGGAGGCGCAAACGAAGCTGTAATTCGGATGTTAGTATCCATTGGGAGGTGTGTCCGTCGTGTAACCTTACCTTCCCATTAAGCTACGGGACCTAAGTGGGTGATATGACTAGCCCTGAAAACGTCCCAGCATTCCTCGCAGCTGTGAAACGCCGCGAGAAGGTACTCAGCGGGTTCGGACATCGCGTGTACAAGACCGTGAGTGCGCTTCTTCTTCGACTCTCGTTCCTCAGAGCGCGGATGAGTCTACTTGGTATGGTACTAACAGAACATGTTTCTTCGACAGTCGGACCCACGATCGTTCATCATACGGAAGGTAGCTGATGAGGTGTTTGCCGTGTACGTCTGTTCCTTGTTTTCTGGGTTATTCACAATTCATCCGGTATCTGCACCCCTGGATACAGCACGGGTCCTGATCCTTTACTCACCACCGCGATGGCACTACACGATGCAGCCCTCAAGGACGACTATTTCGTCTCACGGAAACTTGCTCCTAACGTTGACTTCTGGAGGTTCGTCTATGTTCTTGAAATAGTTATGTGTATTAACATTTGTCGCCACCCGCTAGTGGGTTGATTTATCGCGCAATGGGTGTGTTGAAATTTAAAGGAGCCTCGAAGGGAATATGAGAACTAATGAACGCGTAGGTTTCCCGATGGACTTCTTCCCCGTTTTATTCGTTGTTCCCCGCGTCGTGGGATGGCTTGCGCATTGGCGCCAGGTGCTTACCCTTTTTTTTTTATCATAGTTCTGGTTATTGAAAATACGGGGTTTGCAGATGATGCTATCTCCAGAAGGCGTCAAAATTTGGCGCCCAAGACAGATTTATGTTGGTCCCTCTGAGAGACCATTCGTCCCCCTCGACCAACGCGAGGCGGTAGAAGGCATAGGAAAGGAACCGAGCGTGGTCGTACATTCTGGGTGAGTGTTTCACTGGCCTTGTCGCTGTGTGCTTGTCAGAGTTGCTGATGCTGCTGACAGGATGACGAAGAGACGCGGCCTGGTTGAGGGAAGAAATCTGGGTGTCGTGCAGAGCAAGCTTTAGGTTGTATTTTGGGTGACTGCGCTCGATAGGCTGGTATGGAGGAAATGGTCCCCTCGCGGGAGCACTCCAGATCCGCCCTGAATATTGATTGTGGAGGTGAATCAAGGTTGACGATCTGAGTAACACTCCTAGGACACTATCATAATCTGGCAGTCAAGTGGCAAGCTAATAGACAATAATTTGGGTCCGGACTGACGTCGTGCTCATATTCAAGGCGAGAGTGCTCAGAAAGGCCCAACCCTACGCCTGTCTGCCTTCATCCGGGTCGAGCTGTGATAACATGTTGTCTATTGGATAATGGACAATTTTTGGGGGAATGATTTAGTCGGCAGGAGTACGTATGGCTGAGATTGAAGGGAGACTCGACCTCCGTGACACGACGTCAGGGGCCTGTAGCGGAGCCATGATATGGTTACAAGTAGTTTTTAAATGTTCCAACAAGTTTCAAGCCTTTGGTCGTTTTCTCCACTTCTGGTGCAAAATAATCCAAAACGAGAATGATAGACAAATCCAAAGTACAGATCCAGGTCTGGAAGAGAAGAATTACAAGGGGGCTATGGTAGAGAGAAAACTGAAATGTGAGCCCATGTAGTGCTTTGGTACCATAGCATACAGACAGTCAAGGTTGACAAATAGCCATGTCTCACGGGCCAGCCAATCATTGGCCGACCTACAACTTGCATTCATAGGGTGTGGATGGGCCAAGGTGTAATAAAAATCCTGTGTGATATGAGTCAGCTGGGGGGATATTGTAGTAAGGGTATTTTGAGTGATGGGTGGGTCAATATGCGGTGGTTTCATGTGATATGAGTGGGCCAAGATATGGGTAGTCCGTAGTTATTGGATGGGCTGAGGGATATTTCCATTTGCATTTTGTGAGTTATGGGTGGGCCCATTGAATGGTGGTGAGGGTGTACCATGGGGATGGGGTGGGCCAAGGGATGAGTGACTCCATAGGTCTCAGGTGGGCTGAGATACAGTGGCTCAAAAACCTGTCTAGGTGTTTGGACACTTTTCACTAAACACAATATTCTCTGATACCACCTAATCCTAACCTTAAACTAGAAGTGTATGAAATACAGTACCTATTATTGGCTTTCTATTGGTTCAAGGATCAAGGTTTTTGGATAAGGTTTAATGAAATGGCAGCCATTTCAAAATGATGACTCATTCAGACAGTTTTTAACTGTACATATATAAATCTGGGTATCTAGTACTTGGTATGACCTCCTTTGGCCTTGATAACTGCTTCAATCCTTCTAAGCATGCTTTCTATCCATTTTTGACACTGTTCCTCATCAATTTTCCCCCACTGCTCCACTACCCTTGCCCATAATTGATGAATTCCTGTAGGAGCACTCTCATAAGCTTGAGGTGATTCCAAGTATGTTCAATGGGGTTAAGATCTGGAGACTGTGCAGGCCAATCCAGAAGATTAATCCCCTGCTCTTTAAACCACCTTTGGGCTCTTCTAGAGGTGTGCTTGGGATCATTATCTTGTTGAAAGATAATGTCACATTCCCAAATTCCAGATTCCTCCATGCTTTGCAGCAATGTCAAAGTCTGGGTTCAATCCTGGAATTCCCAGAGAGTCTGGAGCGCGCGGAAAGGTGAATGGGGTCAGGAATCCCTGAGGGGGGGTTGGAGGGGCAAGGGACTTTGGCTTCAGCTTATATGCTGTGCCCCTGTACAAGTTTTTTCCCTTGATTTCAAGGCAGAAGTGTGGAGGACAATCCTAAGATCAACTTAAGGACTGAGAGAGGTTTTCGGAGTGAAGCAAAGGCTTTGGAGGATAGAACAGGATTTAGTCAACATTTGAGCTAAGGAAATATTACAAAGTGAAGTCGGGTTTATATACTGAAGAGTCTGGAAGATATGAAACTGTTAAAGTATTTCAGATGAATCGGGGTTTTGGGTTTTTGGAACAAAGTGAGAGGATGAATTGGAATGGCGTCAAAATGATGGAATAATAACTGAGGACAATGGCACAATAATTGTGAAGCAGGGGGAAAGGGAATTATCAATAGGAACTGAACTGTGAATGTCAAGGAATGTCAAAGGAAAGGAACATATGTGAAGAGGTAGCTGAGATAGGAATATGAAAGTCCAGGATGGGAATGTGAAAGTCTGGGACAGGAAATACGGGATTCAGAATATCAGATGAAGGAGAAATCTTCTAAGGTAAAGTCCAGGGCTCAGGGTTTGGGATTAGATCATAAGGGGCTGTAATTGTGTTGGATCGGTTGGGAAAGTTTTGGGATGTGACAAGCAACCCCTGCTCCAAAATGGCCACATACTGTTCAGCATCTGTTTCCCCTCCACCTCACTCAAAACCCCCACTGCATTCCACCCTATTGTCAAGTCCGGAGTGCACGGAATGGCGGGGTTGGTCGGGAATCCCTGAGGGGGGTTGGAGGGGTAAGGAACTTCGGCTTCAGCTTATGTGCTGCGCCCCTGTACAAGTTCTGTTCCTTGATTTCAGAGCAGAGGGTCAGAAGACAATCCTAAGGTCAACTTAAGGACTGAAGGGGTTTCAGAGTGAAGCAGAGCAGGAGAGAATGGAATTTAGTTGATATTTGAACTAAGGAAATATCAGAGAGTACAAGCGGATTTATATACTGGAGAGTCTGGAAGATATAAAGATGTTAAAGTATGTCAGACAGATCAGAGTTTCGGGTTTCCGGAAGAAAGTAAGGAATGAATCAGAATGGCATCAGAATGGTGGAATAGTGACTGAGGGCAATGGCGTAATAATTGTGAGGCAAGGGGAAAGGGAATTATTGATAGGAACTGTAGATGTCAAGAAGTGTCAAAGGAAAGAGACATATGTCAAGAAGTGTCAAAGGAAAGAGACATATGTCAAGAGATAGCCAAGATAGGAATACGAAAGAGACATATGTCAAGAGATAGCCAAGATAGGAATACGAAAGTCTGGGATGGGAATGTGAAAGTCCGGGATGGGAAATACAGGGTTTGGAATGTCCAATGAAAGAGAAATCTTCTAAGGTAAAGTCTGAGGCTCAGGATTCAGGATTTGATCATAGGGGGCTGGAATTGGGCTGGATGGGTTGGGAAAGTTTCGGGATGTGACAGTATCCCCCTCTTAGGCACGAACCCTTGAGTGCCTGGATAGGAGTCCATGATAGGAAATAGAAGGCCTGGCGGGAGGCAGAAAAGTGCGAAGAGGTGAGGTGGAAACTCGAGGAGTGTTAGATCCGGGTTCGTTCCCGGAATTCCCGGAATGTCCGGAGGTGTGGAGGAGGTGGGGTTTTGCAGGAATTCCTGAAGGGGGTCGGAGGGGTAAGGAACTGCGGCTTCAGCTTATGTGCTGCACCCCTGTACAAGTTCGGTTCCTTAATTTGAAAGCAGAGGGTCGGAGGCTGGTCCTAAGGTCAACTTAAGGACTTAGAGAATCGGAAGGGAGAGGATCAGGAAGGAACAGGATTTAGTTGATATTCAAACTGAGGAAATATCAGAGAGCACATGCGGGTTTATATACTGAAGAGTCTGGAAGATATAAAGATGTTAAAATACTATCAGACGAATTGGAGTTTCGGGTTTCCGGAGGAAAGGAAGGAATGAATCAGAATGGCGTCAGAATGGTAGAATGATGACTGAAGGCAATGGCACAATAATTGCGAAGCAAGGGGGAAGGGAATTATCGATAGGAACTGTAAATGTCAAGAAGTGTCAAAGGAGAGTGATATATGTCAAGCGATAACCGAGATAGGGATATGAAAGT
>MU127428.1:622135-789183 GCA_014904945.1 Gyrodon lividus
GGATGGGAATGCGGGAAGTCTGGGACGGGAATGTGGAAAGTCCAGGATGGGAAGTATGGGGTTCGGAATGTCCGATGAAAGAGAAATTGTCTAAGGTAAAGTATGAGGGCCGGGATTCGGGATTTGGTCATAGGGGTTTGGAATTAGGCCGGATTGGTTAGGGAAGTTTCGGGATGTGACAGGAAGGCAGTTTTCCATTCATTTCCGGGAGCAATGCAGACAAGGTGATATGCGTGGCAGAGGTTGATTTTGGTGTATACCTTGGCACGGCTAGGGGAATCAAGGAGGTCAGAGATCAGGGGTAGGGGATAGTGGTCTTTTTTCGTGATTTTGTTGAGTCCTCAGAAATTGACAGAGGCGTAGGGATCCATTTTTCTTGTGGACAAAGAGGACGGGAGCACCATGGGTGGATTTAGACTGGCAGATGAAGCCATAGTTGAGGTGTTCATCTATGAATTCCCGGAGGGACTCGAGTTCTGTAGTGGGAACCGGGTAAACAGTTCCGAGAGGAGGGGAAGCACCTTCCTCTAAGTCAATCTTGAGATCAAATTCCCTGTGGGGCGCGAGGGTGTCAGCCTTGTGCTTACTGAAGACATCAGGGAAATCGTGATAGTCCAGAGGGATGGAGGACAGATCAACTTCTTTGGGAATTTTGGAAGTGCCGGAGTCATGGGATATGGAACAGAGTTTGGAGTCCTGGGGACAGAGGTGAATGCTGAACTGCTCAGAGCCATCGAGTTTGCATGCGCACAAAGGCGGCAGCATTGACAAACGAGATGTGAGGAGCTGTGCAAGGCGGCTTGTTGGGAGTGTCAGAGCGAGATAGGGGAACGGAGGTGATGTCGGGGGCATTGGCAAGTCTTGAGTCAGTGTTCAGAAAGTAATACTGCCCAGTACCCAGTCAATCGACAGATTGTAGCGGGTGAGCCAGTTGTGTCCTAGAACAAGGGAACAAGATGAATCCAATGGAGTAACATAAAATGTATGGGAGGTGACAAAGCTGGAAGGGAAACGAACAAAAAGGTCAACAGCACAGGTAATCGTAGAATTGGAAGTAAGTACCATCAAAAAGTTTCAATGGAATCGGGGGAACAGAATATGTCGGAAAATGATGCTCGTCAATGAAAGTAGTATCAATGAAACAATCAGTAGAACCACAATCTAACAAAGCAGGGAAAGCGGGAATTTCGGAAAAGTCGGGAAAAGAAACAAGAGGCATAAGGGCCTTGGGGTCATAAAGAGCGGACATGTTGAGATGGGCCTCCGTAGGTGCACAGTGGGATTCAATGCAGCCTCCTTCCCGTGCAGAGTCCAGAAGGCTGCACCCTAATTTTTTGCCTCAAGGGAAGAGGCCTCCAGTTTGGCTTCCGGAGCGGGGGAGGTTTTCGCTGCGCAGGCTTTGGATGTGTGGGAAGTGGACTTCTGGCAATCCTTAGCCATATGTCTGGCAGCTCTGCAGAACATGCACAGCTTTAGGTCGAAGCAGTGTTTGCGTTCCTCGGAGGTGAGGCATCTATCTTTCCTGAGTTTGCTGGAGAGGTTGGATGTGGGTTTTGGGGTAGGGGCGGAGGATTTCGCCGACGAGGACGTGGAAGTGTTGGACAAAGTGGCAGGTTTCGGAGATGAGGTGGTGGGAGTGCTTTTGGATGTGGAGGACTGGCTTCTGGAGGGTCTGATTTGGCGAGCAACTTCAGACTTGCATTCCCAATATCTCCCATCGATAGTCTGGGAGAGAGTCCGGAGTTCTCCTATGGAGCGCAGTTTTCCAATGCGGGAAAGCTCGTCTTTGATGCGATCCGGAAGTCCATTGTAGAAGTGATGTCGGAGGGCTCCCTTGCCATTACCCCGGACCTGGGAGGCTAGGCGATTGAATTCTACCACGTATTTGTTGATATGCTGGGAGTCTTTCATGGATAGGTGGTCGAGTTGGTGTTCAGCATCACCGACAGGGTCATGGGGCCGAAGTTGATCTGGAGCTCAAGGACGAATTCCCAATAATTGTCCATCCAGTCCGGACAAAAGTCTGGATCATCCATCTGGAGGAGGTCAGGCTCGAACCACTCGAGGGCCATACCTTTTAGGTAGGACTGGGTGAAGGTGACTTTCGCACGGTCAGTCCAGAATGCACAGGGACAGTCCTGGAAGTTCAGCTTGCATTGGACCAGGAAGGCCCGCAGCTTGCGAGGGTCAGTCCCGTCGAAGGTGTCGGGTTCCCGCACCTTTGTGCACTGAGATGAGGAGTTTTTGGATTCATGGTCGCAGCGCAATAACTCAGCAAGGCCGCGAACTGCATTGGCAAGCGCCATGATAGGGTTAGGTGGGATTGCATTATTGGGGTTGTCATCAAAGGGGTCAGGGTTGTTGTCGCCGCCATTCCCATCATCAGAGGGGTCCAGGGTGCCCCTGGAGGGGTGACGACCTGCGGGAGTAGGGGTGGAGATGATTTGAGATGGAGGTCTTGCCTGAGAGGCAGAGGTTGATGTACAACAAGCAGAGAAGCTTTGGAATTGTTCTGCGAGGTCATCAGGGAGTGCAGAACATCTTCTCGGGCTGCCTCCGACTGAGCTGCATTGATGCTTTGCATACTGCGTGTTTGGGCATGAGTCTGGATAGTTCTAGACATGCGGTAAAGAGGTGATGTTAGTGAACTCATAGAGGTTTGAGTTCGAAAATACTGTCAAGTCCAGGTTCAATCCCAGAATTCCTGGATAGTCCGGAGTGCGTGGAATGGCGGGGTTGGTCGGGAATCCCTGAGGGGGGTTGGAGGGGTAAGGAACATCAGCTTCAGCTTATGTGCTGCACCCCTGTATGAGTTCTGTTCCTTGATTAACAGAGCAGAGGGTCGGAGGTCAATCCTAAGGTCAACTTAAGGACTGAAGGGGTTCAGAGTGAAGCAGAGCAGGAGAGAACAAGATTTAGTTGATATTCAAACTAAGGAAATATCAGAGAGTACAAGCAGGTTTATGTACTGAAGAGTCCGGAAGATATAAAGATGTTAAAGTATGTCGGACGAATCGGAGTTTCGGGTTTCCGGAAGAGAGTAAGGAATGAATCGGAATGGCGTCAGAATGGTGGAATAATGACTGAGGGCAATGGCGCAATAATTGTGAAGCAAGGGGGAAGGGAATTATCGATAGAAACTGTAGATGTCAAGAGATGTCAAAGGAAAGTGACATATGTCAAGAGATAGCCAAGGTAGGAATACGAAAGTCCGGGATGGGAATGCGAAAGTCCAGGATGGGAATGCAGAAGTCCAGGATGGGAAATACGGGGTTCGGAATGTCCAATGAAAGAGAAATCTTCTAAGGTAAAGTCCGAGGCTCAGGATTCGGGATTTGATCATAGGGGGTCGGAATTGGGCCAGATGGGTTAGGAAAGTTTCGGGATGTGACAGCAGTATCCAGTAGTGAACTCTGTTATGATTTGTCATAAACCCCTATACTCTTTTCCTTTTTCCAGACTATTTCTTGATCATGTAATGTTTCCTTTCTTGTCAACTTGTACAATCAGTGGTTCCAGACAAAGTCTCTGACCTTATCTCAGATCTGTTTTTATCCTAATGTCAGTTCAGGTTCAATCCCGGAATACCTGGAGAGTCCAGAGCACAGGGAAAGGCATAAGCAGTCAGGAATCCCTGAGGGGGGTCAGAGGGGCAAGGGACTTTGGCTTCAGCTTATGTGCTGCACCCCTATACGAGTTCTGTCCCTTAATTTTGAGGCAGAGGTTCAGAAGACAATCCTAAGTTGAACTTAAGGACTGAGAGAGGTTTTGCAGTGAAGCAAGACTTCAGAGGATAGAACAGGATTTAGTCAATATTCAAACTAAGGAAATATTACAGGGTAAAGGCAGGTTTATATACTGAAGAGTCCGGAAGATATAAAACTGTTAAAGTATATCAGATGAATTGGGGTTTCAGGTTTCCAGAGTATAGTAAGAGGATGAATCAGAATGGCATCAGAATGATGGAATGATCACTGAGGATGATGGCACAATAATTGTGAAGCAGGGGGAAAGGGAATTATTGATAGGAACTGTAAATGTCAAGGAATGTCAAAGGAAAGGAACATATGTCAAGAGATAGCTGAGATAGGAGTATGAAAGTCTGGGACTGGAAATATGGGATTCGGGATATCAAGTGAAGGTGAAAATCTTCGAAGGTAAAGTCCAGGGCTCAGGGTTCGGGATTTGATCATAAGGGGCCAGAAGTGTGTCATATGGGTAGGGAAAGTTTCAGGATGTGACACCCAACTCTTCTTTGATGTTTCACCACATTCTGTCCAATGGCGCTTTTCACTCTTTTCTTTGATGACCTTTCTTGGCCACTCTCTACTTAGTCATCTTGGTCCATGCACCATCCCCTTCCCCTATAAGTAGCAGAGCTAGTACACATGTATTTCCTAAGTTAATTCTACTCAATAGTAGACTCTTGTCTTGAACCTTGAACGATCCCTCAACAAGTCCTTCAAGACAGAAGATCCCACCTGAGTTCACTTATGCTTGTAACATCACTCAAGCATAACAAACTCCAGTATTGTGCAACATGGTCTGCATGGTAGGTAGCAAAGTGGTCTGTCCAATTGTGGCCAATCCCTGTTTCAGGAAATTACATGTAAAAGAGTATCAACATTGAGCTTCAATGCTTTGTGGGTGAGAGGAAATCCCCAGGCTGCAAGATTGAGCAGGTAAGCCATGCATGGTTGTTGCTGTTAGCTTGCTGATAACTTCTTCCACCTTGTAGTCTTTGAATGATGGTGTTATGGCTGACAATGATATTGTTGTTCTTTTTCTGAGCTCTCCACTTTTCCTGGACCTCTCAACAGATTGCTCACAAACTCCACATCTCCTCCTTGGATTTCTCCTTGTTCTCATTGTACTGAAGGACAGCATCAGCTATTTCCCCCTCCTGGTGAGTTGAAATGATGTGACATTTTCTGGACTGATATTTGGCACAGCTAGCCATTTTCCAAGGATGAGGGCAGTAATATTGCTTCAGTTGTCACACTTTCTCCAGTGGTCTGTTTGTTGCCACACTCATTTGACAGGTAAGGAGACTTAACCATATTTGGTATCTCTTGCCACTGATAAGAGATTAGACATGACAAGCTTTGTCCTAACAGTACCCTTCGGGCAAAGCAAGTGTCATTGCTGGCATGAAATTACACCATGGATTTTTTGACCATGGGTGCAACTGTCCACTGTACTATTTGATATAGGTGGACATGCTCATTCCAGCTCACCAGTTGCAGAATATGTTGTTTTTGTACACAAAACACTGAGTTGTATAATAATTAACAGTGCTTGATTTAAATTCACATAGTGGACAGTAAGGAAGAGTCTAAATACAAATTATGTAGGGTATTTTGACATATTGAATATTAATATTTGGATTGTTATGTGTGCTGGGGGATGACTGTACCAAAACGAGTTTGTAGTGCCCTGTTATCATTTCGGAGTATTACGTAATAAAGTCTGCACCCCGGAAAAAGTCCGAACACTTGCACAGCACCTTCACAAAATGGACGTGGATGGCAGTACAGAATGATGAACTCCGTCCCTCATCGCCATCATTGAACGGAGATCAATCACGCAGGTTATGTGGGAGAGCTATTTGGTGTCTTCGGCTGGCAGATGACTATATCGTGTTTGTGGTACAGGTAATTATGTAATATTTCTATTTCTTACGAAGGATAGACTTTGCGCCCTCATCGAAATCACGTCCGTCACGTCTTTCATAATTGTGCGTCATGATGGAGGCAGAGGTCAATCTCTGCCGCTTGAAGTTGTTGACAACGACGAGCAGATGTTCTGCCATCGGTGACCATGATAAGCGTGTAAGCACATTGTTGGTCGGGGCTTGAAATATATTATATTTGGTTGTCGTTTTTCTAGAGCAATCTTTGTTCCAACGTGGGCACTCCGATTCACCTCTACTTTTTATTGTTCCCCCTCCCCCCCCTCCAAGCACACCCGCAGGCACTAGCCAGTCTCATATTCGCCCTAGTATATATACTTCTCATACCCCTTCACCAAGAAACTCCTACGTCATTCACACCGCGAAGCAAACATGTTCGCCGCATTCTTTTCTATCACTCTCTTTGTCGCTCTGTTTCAGATCGTTTTTGCTGATTTCACGGTCGACACCCCGACTTTCGTCCAGGTATCCTCTCTCCTTTCCTCCTTCTCTAACCCGTCTGATGGAAGTGAAAGTGCCAAGAAGCTCAAATCACTTGGACACAAGGCACCCCCCCTTACGACATTCTCATTGTTGCCGCGGATGATGTCTGCGGTGAATCCGTGTAAGTACACCAGCGTTCTTCACTATCAAAAATTCATGCTGCATGCATGTTCCATAGTGAGGACCTTGGTAACCAGACATCCCTTGCCATGACGTGGAAAGTGAATCTCGTCGCCGGAACTCAAGTCGTTCTCTCACTTGTGGACGCTGCCGAAGGGGAAGCTTGGAGTGGAACCGTTAGTATTCTCCCACCAACCTTTGGCAACCTTATGGTTAATATACGCCCTCTTGGGAAATGACAAATCAAAGGTCACAGTTGGTGGTAGCAACGATACTTCATGTCTGCTCAGCACCCCGCCTTCTGCTGCTCCCTCGTCTCCCTCTGCCTCTGTTCCCCTTCCCGCGGGCGCTGTGTAAGTCTCGATGTGATCCTGTCTTCGTTCATAATCCCCTGATATGTCCCATAGCCTCACCGTCCCTCCTGTCGGAGGTGTTACAACTGTCCCAAGCGCTGCATCTCCTTCCTCCTCAGCATTTTCCCCCGCCGGTGCTGCCAACGCTGGTCTTAATCCCACCTCCGGAGCCCTTGCTATGCGTCCCCTCACCGCAATTTCCGTCATTGGTAGTGCTGTTATCGCTGCCATCGCTTTGGCTCTTTAGGCGGCTCTAAATGCCCGAACATCAAATATCCGTCAGCACATGATGGTGATACCCCCCGCTGGTCGAGCCTCTTACGGGTTTGCTCTTGTCCTGGTGATACCACGGCATCTTGAATTGTTTTCTCCCTACTCGGAGCTGGTTTCATTTTCATACCTTCCGATCTCTTCTTTTTATCCATGATTTATGACGGGTGTGCGAGATCTCTCTTCAGGCTAGATCTGGAGTAGCTGGTGTTGTTTTATTAACGGGTTTTACGCTTTATTGGTTAGTGGATATCGTTTCAACTGGGCTGGGTTCGGTTGCATGGGCTACACGATGTATTCTCGAGGGAAAGGCGCCTGACACTAATGCGTGCATTTGTGTTTTTTGGGGCTTTTGTTGGTAGATATACCGATACCTTCCTCTCGAGCTGGCAACTTTGGCAGCTCGTTCTACGGGATCACGCACTTGTAAACACTTGCACTATGATGAATTCACCTATCATGTTTCTGAACTGCTCGCCTGTCGATTCTATGTTAGAAAGGTACTTTGGCAGGAGCCTGTATCCTTTCCCTCCCCACCACATCTTGAAAGTTTATATTTCTTTGAGGTTCTTGTGAACCGCACTGAATGACTCCTCTTTCGATAATCCTGGGTCTTAGTACCCAAAGAGTATGGCTGAGCATCAGAAATAATCAGGTCAAAGTGCTCGATGACCATCTCATTGGTCAACGGCGAGCCCAAACGTCAGTGCACGTACCACACCAGACCGATCCCGAGGCGATCATAACTTAGATCTTTACCATCATGTCTGATGCAGTTTGGCACAGTGTGTGAGCACCACAATCACCATTTCTTGCGCTTTTTTTCACGCAACCTCTCCAGGACTGTTCGCATTCCATTCGCAAGTGTTACACATGCCTCAATCGCGAAGCAAGTCATCGAAGTCGACGCTGAGCTACAAAGGGGCGCTGTCAAACGGACTCTAACGGTCGAGGGTGATGAGCTGATCGCGTCCGTACTTCTGCCTCTTAGTTTCTAGCCATCCTGACAACTCGTGGCACGATAGGAGATTCGAGACTTTGACTATTCGTTTGGCACGTCTAACGGTCAATGGATTCTTAGAAAACGTCGATTTAGTTGTCCGAACAATAGGGGAGTTCAGCGAGGAGGCCGAAAGCGAGTCAACAAAGCCACAAGCCAGATAAAAGGCAAGTGTTTCAATTCTGCGTTATCACTGCACAGAGATCATCTACTGATAGACAAGTAGCGTTCTGTCCATTTTCTGTTACTTTGCCTCTGTGGATGCATCTGCAACGTCTGCCTTCTTTTTCTTCTTGGTCTCCCGCAACGATTTTGTCAAGAGGCCCTTTAGCTCTTCATCATCCAGCTCCTTCTCAGTCTTTACCAACTCCGGCTTGTACCAGACGGGTGGGTGGGTGATCATCAGAGGACCAGCAGGGGGGAGTGCGACAGTGAAATGGAACGCGGCCACGAATGTGGTAGCAGGAGTGTAGCTAATAGAAGGGGATCAGAAAAGCAACGTGTTGGCTCAGAAAGCACGATAACTTACACCACCTCGTATGGTTTTACGAGGCCGTGCGAGACGGCCTCCTGCAAACCAAGTCGAGCCCTTTTCTCGTCTTCCAGGACACGAATGTTGATCGGGAAGGGGCCAGCCTTCTTCTGCATTTCCGAGAACACGGCACGGGAGTTCTTCATTTTTAATTGATATGTCACCGCCCCTTCCTTCTGATAGATACTGGTCCTCGACTCTTCTATACGTGCCTTTGTGTGTCAATACGGTTACTCCATATTATCCCCCCTCGATTGATTGGTTAGCATACCTTTCCGTCTTCTCCAGATGAAACGAGGATATCAATGCCGTACACTTCATCTTCCGCAAAGGTAATCGTTTCAATATCGCGTCTTTGCGTTTCTGTTGGGTTCAAGATGATGCGCTTCTTGCCATCTATCACATTTTGACCCTGTTGACACGAAAGCATGCCTATCCAGCAATTAAGACGGACCCCCTATTTTGACGAGACGCGCTTACCTTCTACAGGCTTGCAGTTCCAAGCTGCAGCGACTTTACCGACCGTGTCAGTCACAGCCCAGTTTTTGTTCCCAACTTTCACCAGTCTCATTGCGATCTCGGCAGCATGCCAAGCTGCCTTGACCACGTCGGCGCGTCTTCCAGTGACAGGGTCTTGCTCGCTTGCACCGACCACGATGGTTTCCGCGCTGATGGCGGCGAAACCATCGATGTGCGCTCCGATGTGGACCTTCACCACGTCATCCTTAGCCAAGGCTTGAGAAGCGAGGGGATCCGAACTACATTAAAGTAAATCGATTTCGATGAAAGAAACTTGAGCCCGCGGACGTACGCAAGGGGGGAAAAGTGGGCGACAGCATTGTTGACTGAGATGCATGTTGGGAAAGCGATGCCTGGCCAGTTTACGCCATGAGAAGGTATCAGGGTAGAAGAAAACGGGCGTTATACGTACCTTTGGACACCTTGACACCTTTGACGGATTTATTGTAGACGGCGCCAGTACCATCTTCGATGAGCTTGTCTCCCTCGATAGAGAGATCTATGATCTTCGCCCCCTCCACACAAAGGGAGATCAATTTTTTCATAACATCATTTACGATGTCTCCAGCTGCCTAAGAAAGAAAATCAAGTTGCGATAGTCAGAACTCTGCAGTTTTATGAAGAAAGAATTAACTTGGTCATACTTTGTATTTTGTGATATCAGCCTCCGATATCAATCGTGGCTTCTCGGCTTGTTTTGGGGCTTCAGCCATGGCTATGGAGGTAAAAGACGCTAGAAAATATGCAAAGGTAGTTGTGCTGAAGAGCAGGGAGGTTTGTGCGATTGCTCAAGCTGAGGGTGAAGGCTGTCCTGATTTGGTAAATCTATGATCTGGATGTTGGCTGTCGAGTGCGCTACGACAAGAGACATCGAACATGATTACATGCTCGTAAACATGCGTGACTACTGTACAGATTGTATGGAAATGTATGCGACTGTATCATGCCGTGCTGCCTAAATGTTCGTCAACGAGGTCCTTCGAATTTCGTCCTCGTACCAGGTATCAATCATCGTAAGGTATAACCAATCATCTTCGTCATTTACTTGTCGTCATCGCCGTGTGTCCGCGAGCTTTGGCAAACAAAACCACGTAAACTCCTACATAATTCGGCTTTCTCTTCGTATTCGGGCTCCTCGCTATGAGGAGGCAAAGATTTGCACCAGCTACGCCACTCCGGGGGCTTTCCAGATGGTTCATTCCAGGACAACTCTGATCGAATACTTCCTCGCACACAGGTACGATCAACCATATCACTTGATGAGGCCCCACAGTCAGTGTCGAGGAAGTGGAGAAGGAGACATTACTTACTTTTCCCAGTTGATCCAATCACGCTCAAAGTAGTCGCGGAGGGGATTCGTCGTAGATTGTGCTTGATGGAAGTGCTTCTTGATATAATCCTGCTTAGCTGACCTCACCAGAGAGGGTAGCGACGGATCTTGCCCGTAGAGTCTCTCGTAAGCCTGCCATATCGACTCTTTGCAGCCCACAATTGTCCGAACACTCCGCGCAAGGTGCATCGAAGCCCACGATGATACACCCCTCTGAGAAGATTTCCGGCTCATCGACGGTGTACTGTCATCATCCGATTCCGGGGACGAGTTTCCTGACAAGGACCGCAGCTCGAACAATGCATCCGGATCAATCAGGTCTGGTAGTCCACTAGTTGGCTGAGCCCCTCGTCTGCGAGACGAGTACGACGGAAGCGGAACCCGGAGGGTTGGATGCGACCGTATCTCGCGGAACCACGCACCGAGGTGGAACGGCAAGATGGAAATTAGATTCGCTGCTAGAAAACTGTCGCTGAGCATTTCTTCCCACGCGCGCTTGAGCCTAGAGTGATCTCGGGGGTCGGGGGGTTCAGGACGCCTGAGTTCTGCGTCGAGCACTGACCACGGCAGGGATGTCGATGAAGCGCCGGAAAACACGTCCGCGCTGTTGTTTTTCAAGTTGGTGGTGATCATGGAGGGATCTGACTTGTGATACTGATTCGATACCGCCGTATTCGAACTCCGCGGATAGCTGTTATTGGACGATCGCCCGCTTACGGGCGATACAGGCGATGCGTTACTAGAGGTTTGTGGCGTCTGAGATGGGAAGATGAGGTCTTCTTCGATGATCTTGGATTTGTAGAGTTAGATCAAACGAGTCCTAGTGTGTGGAGAATCGTTGCACACCTCAACGACCCCCTTCGGATGGAGGACCCGCGAAATTTCCTGGAAAACATCCGACAGAAGGTATTTAGCATGATTACGAGAAACGGGATAACGATACTGGCTTACCCCAAATACGTATCCCCACTACCGGTTGCGAAGCAACTGTTTAGCGACCAAGTATGTTGCACATGGAGGATATTGATTGCTCACCTCATCTTCTGGGATGTGGAGACCCATGCGAACCATCCTTATGAAGTGAAACTGACCGTCAAGGAAGGGCAGACCATCAAGCCTGTGTGATACGGGTCAGAAATTACGTTTGTCGACTGAACAACATCCGGGAACAGTACAGGTTGCCGTGTACCCATTTGAGCCTGCGGGACAGGCTCTTGTCCAAGATGCTTAATTTTGGCTGCGTTGACAATACGTCAAAGCCTACAACTATGCTTCCCTAACAGGTTATTATCAGGCTCCACCGTGCGGTAAGAGACGGGTTATACATGCCTGCCATTGCTTAGCGGCTTCGATTGCCCAAAGACCACGGCCACAACCAAGATCGAGAATAGTGGCAGGAGGGCCGTCGAAGTTGTGGAGTGTTAAACTCTTACAACAATTTGTTATGAACATGTGATCCCAATGGTCACTGGGCACGTTGGGGTCAACATGTTGTGGGTGCTGGGAGGATATAAGAAATTGGACTTACAAGTTTACCATATCATTCGTGTACTTGAGTGGCGAAATGACTTTGCCTGTAGGCCGTCGGTGTATTGGCTCTACGGGTAGCTCTTTGTCTACGTCGTTGACCTGAATAGTGATTACGGTCATGGTTGCGAAAGCAAGGGCATTGAGTAAACTGCGGTAGATGGGGGGATGAATTTTGTGACGAGGACGAGGGTCATATGACAAACTCCGTAGATATGTAGGAACAAGTGATAAAGGATCCACTGCAAAAATTTACAGCAGGGCGCATGATGGCCGCCTCATTTCCCCGAAGTTTTATATATTCCAACAACAGGGCCGACAAGATACGAAATTGATCCCGTCGCTTGCTCTCCTCCCACCGCCGGAATATCCCTTAATGAACTGCCTCCGACTTTCTTTACACTGTTCGGGGTCAATCTATTCCTTATCGGGAGTTTCTTTCCGGGGTCTATCCTGCGAGGGAACACACTGTCGTCTGGCACCCTGTCCTCGTTTTGTCTCCAAACGCCAATGAGCTCTTCAAGGTCCATGCGCCTCACCAAGGGCGCCTTCAGTGTCATAGCGAGACGACAAGCCCTCGTCTCCACAACAAAATCTCTGCGCTGGTCTAGAACCGCCTCCACGTCTGCCACTCAGGAAAAAGACCCTCAGCTTGGTGACTACCCTGACCTTCCATGGCTATCAAACCAAACTCTTCAACCGAGAGGCTGGTGGGATCAGCAAATGAGACGGAACTTTGGTGACCCGGTGAGCACTCGAATTTCGATGTGTCATGTGTGTCATGACCAGCTGTGCGGTGTTTGACCATATGCTGTCTAGGTTCACGAAAACGAGGAAGTGCTTTCTATGTGGGGACCTGACATCTCGGCTGTACTTCCTCACACGGCTTTGTTTCAATTTACCCTGGCTGCCTCGGCATTCGTGGGCTTCGCTTTTCTGTGCAAGTATGCGCTCTTGCCGGAGCGGCCTACGGTAGCTCGAGAGTACCCGTTTTCCGGACTTGTGCTTGAACTAGGCGGCCTGGAAGAGAACAAGGTTTGCTTCATCCACCTCCACAGCCTCAGTCAGACATTGATTGTATACTTAGGCGAGGGAAGAGACTGACGATGGCGATGAATAACCTGCACAGCGCGTAGTCGGCTGGCTCGCCCTGCATCTCTGTATCTCCATCTGAGTTAGAAACAGCTCGCAGCTCGCATCGTCTTCCCGAAACAAGGTTTGGACATAATTGTTGATGCTCTTATCAATACGATCGCCATTCGACTACTAAATCCAGCCACGAGTCAATATCCACTAGTGATCAATCCTCGGACACTATTGAAAAACAGTAAATCAGAAAGTACTACTATGATCCTGAAACTTCGTTGCCAGTGAACGGGGATAGCTTGGAAATCTCTCCTTCACCTTTTCGTACAGGCTTAACTCGAGATCGTAGCTTAACTGCAAGGGGTCCGGATGGAAGCATACTGTCTGGCAACCTGCTGTTACCCTCCAAATCATCTCCGCTGAGTCCGCTCTTGTCCCCCATCTCTGAGCCATTTTCGTTGTCTGCTCCCTTGTTGGCCCCCAAGAATGAAGCCGCCATTGCATGGGCTGCGGAATTTTTGGCCTTAGGATTCGTGGTAGACCTGTCTGGTCCTTTTTTTTCCGTACGGACACTGGCCTTTTTCTTGCCTTTGCGCGATGCCGTTGTATTTCTACGCTTTTTCGGGGGGGCTGCCTCATCTTCGGGGACGAAATCGTGATCTTGATCATGTGTGGGAGTCCTTGTGTTCCGGCCTTGTATTTGTGTTTGCTCTTTGCGGAAATCGGAAATCACCTGTTGCAGTCGCTTGCTGGCATATGCCTGACGTTTCCGTGGAACACATGATCCGGGGCCTGGCGCCATATCAAAGAATTCATTCAAATTTCCTTGCCTGTTAACTGAAGCGACCTTACAAAGCAAAAGATCACGAATTATTTTAACCATCCTAACCAGTACGAGAAACCCCACCTGGTTGCGCTTGCTCATTTTCTGAATGATCGGTAGCAGTAGATCATCAACCTTCGTTTCATTCCAGCCCAGCTCTTCATGCACGAAACTACGCTCACAAGGGGTGAGTATCCTGTGTTTTTCCTTTTTACAGTCATATTCACGTACTGTCGAAGTGCATCAAGATCGGGCATCCCCCATTTAAAGGGTTCTTCTGACGAATCAACCGTTGGATGATAGTAAGCATCCCTCTGAAAGATAAACACTTTTGGGTTAGTATTAAGTATAATGGAGGAGGGGTGATTGTTTACTTGCCACGAGGGGATTGGGCCACTCTGGAGGCAGATAAAGGTCCTTGAATTTCTTTTTCTGTAATCAACAACGGATCAGCGTGTGATCACAATCGAAAAATTTAAGGGCAGGAACACACAAAACGGTTTCTGAACTTGGTGTTATTGTCTTCCTCTCGGTCCCGTCCGCTCTGGACCTTTGTCCACCAATCCTTGAATTTATGAAGGCCGTCTTCTCCAGAAAATTCCTTTATCAACTCCATAGCCACAACTGGACCAACTCCAGGCAACCCGTCAACGTAATCACTCCCCAACAGGTACGCCAAGCGGATGAGTGCGTCGCGCTCGAGACCGAGCTCTCGGGAAAGATCTGATAGGAGAAAACATTCGACCGTCTTCGATTGGTTGAACATGTTTTTGTAGACCCGCATCCCCCCGAAGAGGAACACATCAGAATCATCTGTGATTATCCCATCTACTAGTCCCAAGGATACAAGTTCTGCGCACTGCGCCTCTGCTTCCATCGGTGCGGTGATATATGGGATGCCGAAAAGACGTAGCATGAGCTGAGTCCATCGAGTTTTCAATCAGAAGACCAAGAACTGCAATACTCTGCAAAGAACGACATACCATAATCTGGGAAATCATATGCTGCGTGATATCCTCAGAATCACGCATGGCTACTTTCTTCTGTCGATTCAACTCTATGATTTCGTCATCAATCTCGTTCCTGACGGCGTCGAAATCCTTCCCCTTGACCTGAGAGATGAACCGAGCAAATTCGCCTGCTTCCTCATGGGGATCCATTTCTTGTGCAGCGTCCCAACCCTCTTCCTTCTCCGCTTGACGTTGGACAGCGGGTATATCGGTCTCTTTAGGAAGGTCACCAACAGGAGAGAGAGACCGGGACCACTCGATAGCCGAGTCGTCACTGTTCTCTTCTGTTACTCGGACCTTGGAAGGCGATACCGTCGGGCTCGGAGATGTTGATTGAGGTAAATTGAATGATACATGAACACTCGATTTCCGCGTGACGTCCCCACGGATGGTTCCGTTCATTGACGGAGATGGAGATAGAGGTGTTGGAGGGGGGATTGGAGTAGCGAAAGTCGGTGGAACCATGACCACTTCTTCCATGTCGTCCGACTCTTCGACGTCAACAAGAGGAACTGGAGACCGAGCTGCCGAAAAAGATCTCACAGTAGGGAGTTCAGGAACCACAGGTGAAGGCTTGAAGGGTGGCGGCAGCGCTGGTTCTTCATGCGCTTCCGCAGGGAGGATTATTTCCACTGTGTCGGGTAATTGTCCTGAAGGTGTGAATGAGTGCACAGTGGCCTTGTGTGGGACCAGTAACGAGGGATTTCCAAAGGTCGATGATTGAGTAATATGGTGAGGAAAAGTTACTGATGTCCTGGGTACAGGACCTGCACGTGCAATGGAGAGTGCAGTTTCAAGTCGAGATGGAGATGTGTATAGGTCCTCATCGTCATCGTATGAACTGAAACGCGTCGTGCGAATAGCAGCCAGTGGACTGCGGGAGTGACGCTCTTCGACGACAAGAGCAGAAGACTTGGAAGGTGGCGTCTGGGGCACATGCTTGCTGGACGAGGGCTCGGCAGAATGTAGGCTCGCGTGAGCTAGAGGGGCTTTAGCGCTCTGAGAATCAAGCGAGGCTTGGATTGCCATGGCAAGCTCAGAATCCTCTTCATCGGACTCCAGAGAATGAAAGCGAGGCAGGTCATCCTCATCATCTAGGTCAAACAACAGCTTTGTCTTAACACGCCGCTGTACAGGCTTGGCAATTGTACCAGCCTGGGACCGTTTGGCCATTGCAGACAATGCCATAGTTTGCTGGTACTCCCTGAGGTCTGGATCGAACGACGCAGCACCTGGTCTAGATGGCTTCATCAGTGCATCTTCTCTTCAATTGTGTCGCTTCATATCGTACATGCTGACTTCTTCCATCTCCAGGTCACTGTCGTCCTCGCTCACGGGAACCTGAGCATCCTGATCTATTTCGATCGGTTTTGCCCGTGTACCTTCGTCTCGGATGCCTAAAATCCAGCCTCCGTCTGCGCCTTCGTTCTTGATTAAGACATACTCCCTGTTGCGTTCACTAGCGATACGGACAGGTATAGTGAGATGAGCCTTGCCGATACTGTCTGTCGTCATAAGAAGCTGTTGAGTGAGGGAATTACGTTGTTGGAGATTCTTGATCTGCTCCCTAGAGAAGTCCAGCGGCGTTGCCGCTTTCCTGAGCATGTTCTGTAAGCGCTTGTATGACGTCTGCCTAGACTTCAAACGAAGATCTCCGACGATCTCATATTGCACCTCCGTAGGCAGTTCGCGGAATGCAGGTGAAGCGACATCAAAGTCCTCTGGACGCATTTCTTCGATGAACGTCCGTAGTTCTTCCTCGGTTGCTAAACGAGGATCGGGTGCGTGCGTGCGAGTGGCTTTCGCGACTTGCTCCTCCATATTGACCTCGGGTAATTTGTATGGATCATGATCATGGAAACGGTTCTTCTTCTTCGAGGAAGGTGATGAAAGTTGCGCGTCTTTATTCTTTGCTGGTGTCTTGGTAACAGAACTGTCGATATCCTCGAGGTACACTGTGTTTTCATCGAGAACAACGGGACCAAATGGCACCTTTTGTTTACCCTTGGACGACGGTGGGCTGACGCGCATGATCAAGCAACGAATCAATGGAACAAACACATAGATAAAGTACGTACTGAAGTGCCTGAGCATGACCAAGGGCTTCACGTCTCATTTGTGCAGCCAGAAGCCTCTCCGCGATTTTCACATGGCTGGCGGCGGCACCGCTCTTCTTCTTCTTGCGTTCGGACTGAGATCCTAGATAAGAAAGTATCGGGAATGAAAGATAGAAGTCCTTACTATCGTGTTTCGTTTTAAAGCCGGTGCACCTCCGTCGAACACAAAAACTGGACGTATACCATAAAACAACAGTTTGCATATCCGGCGAAGAAAACCCAAGACATGCGCGTTCACGAGGGCACGTCCCTCTTTGTCACGCATGGTGGCTTGAAATTGGTAGATCCATATACTCGAATCAATTGCCAGGGCCGTTCCTTCGATGTTTTCAAGCCTTTGGATGACATTTGTGAGTATGATTGACCCCCATGAGCCAGAACACGCACGGAACAGGACGGCCAACTGGCGCAAGAAGACTCCAGAGAGACTTTACACCCATACTTCGAGAGTATGCTTGGCTGCGTCAAAAGTGTTAGCACATTGGCTTGTGGTCCTCAGTCTATGAGGAAGACTGGAGGTGACCGGTGACCGGTAATGATGGAAAGAGTACTTCCGACCATTTCCCACGAGGCCCAATCACCGAAGCGCGGTCCTTCCGGGATCCGAGCGACCTCCGGACTAACCCTGGCAGACCGAGACAGGTCGTTCTATTTTGTCTAAGCGTGATAGTCAGGTAGCTCTCGATTGACATATCAGTGCAGTACCACAGGACACGACAAGTTGAATCTAGGACGATGCGACATATACAATGACAACTACGACATAAATTTTTGTTGAGACCATGCAGGTGATGAGCGAAAAGGTCCATGAAGAACGAAGCCACAAAACATGATACCAGGAGAAAACAATCAAAAATGTGAATTCATAAACAGGGGGGAAAGGCATAACTGTCTGGGCACCACGAGGAAAGCGATGCGCGTTCAGGTTTTAGGGCTGTCACGAGAACGGTCGGGGGCGTCGACGGGGCGTGGTCCGGCTGGGGATCCCTGACCAGCGGAGCTGTTGCGTGACGAGTTATTGCCGTGGCGGGGTTGGCCGCCAAGAGCACCGGGAGGACGGAGAACGTCATCCATCGCACCAGGCGAGAACCGCGCGTCGAAGGCAGAACCGCCTGTCATCTGCATTCCCATACCGCCCATGCCACCCATACCATTCATCCCTCCCATCATTCCCATACCACCACCCATACCACCCACCGGCATCGGTGAGTTCATCATCGGCATTCCCATCATCGACATCCGAGGGTCAAAGCCCATACCACCTCCTGACATCATAGGTGCCATAGGCGACGGACCACCATGCATGCCATCACCGACATGAGATCCAGCTGCGGAGAAAGCCATCATCGCTTGCTGATATGCAGCCTGGGCTGCTTGCTGCGCCGCGAACATATACGGTTGGCCACCGTATCCAGGCATCATGTTAGGATATCCCATGAATCCTCCCGTCATCATCGGGTTGGCCGGAGCCATCATAGGGCCCGTTCCGGTCATCATCGGGTTCATTCCCATCATCATCGGGTTCCCCATCATCGGATTCATGCCCATCGGGAATTGGCCGCCAAACATGCCAGATTGCGCCATCTCGAGTTGTTGACGCTGGAACTCGTCCAGTTTGCGCTGGCGGTCTTCGGCCATTCTCTTTTCACGTTCCCGTTCCGTCAAGGTTGCACCGACACCACCTTCACGCTTGCGCTCCCGTTCGTGTGCAGTGATAGCGCCGAGCAGACCGGTCTGAGGAGGCGGGGGTTTGTTGGGAACGTTGACGAGAGACCCGCCAGTCTCGCGTGCAAGCTCTTCCTGTCGTTTTGCAGAACGATCTTGTTTGTCTTGCATGCCTGCAGAGAGCAAACCGTGGGGCGTGAAGGCCTTGGTCATACTGTGGGATGCAGGCTCGAGCTGTATGAAGGTATCTCTCTGTGGTGGAGTGGGCGCCTCGGGCTGATATGTTCCAGGCTGACGACTAGCATCAAGTACTTGTGTCCAGATGCTCTGCCGCGGTACTGTATGCTGAGGCAACTCGGAGTGAGGGCGTATTTGAGGTCCTTCATCGGGGGTCCGCGAACGCTGATCACTGACAAATCGTCGTTGAGGTGGCATGGTGCCAAAATACTCATCTGAGACGCCTGGTCCATTCATTAGCTCATGATCATGAAATCAGCACCAGACTCACCTTGCGTCTGCGGTCTTGGGACAGGCGGAAGATTACGAGGGTGTCGCAACTGAGCATATGGGTTGGCATCAGTCGCAGCCACAGTCGCAGGTTCAGCTGGGGATGCCGTGCGACTATGTGGACGCAGAGGACGAACTGGTGCGGCTGGTGCTGGTGCTGGTGCAGGGCTAGGTGCGTGGCCGGATACTTGGGATGGCCTTTTGCTACTCGTGGATGGCTCATCATCGGAATCAGCATCCTCATCATCGTCCTCGTCCTCATCGTCCTCATCCTCTTCTTCATCGCTAGTCTCGTTCCATCCTCCGACCCTCGCACTCGATACGCGCTTCCCATTGGCTCTCCCTGGCCTGTGAACGGCAGCTTGATGGGCAGCTTGCTGTGCCTGTAATCTGGCCTTGCGCTCTACAGCTTGTTTGGAAGGAGCGAACGTTGATCTATACTGTGCAGCATTATCCAAGCTCCCGGCATCGAACGTGATTTCTGTTGCTTGAGATGCCTCTTGGCGTGGTGGTGGTGACTCCACGGAATCTTTAGCGGGCACATCCGCCATGTGGTGTACAGCAGCAACACTGGCAGCAGGATTGGTATCCAAGAATGACAGGGCGGCGAGCGCATCCGCGTCCGCGTCGTCCACTTGGGCTTGTTTCTTGGGCACAGGTGCAGCCTTAGGCTCGCCATCGTCAGACATGGTGTCGCTGTCGCTGTCACGTACCCTGTGAATGTGTTGTGGCTCAGGTGAGGAAACCGATGAATTTAGTACTCGGCTAATACTGCCGCCAGGCGGGGCACGTGCGCCGGAAGGCTTACGTCCCAGGGAAGGCCGAGAACCGACAAGCGAGACTTCACCGGCCGTTCCTCGCCATGCAGGCTGGGAAGAGGAAGCAAGCCCAGGAAGCGATCCGTGTGTTGGTCGGCTAGGTTGAGCGCTGTGATCAGACATAGAAGATGAATCGGAATTCTCCGAGATAGTCGTGGGCACGCGGCGTGGGGGAGCTGGTCTCTCATCAAGTTGCTGCATATAGAAGATGGCGTCTGTGAAGACACTCTGGGGGTCTTGAGGTGCTGGCGCGGGTGTGAATATAGGTTTTGAAGGAGGGGCTGGGACATGGGGAGGTGGTGACATGGATTTATCAGGCACAGGAGGCACCGTGGGCGTGTTTGTAACGGAACCAGTGCGCGTGAGTGATCTTGATGGGTTGCGCGGTGAAGGGGATGAAACACCTTGAGGTGTCTGGGTTTCGCCCTGCACCGCTTGTATAGATGGCAGGTCCTTTTCCAATAAGGAATGCGGAGAAGTTAACACTGAAAAGGCAGGAGAGCCCTGAGGAGATCTTGTTGGCTTGCTAGGTGTTGTGGTTGGTGCGCCCAATGTCATAGATGATACCCCGGGTGATCCAGGAGAGTGGACCGGAGGCAGTTGCCTACTGGCACTAGACGAGTGTACGGACATACTTGACGTCGCGGAGAATGACGGTGATCCGGGGGATGTCAACGGCGAGAAGGGCAGCTTGATGCCCATGACTTCTGAAGCACTATGTCCACCAGATTCAGACGTCGCGGTCGACTTCGCCTGTGCATTCTCTACGCTCGGTGACAACTTGGAATCCGGGCGAGAACCCGTTCCTCTTCCAAAGGAGTCCCCACTGAGCTTCCGAGACGTTGCACTTGCAGGCGGCGGACTCGAGGCCATAGGCCTTCCGAGAATCAGGTTACTCTCCCCACTCCCATGTATGATAGAGGGGGAGCCAGCAAATTTCGCAAGTGGCTCATTTTCATCCGACTCTGAGACATTTTGTGAGATCCCGAGCGGCTGCTCACTGGACAACGCATGACCCCGCGCACGCGCAAAGTCTGCCAGTGTCTCACGGGTATTGCTGCCCTCTGTGATAGGAGAGAGAATGCGACCAATAGCAGACTCGGCGGGCTGAGGCGGAGATTGAGCTTGTAGCGGTGGCGCGTTGAAGTCCAGAGAAGGCAGCTGGGGGAGCTGAAGAGGTTGCACGCCGGTCTGGTCCGGTGGAGGCAGAGGCAGAGGGTGTTGCTGAGAAGGAGCCATGCTTAGAGAGAGGGGAGGTAGCGCGGGCGCACCATCCAGTAGTAACTGAGGATCAGCTGCACGCATTCGTTCGAGTAATACATTCAACAGGCGAGAGCGAATCGCAGATGTACGATCTTCTCTTGGGTCCATTGTTTCTGCGACCTCTCTGTCCAAGAAAAGAAGCTTATGGGGTATGTTAGAATAATCCCACGAAGACGTGGTAGAATCTTACATCTCTAGCAGGTCCAACCGGGTAGGCAAACATCATGGATATTGGATCCCGAGGATCCCATGTATAGGACTTGGGTCGTCCACAAAGTTCGAAGGCATCATGAAGCGCTATAATCCAAGTGAGTGTGCAGGTAAGAATTAAATGTCGAATACGTACCAACAAGCCACTTGAGCATTTCAGAAGCTTGCGTATTCCCGGCCTCAAGCTCTGGCATGACGAGTAGCCATCCTTCCCGCCCTCTCATTCCACCGGCCGTCTCTTCGTCCCCGAGAAGACCCTCCAGCTTCATCAATGTGCTCCGATCGATCAGTTCTGGACGCTCAGGGTACACAGCAAATGCTTGAGTTAGATCCTTGAGTGTCAACAGAGCCTTCTTCTTGTCCTTTGGTTTCGGCGATGCATAGAGCGAAAGTAGGGGTCGCAGAGGTAAGTCTTCGTTGTGCTCTCGTGAAAAGAGATTTGACATGCGCTTTTTGCGGGGGGCATTCGGGGGACCAGAGTGAGCACCATCACCATACGACGGCCCGGCAGGATCAGGGGTGTGTTGTGACCCAGCAGAAACTGCCATCCACATGCGTTTCCAATCGGTTTGGCCGGCAACGCGAATGCGCACCCAGCCCTCCATGCGGCCGCGCAGCAACGTCGAGCGTGTATCCCTGCCTATTTAAATATCGTGTCATTCTAAGACCTGTCCAGGCTGGAATAAATGAGACTGTACCATCAGGCAGTATTATTCGTATCAAATGAGCTGTGTATATTTCCTCGAGTCGAGACTTCTCCCACGCAGAGAGTCGAAGTGCCGTTGCCCATGATACCAAAGCGGGGGTCGATGGACAACTGAACAACAACAGATTTGAGCCAGCAGAATTGAGGGTAAGAACATTTGTGTATTTTTTGGGAGGCTGGCCATCTGTAGCAGGGACAGTGATGGAGCCAAGTACTTGTACGAACTGTTATTATAAGATCAGTTACAGCGATGCATTGCTGTCGGGTAGAAGAATGCTCACAGCGTCCGTCATGTTGACATAAGTTGGTGGAACCTCCTTTCCTTGCTTGTTCGCCTCCTCAATCTCGCGCATGTCCCATATGCTTAGGGTTGTACCACCCAACTGTGCCCAGACATCAACCCAGCCCTCATCTTTGACAGGCCTCTGACCGTCTGGCTGCCTCTCGATTCGCTTTACAAGAGGGCCAGAAAAGTATACCTTGCGGGCGTGAGCAAGGGTCAACTGGACAACTGAGCGTATTTCGGGATGAAGAGGTGGTGGCGCGGATTGCCCTGCTGCCAAAGAGCTCCTACGTATCGTAGTCGGCTGTTGTTGGTCAGGCTCCTGCTCCGGAGGTCTGCCTGAACCCGTTGACTTTGATTGACCCATTGGTGGAGGAGGGCTGACGAAGTCGGTTGACGCGCCTCCGTTGGGGTTGCTAGGACGTCTGTTGTTAAAGGTCGACGGTGGAGACTGCTGGGAGATATCTTGTTGTTGGTGTTGGTGTTCTTGTTGGGGTCTGTTGCGAAAGGAGAAGAAGGAAGACGTGCGGGCATGAGACTGAGATGATGGTGGCATGAATGGGCGTGGCTGCGGGATGGACTGCTGCTGCTGTTGGGGGATGTCTTGTGCGAGTGGCTGCAGGGGTTGTTGAGATTGAGGAGGGTTGTCGCCTGAAGGGATATGCTGTGAATGTCGTGCTGGAAAGTCGTGTATATCGATGGCTCTCCCGGGACTCGATTGCCTGAGCTGCTGCAACTCTGCTGGTGAAATAAAACCACGGTTACGGTTGTCCCATTGAGGACTGGAAGAAGGAGTCATTGTTGGCGACGCCATGAATCCCAGAGTGACTTGCACCGCGCCCGCGACTCACTCCACTTCAGTCACAGTTCTACAGTATAGCGTATACGTTTGATCGAAGAAACAAGCAAGACCAATTCTCAGTTATCTACGCAATTATCAATCACTTCCCAACAATTATCGGCAAAATATATATTCCTCTTTCTCACTGGCAGGGCTCCGAGGCGCTTCTCAGTCTCAGCAGCCTATAGCGAGTTTTATGAGTAGATTCTGCAGAGAATCGTCGCGAAGCCTTACTAGTAGAACATCTATCATAGACCCTAAACAGTTTCTAAGTCGACCCTCCTTCACTAGTCACTGGTCACCATCATCGCACTGGGAGAGGCAAAAGTTTACACATGTATGATTGAACGTTAAGAATGCGAGTGGATCAGGTGCAAATCATAATCAGAAATATCTGATGTGGCACCACATCGTAACCATCGATACCCGGCCTACTCGTATCACCCCTATCACAGTGCAGAAGTTTGCCTATGACATCAGTGCGTCGCCACCTCTCTTGGTACATAGTGTGCACCTCAATCACACGACTTACAGTCAGTTGGCTGACAGCGAGTCGGTTGAACCTGCAACCCATCCAGCGTTCTTATAGCGGATATAGTACACAACCCAAGGGAACGGTGGGGTCTTAGTTTGTCTTTTCTTTCTCTATGTTCCTCACTTCTGCGCGTGGGCTGTGTTCGTAGCCATCAAATCCAAGCGATTTCTGCACTACATCATCTGCCGCGTCAGGCTCAAGGTGTCCTTGACCGTTCCTGCGAGCTCTACAGTGCGAAATCAATCATTGCCATCAGCGATGGGGACATGTCTTGGTGTAAAAGAATCACCTGAAGAACGTGTAGCTCAATACAATATCGTCTATATTCCGGCAGGAAGGATCGTCAAGCATGTCCTTGTCAATGAAAAAGAGGAGGGGCATGTCTACTTCTTCGTCCGCAAGCAGTTTTTGTTCCTCGAAGCAGAAGCATTCTACTTTTGAAAAGTATGGTGCGATCTATGAGGGCGCAAATCAGCACACCCGTCTCACAGTCGTGAAGTGGCTTCAACATACCCGATCAGGAGTCACGTTGTATGTTGCAATTCCGATAATATCACGTTTACTCTCGTTCCTAGCTTTATAGAACGCCAGACTCGATTCACCGGGCAAGACGTCCACGAATTTTTGCTGGGGAACAAACCTCCAGGGTAGTGCTTCTGAGCGGTCCGCATTGAAGTGAACACGGATACGCCGGGCGCCATCAAGAGGTACGAGGCGAGAGGGATCGAAGCGGCCCGATGAAGTGGACACAATTGTTGGGGTACCGGCGAACCCTGTGGCCGCGCAAAACATGCGGTACAAGGGGACAGCAGCGTAGGTCACACCTACTGCTAAAACAATCTGTTGGTAGGGATGTTGATTGACTAACACGGATGAGACATTCAAAGCACGTACGACAGCGGAGGTGTACATGAGGAGATTGCGGTTTCGGGTCGCATAGAGTTGTTGACGAGATTGATGTTGGTGGAACAGGTGGGATTTGGGAGAACGAGGCGAGACATAGGCAGAGACAGAAGCATGGGCAGATGTAGGGGATCCGGAAGGTGACTGAGTAGGCTTGGATAAAGTACTCATTGATCGCCAGAGCCTCGTCCGTGACTGTAGCCATGTCAGCGAGTCAGGACCCGAGTGAGTTTGGATGCTACGACATTGGAAGTGTGTGTGTGGGCTGTATGTCTACGCATTGTAAGTAATGATTAGGTGCAAGTAAGAACGACTCACTAGCGATGGTTGTGGGAGATGAACAGCCCTTCCGAGTGGCCTGGCGATGATCCTGAAGGACATCGCGGAGAACGGCGGGACGGTGCTTGAATTGGCAGAATTGGCTTGCTTGAAATCTCAAAGAGTATGAGTGTCACGTGACTCACGGGAGGCAGTCTGAGCCATTCGCCTTCATCCAGTGTGACAATCACCTCCACCTCTACCCCGCTACGGTCTCTACCCACTCGACAGCCTAACCATGTCTACTTCAACAACCACACAAGCAAGCTCGAAATTAACCTCACGTCCTTCAGACCCTCGGGCTCCCTCGTCATCCACCCCGGCAGACCTCGAACTGGACCAGCTACTTTCTCGCGAAGCATCTGCGTTCCAACGCGAACTTGAGGTAGAAAGAATACTGAAAGCATTCAAGCTTAAGTAGGTGATCAGCCATACTCGGCTGGTCACTCGACTGATGTCATGTGGGGCTTAGTCCATACGATATCCTTGACCTCGATGACACCGCAAAGCCAGAAGATATAAAGCGCAAATATCGACAGCTGTCTCTCTGTAAGCACTATCCTTTGCTCATACCGTGGTCGCCTTACCATTGCTCGAGAGCATGCTGACGGAATCTGGCTTTTTCCTTTTGTTTGTGGGATGTCCTTGGATGCGCCGCTCTTATTGGATCCATAACATAAACGAATGCGTACGTTGTTCTATGCACAGTCATCCATCCTGACAAGACCCCCCACCCCCGTGCTCCAGATGCATTCGATTTTTTGAAGAAGGTACGTATTACATCATTAGGGCCTTTGCAACCCACTCTGCTGTGTTGACGTTTACATTTATTCGATAGGCCGAGGCCGAACTCTCCGAACCTGCTAAACGCGCCGAACTCGACGCAACGATCGCCTCGGCCCGCTCTACTCTTCTTCGTTCCCTATCTCTGCCTCCCAACCTCACAGACGATGATCCGCGCGTAAAGAACCTCGCCAGCGACCCGACGATGATGGCTCAGGGACTGACGACGCCGTGGAAGACCATGCTCAAAGAGAAGATTAAGGAAGTGCTGATCGACGAGGAAGTTCGTAGGAGGAAGTGAGTGGGTGACGCCGGACTCGACTACGAAGGAAGAGTGCTGATGAGCATCCAGAGCGATAAAAATGAATCTTGCCAACGAAGGTCTCGAAGCCCGCAAGAAAGAAGAGGAGGTTGCTTCTAGGAAACGGAAGGCGGAAGAGGACAAGGCATGGGAAGGCAAGTGTTTTTCTCACTCCCTACCAGGTTCTTGAACTCACTGATTCCCCTCATGAACGATATCCAACACCAACCTGGTCTCATTATAGAAACGCGGGAGTCTCGCGTGGACAGCTGGCGTTCATTCAGCAATACCTCGAAGAAGAAGAAGAAGACCAAGATTGCCATCCTCGGGTGACAACTTGCGCGCAGAGTGCACTCGAATTAGCATGCCATGTTTACGAGTTTGTAGCAATACGCAGATTATGATCAGGCAGTATGGGTGCGAGAGGGAAGGAAACCAGGATCGACCCGTTACCCGTATTTTTTTGCAAGGAGGTGTATGAGGGTACATGTAATAGTATTAGCGGGAATTTGAGATTCCGGCGGTTGCACCGTTACTGGCAGCCTCCCTAGTTATGTAGTACATGTGTCATAGAGTACGTACGGCGTACGCACAGGGTTTGTCGGCAAGTGGAGGTGGTCCGTGAGTACGGGAAGCTTGTTTCTGGCCGTTCGTCTGGCAGTCCTATAGAAAAAAGCCCAACTATCAGGAGCCTTGGTCCATGTTTTCCCGCACCTCCTCACCAGCTGGGTCGACAGCGCGTTTCTTGCGTCATCTCAAACCCCACCAAGCACTGACACCCGCGAATTCAAGCCCAGGATCACTGGCACATGGATCTCTAGTAGGCACTACGCAACTTGGAGTCGGAAGGGCACATGTCCCAAGTCGTGGATATATCGGGGCGGTCACGCATCTCACCAGGTGTTCCGGAGCCAGGATAAGCACCAAGTTCGATCAGATTGCTGATAGTACAGCCGTGCTACCCTCAAGTTCTTACCCCACACTTCGGACGTTGTCTTACACCTCCAGTTCAAGGCCACAACTACACCGAGGATCCAGACGACAGTTTACTACTAGCTCCTCCTCAAGGAACGCAGAACCGCTTTCAGACTGCTACTTGGACTTTCGATTGTTTGAGGATACCACGATGGCTTCATTAACGGCCCCTCAGCCTCCGCCGACCTGGCAACACACCGTTGAAGAAGTCGAGAGGCTCGCCAACGAGGCACTGGAGAAAAACAAGAAAGTCAGCGATGACATCGTTAAGCTCCCAGAGGACAAGCTCGATTTCGATAACGTGAGCACTATACGATGTCTCGCAATCAGTACATGCACGATCTCTGACCCAGGATTCTGCGCGTCATATTAGGTGTTTGTGAGTCAGCATAACTATGCTGAGCTTAATCTGTAGTCCTGAAATCCTCGTTGCTCTTATCGCATAGCTCGCACTCGCCAATGCAGAAGCAGAGCTAGACATCACCCTGGAACCCCTTTCATTCTACCAAAATGTCTCGACTAACAAAGAGCTCCGCGATGCCTCCACCAAAGCCGAAGAACGCTCACGCAAATTTGCCAACCAAGAATCGATGCGTGAGGACCTCTACAAGGCTAAGGTGACCGCAGAGCAAAACTTGCGCAAGACTGGCGTTTTGGAGACGTTGAGTGCAGAACAGAAGAGGCTTGTCGAGAAGATGTTGCTCGATGGGAAGAGGGCTGGGTTGGCTCTTGAGAAGAAGGAGGACAAGGAAAAACTCAAAGGTCTGAAGGATGAGCTCTCGGATGCGTGCTTGAAGTTCACGGTGGGTGATGTTTCTGGCTTTGTATAAGAAATGTCGATTCCAAACAATAATCCTACAGCAAAACTTCAACGAGGAGAATGTCAGTCTGCCGGTCCCATATCAACTTCGTAATGTGTGTGTCGAATTGACTCCTTGAACTTGATATACAGGGTCGCATTACCTTCACGCATGAAGAACTCGATGGTGTCCCCGAAGATGTGATCTCCGGGTATACCAAGCGCACAGAAGGTGATAAAGTGTTCTATGAAGTCACATTCAAGACACCCGATATCTTCCCCATCGTAAGTGCCCATCTAATCACACAGCCCCAGATGTCCACACATGTACTTACGATCTACCGTTACTCACGCCGTCTAGTTCAAATACGCCAACAGCCCTAAAACACGCCAGACTGCGCACGAGACCTACGAGGCGAGACTGGCTATCAACGTGGAACACCTGAACACCGCGCTCCGTCTACGCAAGCAGATTGCCGAGATATTGCAGTACGACTCGTGGGCGGATTATATCACGGAGGTCAAAATGGTTAAGAGCGCCGCCAAAGCAAAAGAGGTAAGTCTCCCCGTGTTTTATGCTGTTGGTGGTGTACAGCCAATGGTACTCTTTGCACATAGTTCTTGGATGATCTCAAAAGAAATCTCGACCCCCTTGGGAAGAAAGAACTCGAGATTCTTCTCGCACTCAAAAAGGAGGACCATGCGAAGCGTGGCCTGCCAGCTGATGACAACCTTTATATTTGGGACTACAGGTGAGCGGTCATCGCTCCACCTTTTTGTAGCATCGGTCTGATGTCTGTGGACACGTCTACTAGGTACTACGATCGTCTCTATGTCGAACTGAACCTGAACCTCGACGACTCGCTCGTCAAAGAGTACTTCCCCGTTTCGGTCGTCGTCCCTGCTATTCTTGGCATATACCAGAACCTGCTCGGCGTCAAGTTCGTAGAGGTCAAGGGCGATGCAAGAGACGTGTGGCACTCGGGTGAGTATGTCTCACGAGATCCGTCTTATTGGGCTCGCCTCGAATAGTGACTGTGCACGCAGAGGTCCAGCAATTTGCGGTTTGGGAGAAGGATGCAAAGGGCGAGTCAGACTTTGTCGGATACTGTTACCTCGATCTTTTCCCTCGCGGTACGTCTCAAGTTGTGACACTACGGTGTTGACCTTACAACATATATTTATGCTCAAACTTTCAGACGGCAAGTACTCCCATGCCGCCGTATGGGGCCTCTTCCCAGGTTACGAACTTTCCAATGGGAAACGGCACTACCCCTTAACAGCCATGGTCGCTAACCTCGCAAAGCCCACGCCAGAGCGGCCAGCACTGATGCGGCATGACGACGTCACTACATTCTTCCACGAGATGGGTCATGTTTTCCATGGCCTACTTAGTCGGACACGATATGCGCGATTCCACGGAACCGCTGTTGCGCGTGATTTCGTGGAGGCGCCGTCACAAATGCTTGAGAATTGGTAGGCTGTGTTCGTCCTTGATGATATTGGACGCACTGACTGAACGGATCTTCTAAAATGCTTTCTTAGGTGCTGGGAGCCAGAAGTGTTGAAGAAGATGTCTAGCCATTACAAGACCCAAGAACCGTTGTCAGACGATCTCATCGTCAAGATCATCAAGAGGTCGGTATCTCTTTACCTCAACACATGAATCGATTCCCGGCACTGAACTGAAATACACCACAGTCGTTACGTCAACGTCGGACTGTTCTATCTCCGACAGCTGTTCTTCGCGAATTTCGATCTCCTTGTGCACAACAACAGTTTGGATGTGGACACAGATTATACTAAGCTTTGGAACGAATTGCGGCAGGAGATCTCGCTTGTCAAAGGCGGTGAATACCAGCCTGGGCAGGGTACATTCGGGCATATTGTGGGTGGATACGACGCTGGATACTACGGGTAAGCTTCTCGACTTCGTCGCGCTACCTGTCACCGTTGCCTGCTCTGATTTCTGAACACTGATCGAATTCGACGTGCGCGCAGGTACACCTTCTCCCTCGTATTTGCTGCGGATATGTACGCAACCGTGTTCAAGAAGGATCCATTGGACCCGAAGCTGGGCAAGCTATACCGTGACAAGATCCTCCTCGTGGGTGGTAGCCGGGATGACATGGATTCACTCAAGGTACTTTAGCATCGGAGTGTGCTAGAAACTGCACTGACCGTGCCTGTTCCTTGCACACGCACTTAGGACTTCCTGGGTCGTGAACCAAACCCGAAGGCGTTTATCAATGAGATCGAGCAGGGCGAAGTGGCTACTGCACATTTGTAAGACAAGGAATCGTGTCAATGTACAATAGTTGCATGTCGGGAGAAAGCGAAGCAAACCCCTTTTATCTCACTGTCGAGCGCGACCGACTATCTGTCTCCTCAAAGTTGTTTCACGACCATCGCCCACTCCTGGGAGGTAAGTGATTTGCGAATGGCCTACAATCTGGAGTGTAACAGAGGGTGAGCGCGTGTTTCTTTGTCTGGATCGAAAAGGCTCCATATTTCCTTATCTATGTCCATATCGCTATCCTCTTCATCCACCTCCTGTTGAAGCACTGGCTCGGGTCCAGGACCCTATTCACTCTCGGAATACGTCCTGGGAACACAAGCGACTCCCAGCGGGTATTTCACAACAGCACAATGAGCCTCGAGATGCGCTTCATCAAAGAATTGCAGGGAGACTTGTTTGTATTCCTGGGTATACCTGGATGTAACCCAAAGATTTAGTGCGTCGACTCATGTGCGAAGGCGGACAGATGCTCACACCATCATTAGATTCGTCTTGGTCTGTTTTTTTGAAGACTGTTTTTTTTTGAACGCCGAGGTCAGTACAACAGCACTAGAGCAGGACACAGGAACTCACGACTCCTAAGGAGACATCGTAGTGGATAGTCTAAGTCAAGTTATTTATGATGGCATGATGGTTTGAACTTGGCCCAAACACGCGAAGCAGATCACATATGTGATCGCCGCAGCTAGCAATGGGCAGGCTCTTGTTTTCGCAAGGTTGTCGCTTTGTTGTCCTACTACACTCTCGATGGTCGCACTCAAGGTATTTATTATTGTGGCCTTGCTGGGGCTTACGATAACTCGGAGTTCAACCATCTTACTATCCTGCTTGCCCTCTTGTTGTCTCCTTTGGGAACCAACAATACCTCGCGGAATGATGCAAGGTGGTCACCTTGGGAAAAACCTCCCCATCTGTGCAGTACGAGCAGGATTGGTTCCAGATACGGAAGGGGTGATACTCAGCAGAGAGCAGATGGAGAATATTACTCAGAAACATCAGAAACATTGATCACATCCATTTCCTCTTCTTCCTCCACAGCCCCTCCCCTAGCCTTGCCATTGTTGTGTGCATGTCTCCCAGCAAGGGCGAAGAGCCTATCCGCACCATAGCCTTTGCGCTTCACATCGCCTCCAGGCCCTTCGTCTTCTGACGAAGAGATAACGATAATCGAAGCTTGGCGGGGCAGACGACGGTGCAATGGTGGAGTGGACGGAGGGGGGAGAAGGGCGTGTTCGGTACTGGCTTTGCGTTGAGTTGACAGTGGCGGACGAGATTCTCTTAGGCCAATCAGTGGTGAGCTGTCGGTAGCGCCTTTACTTCGCATCCTCGTGCTGAATTTAGCGCCCGACGGTGAGATTGGACATAAATCTAAAGATTTCGTACCCATGTCCGATCCTGCTGTCATACGAGTGTCTGAGCTTGTTCTGCCAGTTCTGGTATCGTTTTCTTTTCCTTTGGTCGTGTCTTTGGAACCTGCACCCAAAGCACCCTGCTCGATCTTCCCTACCTGTTCAAAGAACGACTCGTCCACATCCATATCGAACGAGAGGTCATCATATGGGTCAGGAGACGAAAAACGTTTGGCAGATCGTGCCACAGATTTGGTCGTGGATTTCGACGGCCCTGAGACGGAGAGCTTCGTAGAGGCGGAGCCTAATTTTTTGATGAATGTTGCGTATGATTCGGCGTCATCGCTGTCCCAAGTTATATCAAAGTCTGGCTCAGGTTTTGGAGGCGGAGCACCGACGGGTGAGAGACCAATGTCAAGGATGGGTTTGGGTTTGGATGTGCAGGATTGTTGGAAGTAAGGAGACGTTTTGAGTGTGGAAGAAGTGGACGAAAGGTTGAGAGGAGATGAACATGAGGGCTTAAGCGTCACGTTCGAGCTCGGTGTGTATTTTTCGTTGGAGGTTGAAGGTGATTTAGCAGACGCGAGACGCGCTGGAGGTGCAGGAACGAGCGGAGGACGCATCTCTCTCCGTCCCTTCTCCCGCTCTTTTTCTATCTCCATTTCCTTGTCCATTTGCATCCCCATCTCAAGCAGGACGTCGGGATCTACGTCGTCATCTGCATACATGTCGTCAAGGTCCGCGGGTGGTGAGGGGGGCGGTGGCTGGGCGACACGCGCGGGTTGGACTGGACGTGGGGGTTGTGCTTGTGCTTGTGCAGGTTGGGCAAGGGCGGGACATGGAGAAGGTTGAGCTCGTGGTTCTACCTGCTCTTGAGCCCTTGGCCCTGCTCCGGGTGTAGGATCTGGATGCCTGGGAACCTTTTGTATCAGTACAAAGTTTTGTACATCTATTCATCAAAGCTTTATTCAACGCAAGCTGTACATCTACCCATGAGATACAGCAGCAGAGCAGCCAGCGTAATACGAAACCAGGATGGACACCGTGAAACCAAACAGAGCGACTTACCCTAATCGTCTCGTCAGCGATCTGACGAAGACCTGTTCGCTGTGGACATCGTGATCCTCCGTGCTGAATCCCTTCAGTGTGACGTTTGAGGGTTCAAGGAAGGCAATGCCATTCCGAATAGGGGTGGATTTAAGGAGCATCTATATGAATAGTTGTTGAGTGAGCTGGAGGCCGAGAAACATGACAGGATGGTGGAGGATATGCACAAAGTACCGGAAACGCACCTTGTAACCCAATGGCGTAACGCCTAACTCCAACTCGGGTAAAGATCTAAATTCGATAGCTCTGAAAGTTGTGCATCCATCGGACAGCTCGAACCTGAGCATACCCCTCGGGAAGCGGGGGATGGGTCCCTCGTCTTCTTCGTCTATTTGCTGTTGCTGCTCGCCGTTGGGATTAGCATCACCCTGTGCTAGGCCAAGATCGGCACGGTCGAGACGAGTCTGATGTGTATTCAAAAGACTGAAGGCAGAATTTGCGATGTCTGTGATGCTCCTAATCTCGACGAGGAGGGGTGTAGGACCTGTCGTTTGTTTCTGACGACGCGATCCCTGACCCGGATGCTGCCGTTGGCCTCTTCCCCTGCCTACACGTGCTCGAGTGAGATTCGGAACAGCGGGAGGAGGAGGGACGATACGCGGATCAATACCCGTTCCAGGGGCGGTCGAGTCGCCGAGATTAGATTGTAAGAGTTGTGCTTCGACGTGTTCGATGAATCGGTGGAAGTGGGTGGACGGGGAGAGGTTATGTTCGGAAGATATCCAGTCGCAACATTCGGAGAGCCACTCCTATGTGGGTGGGTGATTGACTGTGTTGGGTATGACATGTTAAAGCAAGCTTACTGGGTCTATGGTTGGTTTTGGGTAGGTTTGGGCTATCCATTGGGAGACACGTTCTGAGACTGACATTGCACTGTCCATTCAGGGTTGAATCAGCGCCAATAAACATTGCAAGTGTCACTTACGACGACGAAACTAACCCTGTTGACTGACTGGGTGTTGGAGGTAGTGCAACTTGCCAAGTTGCTATGTACGCGACTGATCACGTGTTTTCGGAATTCCCTGAGTCACCTACCAGTGAGTAGATTGTATCAGTCAGTCAGTCACTGGCTTTGACGATGCGTACACAAATGAAGTAGCAATGTATCGAACAGTTCATCGAGTATCTCGTCCTCGAACATTTCGTATATTCTCCACCATGTCCCCATCCCACCCAAAACTTCCCCGTCTCCCCATCCCCGACCTCCGAAAAACGATGGATAGATACCTTCGGTCCATTCAACCAGTTCTCCTCGCTGACGAACACGCCGGTGGACCTTCTTTTTCCACATCCTATGCTCGCCAACAAGCTCTCGTTAGCGCCTTCCTTACCAGTCCTGGTCCACACGCACAGGCTCGGTTACTCGCGCTGGACAAGGCCTCACCAAACAACTGGCTAGACGATAACTTTTGGATGAAAAAGACATATTTGGAGTGGAGAGCCCCCCTACTTATAAACTCAAACTGGTGGTTGACCTTTGTCAATGACCATGATGTACCAGAGGAGGTCGTCACGGATGACGGCGAAGGCTTCACTCCTTGGCAAGTAAGAAGAGCTGCCTGTTTGGTCCATGGTACTGTCGATTTCAAGTATAGGATGGAATCGTACGTGTCACCTTGTCTCGCAGCTTGGCTCTCTGACTGAAAGTACCGAGAGAGCAGGCAGGAGTTGTATCCCAACACCACGCGGACAGGTAATGTCCATTCCTTCCCTACCCACTCCTTCCTTACCCATGCACGCACATAGGGATGTGGCTTAGACACGCTACTTCTCTAATATTCAATGTATCCCGTATTCCTCAACATGGCTGCGATAAACTTACTGTCCCCTCACCTCCTTCATCTCCCTGGACATCTACAATTACCGTCGTAGCACGTGACTTTTACTACGCCCTTCGTGTCGTAGACCCGACAACCGGTGCGCCGTTGCACGTCGACGAAATCGAGAAAGGATTGCGAGCAGTGGTCAAGGATGTACTACGTCGGAGGCAGAAGGGTCAGATGGCGGTCGAAGTCGGCGTACTCAGTTCGGATGACAGGGACGAATGGACTGAGGTAGGTGTCCCTGTGTCCTCTCGTGTGTCTATTTTATAATTATTGAATCGTCTCGTGCCGATCTGTTCGACAATCCTGACAAATTCATCATCCTCCCCAAATAGAACTACGATAACCTAGTCTCATTCTCTCCACAAAACGCACGCTCCTTTGAAGCCATTCACCAATCACTCTTTGTCCTTTCCCTTGATCATTGGTCTGCCCCTTCCACACCTGCCAGCCGACATGTTGAGAAACTCCCGCTCACCTTCCAGGTTGACGCACCCACTCCCACTCCCGCCTCTGTTCCCCAATCCTCTTCATCTTTGCCAACCGTGCCAACCGATCTCCGATCCCACCAATCTGCCATCCGCTCCTCCCCCTCAGCCCTTAACCGTTTCTTCGACAAACCCCTCTCTCTCATTGTGGAACGTACCACGCGCGCGGGTGCGATGGGTGAACACTCGGTTGTAGACGCGTTGGTGCCTAGCATTGTCTGCGAGTGGGGGGTTGCTGGTGCAAGCGGCACAAGAGTCAGGGAGGGTTTGGCTGGTGTGCCTTTTGAGAGGGATGCTGACGAAGAGGAGAGAGGTGGGCTGGGAGATCTGGAAGCCGGTACGGGGGCATGTTGGAAGCGCCTTGATTTTGCCACGTCGCTGTCTGTACAGGCTGCTATCGAGAACGCGAAGCAACGCGCGGAGGCACTCATTTTGAATTCGGACCACGAAGTGTCGTATTTCGAGGACTGGGGAGGGGAGGAAGTGAAACGAGTGTGTGAGTTTTGCCCTCACCTCGATTGATTTCCGTGATCTAATTGTTAACACGCATATACCCACTTGCCCCCCATTGACTGGCTCGTCCCATACCCTTCTGCATTTTTTGACCATTTATCTCCTGTTTGCAAACACCCATTCTTTGTCACTCACACCGTCAATTCCGTAATGCACGCCCACCTGTCGGTGCACCCATTCATAGCCTCGAACCAACCTGATCCCTTTGTCCAGCTTGCGCTCCAACTTGCCTACTACCGACTTCACTTGCGCCCGGCTCCGGTGTATGAAACGGCACTCACTCGGTCCTTCCAGCATGGACGCACCGAGACGATACGTTCCTTTACGATGGAGAGCTATGCGTTCCTGAGGGCTTGTGTTGGATGGAAGGGGAGGAGTGCAGAGCGCAGTGAGGTAAGTGCAGTTCAGTGAGGTGCGACGTGATGCTGACCTCGTCCTTTTTTTTCGATGTTGTGATCATTCGGACGGTGACTTGCACCTCTTTCCCAACTCATCTTCACGCGATCTTTGACCACTTCCTCATACGTGCCACACCGATGTCATGTTTGTGCTGACTGCACTAATCGCCAATTGGATCCCTTTTTTGCATGACGCACCTTTTGCACCAAAAGCCCCCACCCCATCTCCACCCTCTGCTCCAGTCAGCTTTTAAAGCCCAATCCTCTCTCACGCGCTCAGCAATGATAGGCCAGGGTATCGACCGACACCTCCTTGGCCTACGTTGTGTACTGAGCGGCGAATGGGCATCACTGGATAACGCCGCGTCTTCAGATACCAATGCACACAGAACGCCACAGTCCGACAGTGCCACAAACTCCTGCGCGAACGTTCCGTTATTTGAAGATGCTATTTTCAAGCGAAGCCAAGAATGGAGGCTTTCGACGAGTGGTTTAAGTGAGGGATGGTGGTTCAGAGGGACAGGGTGAGTATTACATGATCATTTTGTCGCTGACTTTTCGTGCATTGCCGTTGCCCTAGTGTACACCTCTTTCGGCTTTTTGACCCCAAGGGCGTCTTCGCGCATTGGATAAGTTTACTTAGTGGCCGCACTTCTAGCTGACTTACAAGTACATCTACATACACTTTCTGTCACGTAGTATCTCTGATGCGTGATGCTAATTTCTACCCATTCATTTTTAACAGGTTCGGATCACCGTATGAAGACGGATACGGAATAAACTGTAAGCATATTATTCATCCTTGGCTGCCGTTGACCATTTATTGACCGTTGACCTGCTCTGACCTCGTTCGTTGCTATTGTCTCGCTATGTATCTCTGTTCACCTCCCTCTTCCATGCGCGTCAACTCTCCAACGTCTCCGTATCATCTACAAACCTCGACAACGCTTCTCCCTCGTCGCTCAACTAATCGCTCTCTTCGCAATAACGCCTCTGTCTTGCCAAATTTACCCAACAGACCTCATCGGTCCACACTCCGTCAAGTTCTGCGTCGAATCCAAGCATTCGTGCCCGACGACATCTACACGGGCCTTCATTGACCACGTTTCGGACGCGCTCAGAGACATGAGGGATATCTGTCTATGGGCGAAGAAGCGGGAGGAGGAAGGATCGTCCGTATGCCCGACCCCTGAGGTAACTGCTCCCGAGGGAGAGGGTATTGGGTGTGGAGTGGCCGACAGCGGTAAAAGCAAGAATGGACAAGTCGGGGAGTGCATCCTCGCAAAAGCAAGATTGTAGGATCCCAACACCTGGAGAGCGGTACTAATTCCACAAGACTGTGCGTTGATGAAGCGCCGTTTTAAACTTCGTGCGTGCACCACCCTGGCGTGTAGCGGTGGTGGTGTTCTGCAAAATTAGCGATACATTACCGACACCATACACATCTACTTGTAGATCACCCCACCTCCTTAGTACACTGACAAAAAAAAAAAGTGATACATTGGTGGAGTCAGTCCCAAAGCTACTCAAGAGTGTATCAAAGCACGAAAGCAAGGTGAATAGCAGAACAAGTTGCAAAGACCAGCCCAAACCTCACACAAACTGAGTTTCCCCTATCTTACCCACCTCGACCCAAGCTCCTCCATTATCACCTTCGTAGTAGTTAAGGATCAGTTCCCCTATGAGGGACTTCCCAGGTCCAGCATACTTGGTAATGTATGCTTTGTTGGTGAAAATCACCATGCCCCTCTTGCACCTACTAAGCATAACATTCATTCGACGCTTGTCTTCAAGGAATCCTAGGTCCCTGGACCTAACCAAGGAGATGACAATATAATCCTCCTCATTTCCTACACAAAAATAAGTGAAGAGGTCATCTTCAACATATGAAATGAACTTACCTTGAAAGGAGTCCACATTGAAGCATGTATCCCCCCATTTGAGCTCTGCCACTTTGAGCTCATTTTCAATGAGAGCTCTCTGGGCATCATATGGGGTGATGATCTTGAACTTTTTCCCCTGTTGCTGGAAAATGGAAGCAAGCTGGACAATAGCCTTGCACTCCTCTACATTCTGGTTTTGAAATGAGTCATCCTATTGAGAAAGCCACAGGTGAAAGTACTTACTTTCCAGCTAGTGCCATGAGACACTTGCTGACCAGCTACATCGACAAAACGGCAGAGTAAAGACTTCTCTTGGGCAAGAGGGTGATGTTCACTAGAGTTAAGAAGTGGTTCTGACCCTTCAGATGCTCCAGGATAGACGGTCTGAGCAATGAAGTTCCCAATTTGTGGTGGCATTCGATCTAGAAACTAGATAAGTTACCAATGAGAGACAAGAAAAAAATACATACACTGAGTATCAAGAAAGATGATTGGGTTTTTACCAGTAGTTGAATTTTTTCCAGCCAGGTGATGAACTTCAAAGATACTTTGAAGTTCTTGGATATCAGCTTGACCATGAGGTGGTACTGTTCAATATCTGAGAAACCAAAACCATTAGAAGAAGAGCAAAACTCACACTGCTTATCATCACCAATGAAGATGGCTTTTCTGATAGTGGTGATAGTGGAGAAAAGAGGTATATAGTCACCAATTTCTATTTGGGAAGCTTCATCAACCACAATGGTTTGCATGGGAACCATTCTGAAAGCCCCAAGCTGTTTCAGTGGCCCACTAGAGAGCATGCTAAGTGTGCAAAGCACAACTGGACAGCTATGCAACTCAGAAAGCCTATCAGAGAATTCACCACTGGTGATAATGTTGGCTCTGATATTGGTATACAGATGCTCATGCCTGGCTGAGATCAGGTTACCTGTTCCAGTGAAAAAATACATGACACTCACCAATAGACATAGAAGTCATTAGAAACCAAGAGTTTCCAATATGTAAGGCCAAAGTCAGCCAGCTTCTCTGCAATATTTTTTACAGCAACATTGGACTGAGCTATGAGCCAAATGCCAGAGAGCCCAGCTGCAACAGCAGCTTGAACATAAGAGGCAATGACAGTTGTCTTGCCTGTCCCAGGAGGACCCTGAATAATAGTGATTCTAGAGCTATCAGTTTGATCAAGCATACACCTGATAGCTTTCCTCTGAGATCTATTCAATGGCCTAGGGATCTTGCTAGGGTTGAACTTGATTGAAGAAGGAGCTGGTTGAGACCATTCAGCTGGCCATTCAAAGTCTGTCCCAGGATCCAGAAAGATCTTGTGGATCCATGGGTTGAAGTCAGTACCCTCAGCACTGATCCTTCCTTGAAGGACCATGAGAATGATTTGGGCGCGCTTGACCTCAGCGGCTGTGGGATCCTCCCTACCAATAAGAGTGATGGTGGCCACAGGCTTGCCAGCAAGGTGCCCATCAGTGTCCAACTGGGCACTATCACTGCCTGTGGAGGCAACTTGAGCAGCAACTGTAAATCCCCCAACCCCAGAAGAGGCAGAGACATGAATACGAGCTTGCTAATAAAAACTTAAGTATCTGAAAGAACAATGCTAGGAAATACTCACCTGATTCTGGCCTTTACGTATCTTGTGCTGATAGCGATCTGCTTGGGCATGAAGCTGCTTCTTGCCCTGATTATAAGATGTGGCAAAAGCATGGGTGACCTCATTAGGCTTCAGGTGGTCTCTCTGGAATGAATCCATTGAGCTCTTGGCCAGGAAGCGAAGGAGCTAAAGACCCATTTAATTTTGAGGAAACAACTAAAAGGAGTACTTACAACATCAGTAAGCTTGGCTGTATCAATGGGAAGAACTTGTGATAGTCTTTCTTCCATTGAAGCTAGCTGTGAGATATAATGGGCTACCCAGGCACGCTGAGCAAGTGGTGTTGTATTTTGGATGATGGTAGGGTCACCAGATGTGGGGTAAATAACGAAGTCACTGAATGCACGGATGATATTATCTCCAAAAATTCCGTGAAGATCACCGATGGCGAGTTTGATTGTCATTTGTGCTGCTCGAGTTATGGATGGACCCGCAGACTGGAGATCAATTGCCTGCTTGATTCGGAGGTTGTGGCTCTGCCACAGCGCGAGCGCGAGTGGGGCCATGTCGAAACCGTACACGAAGCCGGAGGTGCGATTGAAAACATGATCACGCAGATAATCGCGGCCTTCGGTGCTCGAGGCAGCAGCATCCGGAGAAGTACCGCGTCCGTTGTTCTTGTTACCAGCACCGGCTGAACCGATGTCGATAATGATTACGGTGGTGGCATCAGAGACGGCGAGGACTTGGAGGACCCCGTTCTGCAAGAACGTGCCAGACAGACCAAGAGCGCGACCTTCGTTGCGTTCAACAACGGTGCGTAACTCAGAGTGGTCTTTATTCAGATCTGATAAACTGATCAGCTTGATCTGTAGCCCCTCGATGTCGACATCGAGGAGGTTTTGGTGGACGACACGGGTAGATGACATGGATGGTATGATTTCAGTAGTATCGTTAGAAGAACGGAGAAGAGCAGACAGTGGCGAGACAGGTCAAGATGCGAGTATAGGTGAAAGCACAATGCAGGCTGAATGAGTCCCAGCAGACCGCACGGACGCGGATTCCAGCAAATTCCGATCCGCCTCGAGGCTTTTTCGTCGAATCCAGTATTTCGAGTCCCAAAAGGACGATCCTCGTTACCTCGGTATGGAAGTCTGGCGCTTCTCGTAGCCGGGTCGCCAACCTCTCTCTTCAGGAGACATGTGCCCCGCGTTGTTGTCCGAGCCCGCTGCTTTCAGGCCTGGCCTGTGTTTCGCGCACAGTCAAGGGAGGGATACGCCTCACATAGTGGCACATGCCCATGAAATACAGAATTCCACGTCTGCTCATCGACAAGAACACGCTTTTCATGTTTCAACCAACTGTATTCCCGGCCGTAAAGTGAACGCTTGTCTTTGTACAATGTTAAGAAGATAGGCATCAAGGGATTTATTCAATACAAATACTCGGACACTCTGAAAGACCATTGAACGAACGAGAGCTCTACTCAAGCATACCACGAACGACGTCCTTTCCATCTATCCAACCCTCTTCACCGCAAAATGCGGCCAGTTTTCCAACGAGCGTCGATGAAGCTTTTCCCAAGAGGAAGGAGCGGCTTGAGCAGATGACCATACTTCGTTTACAACGACTCAGCATCACGTTCGTGCGGCGGTGGTTGTTTAGAAAGCCTATACCGCGCGAACGTACAACAGACACGATGATGTGGTCGTCTTCGTTACCTAAGAGTGAGGGTCAGACACTGTCGACGGAAGGCTCGTTCTGGGCGAACGGACCTTGGAATGAGTCTACGTTGAATACTTTGTCTTCCCACTGTAGTTTCGCCGATTTGAGTGCGTTTTCGATGAGGGACCTCTGCCCGTCGTAAGGGGAAATGACGCGGAACGACATATGCTTAGATTCGTATAGACGAGCGAGGTGTACCACAACGAGAGCCTCTTCGCGGTTCTTCGTCCGAATATTAGAAGGCGCCATGAGACGAAGACAATGATAGTCCTACCGCCCAACTATGCCCCATTTTGAACTCTTGACCCCTCTTCACGTCAATGAAGCGACAGGCACGGGTATCTATGATGTTATGGCAGGTAAGGAGCCTCCCACTGTAGACGTTGTCTGAAATGAATCGGCCGAAGATATGAGGCATACGATCTAACCGGAACACGGGTGGTCAATGTGAAAGTTTGAGCGTATCACAGTAGACTGCGTACACTGCATGTTCAAAAACAACGCTCGTTTCCGGAGATGCGGAAATTCGAAGACGCTGCGAAGTTCTGGAATGTCTTCCTGACCATAAGGCGGCACTGAGGAAGAAATTAACTGGACGCCGAGCTGTATAGCAAGCGAGAGCTTACATTGTTTGTCATCCCCAATCAAAATGAGCTTGGAGAGCGTCGGCGTGAAACGATGGAGCATAGGAATGTAATCACCCGATTCAATTTGACTGGCTTCGTCGAAGATCACCATCTCCACTGGTGCTATGTGTAGAAATACGTCAATGTTGGGGTTTGCGAACATGCTCAACGTGCATAAGATGACTTTGCTGTCGAGTAGTAACCTGCTTGCCTCAACGATCGACATTTTGAATCTGTCGGACCGAATAAGGCGTGGTTGTAGCGCTTCGTACAGGTGCTCGTGCCTGCAATACCTCAGCAACGAGGAACTTTCATGAGGATAGACAACACACCAATCCAAATGGAAGTCTTTGGAGACCAGTAATCTAAACTTGTCAAAGCTTGATTTGATGAGCTTCTCAGCGATATTCTTCACTGCAATGTTGGACTGTGCTGCAATCCAAATCGTCCGATTGGAGTTGGCGTAATCGTGACTGAGGACAGCAGCTGCAATGACAGTCGTTTTGCCCGTTCCTGGGGGACCTTGGATCATAACAAGTCGATCTTCGTCAGAAGTTGACAACATCTTTTCGATTGCTTTCTCTTGAGACCCATTGAGAGCGCCACACGGAAAATACACCATAGGCTCAGTATGCTGTCTCTTTGGCACAGGCCACAGCGGCCGCTCTTCAGGAAGCCACAACTTTTTAAAAAAAGGCTGCGACAGAAGCGTTGTGCTACCCTGCAATGCATTGAGTATAATGCCTTCACGATCGGATTCTGCGAAGGTAGGATCTTCTTTTCCGATAGTGGTGACAGAGAGTATCCTTTCGCCTTTGATCGCACTCCCCACACGAACTGTCGCGCTGCGTCCAACGACTTTACAAGCTCGGCCAGTCACGTTTGTCGCGGCCTGGTTGCCCTCTATTTCGATTTGAATAACCTATTCAAAAGCTATCGTTGTGCCGCGGCGATAAGTGAGCAGGATCCACGAACCTGATTACTCGAAGTCCGAATCCGGGTGGGGAAGCGGGCGCAAGTCAAGTTGACGACACCCTTCTTTACGGTGAAGTCACCGTTGACATCATTTTTGACATGGGTTGGTTTCATGGCCTCCAAACGATCTCCATCTCGGAAAATCTTCGCTAAAACAGCCAAGCGCTAGCATCACAAGTGACGCGGGGATAAGCCAACGGGACGACCCGATGTTAAAAGAGGGAAACCAACCGCTCTTGGAAGGGCATTTGTGTCGATTCTCAATAACGACAAAAATCGCGGGGACATATGCGGAACCGTTGCGGCCCGACAGGCAGCCCATGCCCTAAGTGCTACGCCTGACGTTGCGTTTTTCACTGGTGCAAAGAACAAAGCTTTCACGTTCTCTTTGCGCAGGGTCATTTCGCCACCCATGGCATCCATCAAGCACTGTAGCGATCGTCTGCCGTTGGTGGTCACCGACAGCATATCGACGGCATTGTCTATGCGCAGGGACAAGTCCGAATACAAAGCAGTTGCAATCTGGTCCATTCTAAAGGCATATCTATGGAATCGAGGACAGAGAAGAATGTGTTCTTGAAGGAGAGCTCTGCCCCTGGAGACTTGCTGTTGCTTTGTTCTGTCTTTCGGCCAGGGAACGTGGGATTTAGGTATATTTACTACGAGCACTCGAGAGAGGGTGGAGAAAGCGATAGAGGAGAGTTGACAGCGCTCGCCATGCGTAGTAGATACGCCGATAGCGCAGTCTGTTGCAGTATCCCATAGAGGTTGAAGGAGCTGTGGGCTGACAGCATCTTCGTCACACTGAGAGACGGTGATAGGGGGGAATTCGCCTATGAACAAGTTCTGAGAGAGAGTGAACGACATTTGCGCCACACGGTGGAAGGGAGGCGTACGTTTCAGAGTTCAACAGACGCTTGTGGGTACGGCAAACGCCCTTTTATGAATCTGAACGAGCGCTCAACTCGAATTGGGTTTGAATGGAGAAGAGCGAGTGACTCACCTGTTGATATCGTGGGTCCAAGGAACATGTCAAACGGAAGAGTCGTGGGATCCACACGATCCGCGATAAGGATGCTAACCTATGTACTAATCACGAACTGGCAAAGGAAATACCACATAGTACAAATGCAAATGGTACTCATACCTACGGTGATAATAAGATGAGTTGATAACGCACAGCTGCGCGGCGGGACTTGTCGGAGGCTATTTAATATTCGCGGAATTTGGTAAAATATATGTCACGTGCTAACTGGGTTTGCACCACTCAACAGTCATTCACACTCGACCGTCGCAAGATGTCAACTCCAGTCATTGTTGGTCTCGGTGCTGTGACGGCCGCACTCGTAGGCAGGCATCTTATTCGCAGTGGCATCATTGGCAGGAACGCAGCAGACAAATGGGTCAAGGGAGGTTTCAAGGCGAAGATGGATCGTAGAGAAGCTATCGCGATTCTTGGCCTAAGGTACGTCCTTTTTCGTTCCTTCATAGTAGTCAATGTGGTAGTTCTCACTCGCACCCTTTCTTCAGAGACGGAACAACTCTTCGCAATAAACTTAAAGATGCACACCGTCAGATTATGCTTGCCAATCATCCCGACCGGGGCGGTTCGCCTTACCTCGCAAGTAAAATTAACGAGGCAAAGGACCTGCTTGAGAAGACAGACGGCAAGTCACGGTGACGCTGACAGCCTTGCGTCCCATCTACTTTCATTCCAGTGTGTAAATCCACTTGCAGTCAATTTCCTTCGTAAAGCTCATGCAGTCTTGGATTTTCAGCTAGGTACTATACAACATTATAACTTGCTACTACATTAAAATACCACTCGCTGCTTTCACTCAAGCACTTTTCCAGTCCCAGAAACCACTTGTGGTTTCTGCCTAGAGACTTATATCCTGCTGACTAATCCGGGAGATTTTTGCTGGCTCGATGGTTCTTATGGGAGCCAATACATCATATCTTCTGATCGTTCAGTTACACCACTACGACTCGGATGAGTACATTAGACTTTGACCCTTCGAAACTCGGCACAAAGGACCAGTAAGTCTGCCTGCTCTCTTATACCGCAATCCTGAGGCATCGATCGCCACCATCACATAGCTGGGATCAAAGATATGTACAGGATCTCATCAACTTCCGTGAAAACAGACTTGAAGGCGAGGTTTGGTGGGTTTGGGGGGTTTTTTTTCTCTTGATCCGTCCACTTACTCATAATTTTGTCAGGTTTGGCGAGGAGCCCGAGGAGAAGATGGTCGAATGGGCACAAATTCACGTTCCCCCGCAAACGAGTCCCAATGTACTAGACGTCGGGAGCGGGAATGGACATCTTCTCTTTGCCATGGCCGAAGCAGGTTATGACGCTTCTCGACTCACTGGAATTGATTACAGCCAAGGCTCAGTAGACTTGTCTGTCGCCATTGCCAAGCAGCGTGCTCTTGACGATGCCGACAATGAGCATGCATATGGAAGTGTTTCTTTCGCGGTATGCGACTTCTTGGACGCCGAGTCACCTACCCCGTCGCCCAAAGATGAGAGTACAAGTGACGGTGCTTGGGATTTGATAGTGGACAAGGGAACATACGATGCGATTTCTCTCATGGGTGACGATGGTCAGGGGCATGCGCCTCTTGATAAATATCACTCACGCGTTGCGAGGTTGCTGAAACCGGGTGGTCGTTTCCTTATTACATGTAAGCAAGCTTTCGTGATTCGCGACCCATGAACCTAACAATTCATACAGCTTGCAATTTCACGAAGGACGAGTTAGAAGAGCGGTTTGCGACACGAGCCCTTGGCCTCGAATATGAGTGAGTCCGTCCATCACGACTGAATTGAGCAGGGTGGGTCTTCCTGATGTTTTACACAGGTATAGTGTACCGTACAGAAAGTTTACTTTCGGCGGGAAAACCGGAAGTTCGTACGCCACTGTTGCCTTCAAAAAGCAGTCGGTATCATATGGTTGAGTACACCATCTAGTAGCGCAAAACAACAATTTATTGGATGTTCAAGTAGTACTTGTACAGTTGGAACTACGTTTATGAGTATTTCGAATGCCGCGTTGCGAGAGCATCTCCATCATCACACAAGGAATACACGTTCCTGAACTTGGATGCTCCGATTTGAGGGCTGACAGACAAGCTTCAAGAGCTAACTTATGTGCTCGAGCATGATGGAAATAGTTATGATGTGATCTCCGTATCATGGTGTCGAAATGCTCTACCACGCTTTCGTCATGAAGATATCAATTACATATGTGTTAATTGCGTCGTGGCCCACTGGCCTCAGGCCATCAAGCACCCGGATAAGTCCTCCGCGGCTCACAAACGGACATCACGGCGGCCCACGGATACCGCTGCAGTGAGTGCCACGGCATTCCGCATGAACTCAGGAGGTGTGCTCAGACGGACCGACATCGAGATTCTGATAAACGATCCACTGCATCACTCCCATGGGGGCTATATCTAGGTTTACATAGCATCACAGGCTCGGAATCGCGTCCATACCCGTTTGCAATGTTTCCCTGGCCACCGTGCTTGCCCACTTCATCAACCCTTCCTCTTCTTTGAATGCGTGGGAGAGGAAGAATATCAATCCAAGGCCAAGGTTTTCGATCTTAGTAGCTTTCATGAAGATCTCTTCAACTGCTCCTCGATTCCGGGAGGATTGCTCGTTGGAGTTGTTTGTAAGCATCGGTGAAGATGCTTGACTTGCCACAAATATCTGCACGAAGAGTTCTTTGAGGAATTTCCGTGGCTGTGGCTTGAGAAGGGTGAAGTCGACAGGCTTAGAATAGTGGATCAGCGGGACTTGAACGGCGATCAATTTGGCTCTCACCTTCAGAATGGTGAGCGAAGAGCAGTCTTTCGATATCCACCACCCGTATGCCTTCGCCACGTTCTTCATCCGCGACGAAGAAATGTTCTTGACCTCGAACCGCCCATCCTCATCTTTGAGGTTCTTGATAACTTCGGCACCTCCAACATTGGTCTCGCCAAGATCACGAAGAAAATCCCAGAGGCAGAACTGTAGAGTAATCTTGTAAGAGTGCGCCGTTTGACAGAGTTGCTGGTAAACGAGGCTGTAGTACGGGTTGTAAGACTTTTCCTGTATTGCGAGATATCAGCATCATCACTGGCGGACAAGGCCAGAATGCGCACATTGCCACAACAATGGAGGATGACTCGGACAATCTCGCGTTGTTGCACCTCGGAAAGGTTGAGTTGCGCTAATCGCTCACAGGCATCCAAGTAATCCTAGGCGATGTCCGGTCTAGAAAACCAGCCAAGAAGATTGAGAACGCTACCCACATCACTGCTCATGAGAACGACAAAGATGCTTCGGCGAATATCCGTATTCATGCCCTGTTGCCGCGCAAGCTTTACGAGAGTCGTTTTACTGGTATCTTCCACAGCAGCCTCGGTGCGTTTTGTTGACGCATCGTGTTGCTGGTCGACAAGAGGGTCGCCTCCCCAGGCAGCGCCAACTAGCCACCATTTACCCTTGGTCTCTGCAGAGCGGAGGTCGTCTAATGACACACGGAGAGGCTCGTGCGCTTGAACTAGCCAAAGGCTCGTGTCACCCGTAAAACCAAAGAGCATGATGCTCACCATGACGCTTCTTGCTGAGTCCTGACAAGAATTTTTTCATGCGTTCAACCGCATCACCCCCCTGATGTTGAGTCGCGTTTTTCTTGATCTTGTTGTTCTTAAGATTGGTGAGCGTCTCAATCATGAACTTGGTGCGAGAACTACTACATCGCGTTAGAGCGCGCTGATGCCAGTGAGGATCCAGAATACCCATACCTCAAGTCATCTGCCTGCTTTGCGATGCTTGATTGAGCCAACGCAACGATATCCTTCAACGCCGAAGGATCATCTTGCCGAAGCTGTTGCCCAGAATCTGTCACCAGGTGAGTGAGAACACGAAACTGGCATGACGTAATACTTACTACGCAAAATCTTGAGTAGAAGCTCAACTCGGAACTCCGAGAGCTCCTTGCTAAGCAAATGCCTGATGATATCGTACAGCAGAATACAGGAGATCACTTGGAAGTTGTATAGCTCTGATAAAAGGACGATCAGATTAGAACACTCCTTCCCAAGGTCTTCAGACTTTTCAGAGCCATGGGGGCTGGGCACGCCGCTCTCATAGTTTTGAAGATGGAGTTCGTAAGATGACACAGTATTCTGCACAACAAAGGCGGCTGAAAAGATCAAAAGCTAGGCTCAGTACCTGTATATTGCCAACGACAGGTGCGTTTACCAAACTCAACGCCAATCAGCTTGTGCATGCTGGAGACGAACGCCGCATGTAAGACCACGAACGAGTCGAGGAGCATGGCATGAGAAGAGATGCCGTCAATTATCAGGGTAGTCAGGGAAGACGTCACGTCTGGGAATCGTGAGTACACTAGGGGCAATTCGCAGAAAGAAAGACAGACGAACCATGTCGGCGGTGCTTGCGGTATATTTCTTCTATGCTGTCGAGGACTGTTGACATATTCTGTTCACTCATTCTGGAGACAGCGTGGTGAGAAGACCACGAAACCTGTTTATGAAGCTAACGCACCTGTTGATCAGACCTTTGAGCTGACGAGTGAGCTTCACAACGTCCTCCTGGGTCCCGTCAGCTCCTTCGGTTGGTCTTCTGAGACCTGGCGGAATATACCGGCCTGCACAAAGCATTCAGACGTTAAATCTCTGCTTACCTGTGATGAGATGCGTACCTGCTGCTTGGGGCTGCATTTCCTTGGAGGCTGTATCATCGGCAGGTGTTGTCTCGTCTTCGGATGTCTCATGAACACGCGATCCACAGCCAGTCCATTCGTCATCGTCATCGTCATCGTCTTGGCTTTCAAATTTGTCATCTTCCTCCTCCTCCTCGTCTTCCTGGTTGCTTGTGAAAATATGATCCGACTCTTCGTCGGCATCAAAGAACTGCCCGTCGTCTGAGATATAGTGGCTACCCAAATTGTCCATAGAGCCTACATCCGAGCTTGCATCAGCCTGGTTGGCTGGTCCCAGGAGAGAAAGATCGAGGGAATTGGCAAAATCCAGCAAGTCTAGATGTAAGAGTTAATCAAATCGTAGGTTCATATCTGCAGAAGCGTGTGCTCACCGCCCAGTCCATCAGCCTCATCTCCGTTTCTCCGCTCGCCTCCGTTCGAGTATCCGAGCTTGGCCTCCAGGAATGCAATATATGCGTCCTCTTCACCCTCCTCACGAGTTTTTAAGACACGCTGGGCAGCTTTGGGAGCCTTGGGCATCGACTTTGAGGCAAGCTCCTCGAGAGCTGTAGGCTTTTGTTTGGACTTCCCCAACGACTGCGCAAACAATTCACGAGAGTTGGCGACCTTCGGGGGAGCGCGAGGACGGGCCGCGTCCTTGGAAGGAGCAGCAGGACCCTTGACATCTTCTGCAAAATGAACCGTCTTTTCTCGTTTGGCTTTGGGGGAGTCAACGTGCTCTTCCTCAGTCTTGCGTTTTGTAAAAGTAGCTTTGGTTGAGAAGTGTTCTGCCTTGCGCTTCTTGCGCTCCGATCTTTCTTGCTTCCGGGTGTCCTTGCGGGAAATATGAAAGTTCCTGTTCTTCTTCCGATAAAGGCTTCCTTGGCCGCCTCCATTAACGTTGAATCACGAATGATAAGTAGTACATTGAATGACTGTGCACACACCAGAGGATTCCTCACGGTCGATATGTTCCAATATGGATTTGGGCAGACTAGGCCCTTGATTACGCTTTCTCGCGTTCATGGATGATTTCGCGTATAGCACTGGTGAATGGACAGTTTTCATCCACAAACGCAGATAAAACTGCAAGATCAATTCTCTGGCATTCGGAATGCTAGGCGGCAGCCTTAGAATCAAACATTGACAAACAATTAAATTCCTAGCTAAATAAAAGGTGTCTGCGTGATGGAACGTCCGTGGCGCGGCGTGATAAAGTACAATGGTAGTGAAAACAGAACGAGAAATTGCAGGATAATGCTAAGCAAGAAGATAATAGGTCAAAATTTCGAGACCTCCTTATCTCCACTGGGTGATGTCGTTGTCACCGTTGATCAATCATGTCCACTGCTGACTCCAAAACAACCTTCGGTCGAAGCAGTAATCGCCGCTCAACATTCGCTTCCGATGCGGTCGCAAGTTCAGCGGATACCGTGCGCGTCGAGCATCGGAGACCCAACTCAGTTGTGCACAGTACCGCACCCTTAGACGTGCCATAATCCTCGAACGCGTCCATCATCTCCTGAGCATCAAATGGCCGACCACTATCCGTTCCTACAATCTCGAAGCTCGTCGACATGATTTCTTCTCTAGTAATTCGCGCTAGCCTGCAAGCGGATTTGGATATACGGTTGACTTGTGCTCCGAAGCGGCTGCGGAAGACCTCGCGAGAGGAAGGATTGGATTGGGGGTTCGTGCTCCCACAAATGAGGAAGACGTCGAGTGACCAGCGGAAGATGGTCTCTGTCATCTCGTTGATAGCGTAATCGTTCAGCTCTGGGTGGAGCTCGTGGATATACTTGTGCGCCAGCGCTCTCCACCGCGATGAGGTGGGCTGCGGCTCTGAGGATTAAGGCCCCATTAGTTACGGCAGGATGAAGTAATCGGATCAAGGATACATACCAGACTGAAACATGCAGGTATAAATTTGAGTCAGCGTGATGTTCGCTTTAGACTGGTAACCGATACAGAACGATGATAGCGCCCTAGATAAGCAGTACGAGATGCAGCCCTGTAGGGCCATCTGCACGAGCATCGGATCTTGAGAATGGTCACGAGTGGATAAGATGCGCGTGAGAGTTGGTCCCAATCTCGATGAAACCTCGTTTTGTGTCTGCAAGACCTTGGCCTGAGCAGGGTGTTGCTTGGTGAAGGTACAGAGCTCTACGGCCGAGGCAGCGAACTGTAGGATCTCCGAGTTGAGGTCCTGAACAGCTTGGATGACTTGCGCACCCGACCAAAGATCGGTCTTAGTTAGGAAAGTCTCCGTGCTCTTTGCCTGTGCCCGCTCCTCCTCCGACATAGTGGACACATTGTCAACGACAACATTACTGTCGGCGCGACGTCGACTGCCGTCGGTTTGGGAGGCTGTCTCAACGTCTCGGAGGTCAGACCAGTCCGCACTAAGCCGAACGTGCTGAGAGAGTAGTGATTGCGATGAGTTGGACCGATGGCGCACGATATCTTGGCTGCGCCTTCGATCAAGCATCACAGAAGGAGGCCGCTCCCTGGAATGACGATCGACTATAAGTCTGTCCCTATCCTTTTTAAGGGTCTCGATCTCGACCTCTTGGGTTCTAAGCAAATCTCTCGTCTCCTTGAGCGTCTTCTCGAGCATCTTACAGCGCTCTTCCCATTTTGCTAATTCGGCTTGAGACCGTTGGAGTTCGGATTTTGTGGCGTCGTATTCCCGTCGCATGGTGTAAAGAGTGGAGGCGGCAGCTGAGGCACCGAAAGAACGACAAGAGCAGGCACTGTGACAGTGTGCACGTTCGGCGGCATGCAACTTGACCCGTAAATGAGCACACTCCTTCTGGAGTCTATCCACGGGGTCAGGGACTGGGAAGAGGTCCCGGGGAGTGAGGGGAATATCGTCGTGGTCAGAATCAGAGTCGTCGCTACTGAATGCGCTGAAAGAAAAGGCGGGACTGCGGAGGGTAAAGAATTCGACGGTTGTTTCGTACAAGTCTTTGAGATGTAGGTTAGCGATAGGGAGCATGGCGGCAGGAACGGACAAGACCAAACACCGTGCTCGTGATAATCACTGATTGGAACGATTATATTTCACTTGTTAGCGAAGATGAAAGCATATAAGAGCCCCGAACTCACCATCTGGTACTGAAAATAGAGAGCTTGCGTGTCCTCTATGACGGTTTGCCCAAATCCAAGTTGCCTCGAGGTCAACTGTTGGTCCTCGTTGCAACCTCGTTCTTATCCAAAATGAACGTTCACATGCAGGATCTGCCGCAAAATCTCCCGGATGGACCTAGGACAGACCAATGATGGTCCTTGTATGTAATTTGGTGGCTCCTCATGGGAAGCTGCAGCGAACAGCCGCATTACTTTTTTTACAATTCTCTCCTGTCCAACTGCGTTCAAAGAGCTGGGCAGCCGATCCTGAAAGCTGGGCCATAGGGTATATCACCGCCCTCTATCCATCGCGCAGCAGCAGTACATCGCCGACTCATTCGCGGTTGTGTATCTATCTTTCACTGATTCTCCCTGCTCGAGCCACTCCTTGATTCAGATATATGCACTATCTCTGACACTATATCTAACCCTCCGTCTCGTTATCTTGTTGTATATTTGATCTAGCCATGAAGTCGACGTCCGACATGCGAAAGCCCTATAGTGGGTCCGTGCGTTCTCTGGTTATCGCCTTCGATGTTGGCACCACCTTCAGTGGTGTATCATATGCAATACTAGAACCGGGTGAAATACCCAAAATTTATGGCGTCACTAGGTATGGCTCAGATTTGGATTGTGGCATGTACCTGGCTCTGACGCGTCATCTGCTCTCACCCTGGATAGATTTCCCGGTCAGGAGCACGTCGCAGGGAATAGCAAGATTCCGTCCATTCTGTATTATGACAGGAATGGCAAGGTCATGGCTGCTGGCGCCGAAGCAGACAACGCGTCGACCTCACAAGCCGAAGATGAATATTGGATCAAGGCCGAGCTGTATGCCATGTCCAATCTTCCACGCATACTACGTTGACATCCCTGCAGCTTCAAGCTTCGTTTGCGGCCCAAAACCATGAAATTGAATATGAACGGAATGCGGCTCAGCCCTCTTCCCCATCATAAGACAGCTGTCGACGTATTCGGAGACTTTCTCCATTATTTGTTTCACTGTACGCGAAGTTTTATCATTGACACCCACGCAAACGGCGGAGTCTTGTGGCAAGCTATAGAACACACTATCGAATTTGTTTTGAGCCACCCGAACGGATGGGAGGGTGCCCAGCAAACAAAAATGCGACGTGCTGCAGTTTACGGTGGTCTGATTCCTGACACTGACGAGGGCCGAGCGCGAATCCGATTCGTCACGGAAGGCGAAGCCAGTCTCCATGCATGTATTCAGAGCGGTCTCGCCGCGGATGTCCTCTCGGTGTGTGACCTTCCCTCCCACTGTAGATGTTCCTGGCATTGATTCCCTTGCCCTAGAATCCTTCAAGGCATGGATTTCTCGTGGCTGATGCAGGTGGAGGCACGCTGGATATCAGCTCCTACGCGGTTCGTGCCACGAACCCTCTTGTCATCGAAGAAGTGGCACCACCAGATTGTGAGCCTGTCACTCACGGAAGCCCATTGCGCATATCACTCAGCCTGTTCCTGATAGGTATCTTCGCTGGATCGGTCTTCGTTAGTCGGAGAGCCAGCGAGTTCTTTGCTGGTATGTTAGACTATTTTAAGTCATTGCCAAGACTGAAGTCGAGTCAGAAAAACTCAGGAACTCAAAGTACGGTAGTCCCGATTCTATTGACCATATCACCAAGCGATTCGACGAGACGACTAAGCGCCTGTTCCGTGATACCCGTGACATCCAATGGGTTCATTTCGGTTCACCACTCGACAAGGACACTGCTGCAGGAATACGAGGTGGACAACTTAAGCTCACAGGGTGCGCGGTATCCGTTGTCTCAATGTGGTCCTTAGCTCAAATTAGGTCAGTGCGGAGGTTGCGGAGCTATTTGAGCCATCTATACAAGCGGCCGTAGCATCGATCAAAGCTCAGGTTGTGGCGTCCCAAGGCATGATCAAGGTCGGTTCTTCCTGTTGCTGATTGGAGCCACACGTGCTCATTCGTTCATATTCTCACCAGTCCGTGTGGTTGGTGGGAGGATTCGCTGCTAGCCCCTGGCTTTTTAGTCAACTTCAAGAACGTCTTACAGCCATGAGAATAACTGTCAGCAGGCCAGATAACCAAACGTGAACCTTGCCATAGTTACTGTGAATTGATGTGCATGCTGCTCACCAGATTTCGCTCTAGATCTAAGGCCGTAGCAGATGGTGCACTTGGCTTCTACTGTGATCACCACGTCTCGGCTAGAGTGTCGAAGTTCATGTATGGCGTGGAATATCTGCGGGAATATGATTCCAACGACCCTGAACACCTCGCACGGAAGGAGAGACTCTGTGAGCTCCCTTCTGGACCGCGGCTTCTCCCAGATGCTTTTGATTGTATTCTTGCGAGAGTATGGTCTCCATTCCTTCGCATCTTTTTCTTGTTAATTCTCTTTTGTGGCAGGGTGTGAAAGTGAAAGAATCGACTGTCTTTACACGCAAGTATTGTACCGAACTTACGAATTTGTCAACACTATCTGTATTCGAAGTCGAGATATGGTGTTATCGCGGGGGGGATACAATCCCCCCATGGATTCTCAGGCATGCAGGTGAGTCATGGGCCAACCTCGTCTGCCTTGGGGCTAATTTGACTCTACAGAGGAGTATTCTACCCTCTGTGTTGTGCGTGCGGACTTGTCGCCCCTCAGTGGAAGTGCGGAGCCGAAGGCGGGCAAGAATGGCAAGACGTACTGGACGATTGTTTTCAGCGTCGAAATTCATTTCGGCCTGACAGAGTTCAAGGCGCGGATAAAGTGGAATGATAATGTTTGTGCTTTCAGATCTGCTCTCATCACAAACTGAATCGTGTTCAACGTGCACACAGGGAAGGACGAAATAGTAAGCCACCGTGCCCTCTGGAGAGTTCCCTGTGATCTGACTTTTTCGTAGCGGTCCAGCGGCTATCGTATATAGCGAAAGTGGTCACCGTGCCGACGAGGATGAGACAGACACCTACTCCGAAGATGACCTTGGTCCATCTCGCTCTGCATCTCGCGCTCCGTCCCGTCCCGCTTCTGCTGCTGTCTCCCGCACTCATTCTCAAGACTCTTTGGGATCTGGGGCGAAGACACTTCTGGGGATTGGAAGACCCGATACGACGTTCTTGGATCTGCCAAACCGCAGTCGCACTGTGTCTACATCGGCTCAGTCCCATCATCAGCCTCAACCGCAACCGCAACTGCAACCACAACCACAGCCTCAACCACAGCCTCAACCTACGTACATAGAGCGCACCCGGGAGTTCGAGCGCGAACGTACTATCTCCACCTCTGCTTCAAGAGTGTCTTCCGTCACACATATCGAGCGCGACCGAAAGATCTCTACTGCTTCGACGAAAATCTCAACTTCCTTCATCTCTCAGTCACACGCGGAAACCGAGAAAGAAAGGCGAGCTAGAGAGGCCGAAAGAGAGCAGGCTGCTGCTGCTGCCGCCGCTCCCCCTCCCCCTGCGGCCAAGGAGCCAGCGAAGGGTAAAGGGAAGGCGAAGACCCCCAAGAATACGAGCAAGCCCAACTCGCCTACAGACCTTGCTGATTCAACGGTCGGAAAGAGTCCAGGGCAACTTGCTGATGCTCTTACTTCCGTTTGGGGGCCTCAGTCCACGGCAGTCACCCCCGCAGCTTCGCCTTTCCCACCAACGAGATCCGTTGGCCCGGCTACGCCAAAGAACGAGGTCCCCCCGCTCGAACCACGCAAACCTACCCCCCGCAACGTCGAAGCCAAGCTTTCTGCTCCAGCTACGCCAGCTCTCGGCGAGGCTCAGAACTGGTACCTTTCGGATCCCCTTCCAGAAGAACCTCCAGCGCCTGTGGTCGTTTCCAGAGCGTTGGCTGTAGAGCTACCTCAGCCTCAAGACACCTCATACGCCGAAGAAGCCACTGGACACACCCCAGCAGATACGGTTCCGCCCGAACAACTTATTTCGGGAACACCTGGAGACTTTGGTTTCAGCGCACAGGTCTTGGAAACGACCACCGAACAAACGATGGAGCTTTCCGCGAATCAGGTGACTTTGAATGTGCTGGAGGCGGACAGCACTCCTGACGCGTCGGATGCACTCGGTACCTCTGGCGATCCCGAGCTGGAGGCTATCACAGTAACAAAGCTCGACGATAGCTGGGGAGTCGTTCAATCTTGGGACACTCCCGCGGAGACTAATCCTGGAGAAACTGCACTCGATTCAACCGGATGGGGCCCTGGTGGCTCAAGTTGGTCCTTCCCTGCAGCGCCCTCATTCGGCGCTTCGTTTGGCATAAGTTCAGTCTTTGGTGGTGATAACACCTCCAAGGAAATTGAATTAGATAAATTCATATCCACGCCTGGGGTGGCTGAGCCTGTCAGCGAGGAACCAGCAATTGCCTCGGTCGAAGCTCTTGCTGAAACCGTGCATGATGGTGTGGACGAAGCCACTGCAGTCGCCGCGGAGGGCTCTTGCGAATTCGCTGCTGAAAAAATTGAAATTGCCGCTGAAGTTGCCCTCGTATCTGCGGAAGAATCAGCAGCGCCCCCACTCGGGGAAAAAATCCTTGAGGAAACCCTTGCACATCAAGACGAAGAAGGCGGTAACGAGGGAGATCAGAAAAACAAAAAGGGAGGCAATGCCCCAGTGATGAAGCAGTCGAAGAGCGGCGGGGGTGGGGGTGGTGGTGGTGGTGGTGGTGGTGGTGGTGGTGGTGGTGGTGGTAAGAAGAAGAAGAAGAAGTAAGCGGGTGATCTTTTTTTTCGATTGCTGTTAGTCGCAGGTCTTGTGGTATAATGCTTTCTTGGTGACATTATTACATGCGCGAGATGAATTTTTCTGCTCGTAATTCGTTCGCATTCCCTTCTGTAAGAGCCGATCATGTCCATTCTAAGATTAGGTGAGTCGTAAGGTATAGGTATTCGTAACGGTCGTCACAAGAAAGAGTAAAACTGCAAGAAAGCTGGGTATATATAACAGAGAGGCGAGGTGTAAATGGTGTTCAGTGGCCTTCGTCACCGACCAATTCCCGTGACAGTACGATTGCTAATTCCCTGCTCGAAACTTCGCTTCCTGAGTCTGCCATTCTCAGTCGGAAGCGGGAGCCCTGCTTTCAGACTGATTGCACTGGCATTCTTCTTTGCATCGAGGGAGAATGCAGCGTTGACTGATGGCATGCTCAGTCGACGAATCCAACCTTTCGGCTTCTCGGGGCGAAGGAGGAAAGGAGGCTCAGGTGGACGTAGATCGTGAGGTGACGGGGCAACATCTGCAGATTTGTACTTGCTGACCGAACACGTGCCACATCCGCAGAATGGTGCGTGGTCCTTCGTTGGGAGTGGAGCAGTCGAGGGCTGCGAGCGGGTGGGTGAGTGCGACGTACTGGGACGGGGTAGTGGCGGAGAAGTCATCAAGGTGCTGGTTGACGAAGGTGTGTTGAGGTGTGAGACGCTCTGGGAGCCTCTCTTGTGATGGAAAGAACTGTTCCTTGGGCCCTTGGGCCCATCGGTTGTGTTGTTAAGATCTGGACGCGCAGTTAGGAATTGCAGCCTGTCTCGCTCGAAGTAACGGGTCCTCTGGTCGAGTTCGCGTTCTCGTTGCCGAAATTCGTACTCCTTCTCCTTTAGCTCAAGCTCGGCTAACTCTTCGATGCGTTGCTTGCGCCTTCGTAGTTCGTTGTCGTCAATGGACTTGTCCTTATCACGCGTTGTTTGGCGTGTAGGGGTTTCCACTGGCAGCGGGAAACGATCAACTATAGGTGATGCAATTCGTCGGGGTGACATGGGTTCATCGACAGGCTGGTATCGAGTTGCAATCTCGGAGACACTCATTGGTAAGGGAGGTATATCTTTCGGTCCTTGTGCAGGGGTCTCGATCTGCATTGACATTGAAAGTTTGTTACACGAATTAAAATGGTAACAACAAAGAACAACTGACCGTTCGACTGTATCTATTACGCAAAGCCGCAACATTGTTCCCAGTGCTAGCAGTGGAATTCGTTCGCTCAAGATTCTTCTTCGCAGCATCAACACTGTGGCTCTTGAATGCGCTTCTGCTGCTGTCTGGTTGGACCCCAAATTCCTTCTCCATCGAAGCCTGTTCCATCTTCTTGAACGGTGATTCTGATCTTGAGGGTACTTTGGGTTTGTCGGAACTCTGAGGCACCCGTGAGACCAGGGAAGGACGGCGAGGCTTCTGGGGCTCTCCTTCTGATACCACCGAACTACCAGGCCCACTAGCCCCAGGCAAGGTGGGTGCATCAGGCCCGAGCCTGACCTGAGTGCGAGCGTCTGGGTGGGACTGCTGCAACGATGACGACATTTGTGGCACCTGCGGCGAGGGAGGAGATTTTGGGGCGTCAGCGAGAGCGGGAGTTTCGATGGACACGGGAATCTCCATCACTTTGGGAGAATCGGTCAGGATGTGAGCAGGCGACGGTAGAACTCCGTGGGATTGAGTTGGATTAGGACTGCCAGCTCGAGAACGAACGACCTGAAGGTTTTGTATCAGGATTTGTTGGCGTTGCAGCTCTGCCTCGTTCATGGCGAGAGGAACAGGGAAGTGGGTTGGCGGGAATGGAAATGCAGATAGTGTGGTGATCGAGTTGATGGAGCCCTGATTTTGATCATTCGTGTTATATGTTGGTCGTGGCAGATCGAGTGATGTTGCATGCGCAGAAGCCCTTCCTGGGCTATGCCCGCCTACAGGCGGGATGGGGAGAGACCTGCGGTTAGGAGTGGAAATCGCAGTCTGACCCCACTCTGAAACTGCAGGAATATTGGCAGGACCTGGCGGAGGGTACCTCTCGGCGGGAGACATCTCGGGTAAGTCATCTGGAAGAGGGCCAGTCCAGGCTCCCTCGCAAAGCGCGCGCCATTCACCGAGTGGTCCAATAGTAGGAGAGAACCGGCGCATGCTCTCGCATGTTCGAGTCCATTCAGCTTCTGCAATGCGGGACAGACTTGCAGCTACGCTGAACGTCGTTGAGGCATGCTGCTGAGTGACAAGCAGCGCATGATTGCTAGTTGGATCCAGGTGATCAATTTATGCTGGGCACATTCACTGTGCGACCGAAACTCACTATTTCTCCTGGGACATTTCAGGACCAAGAACACTAAGCAAGTTAATATAACGAGCATGTTCTTCGCCAACACCTCGAGCACCTTTCTTTGACTTCTTTTCATAAGCCTGACCTTCGTTGGAACAGTTAGAAATAACACTGCTTCAGGCCAAATAAGGGTTGTTATGATGTACCAGCTTGTTTGATGCGAGCATTAGACTCGTTCATACGTTCATCATGAGCGTTTTCCTCTTTCTATGCCTGATTTCAGACCACTTCATTGAACTTGAGAACAAGCTTACCCCCAGTTTCTTGAACCATTTCTTGACTTCTGAGCTGACATTGTTACATTCCTTGTCAGCTATCTTTGCAAACTTGCCGTCGACATCCACCAAGACCTCGAAAATGTTGGCACTTGCACCGAAAGCGTTCGCTGCGATGTAGCGGTCTCGGTCAGCGCACTCCTGGAACTTGAGAGTTACCTTACCTGCAGACTGAGCATTCGTTTTCAATCCTGCGGCATCTTTGAGAGCCTTTGCGAGCTTTTTCTGGATAGTTGCAAAAGCACTCGCAGCTTCGCAGTAGTCGTTGAGGACATTCAAGAGGCTCTCGATCGTACGACATGACTTGTGAATGTCTTGGCGCTCTGCCGGCTGCACTTGTGTTGCGGCAGTGGACATGGTGGGGTACTTGGCAGAGAAAAGTGAGCCGACTGCCCGCGGTGGTCGAGTCGTAGGACTCGTCAGACGATGTTCGAGTTCGTTAGTTCACGGTGCTACTTAGTAGTGACTATGTGACCTCACCGCATCGCGTACTGGCAAGCGATGAACGGACTTTGAAATTGACAGCGCCAAGATAAGATCGACAGCCAACGGAATCAAAAATCAAGGTCAACCTCAAGTCAACGTTGACCAGGCAAGTAAGTAGCAATGATCTGGAACGCGAACGTATTGTTATCCTGACCTTGCACTGAAAAGTGTCCAACGCCAACCTGAAGCCACGACCCAGCCGTTCGAATTACGTTCGTGACAGAAAAGAAAATCGTGACTTACATCGTATCGATGACCTCCCACATTGGCTTTGAGCACTCTCAGTCAGTAAACACGAGGAGCCCATTAGACTACTTAAGCGTGTATTACTGGACAATTCCGGAAAATCGGATGTATTGCTAGGTATATACAAGAGGGTGACTCGAGTTCACGGACAATGTGCTGAAACGTGCAGAATATGACTATTATCGGTCCTGCCGTCTGGGTTGAGTCGCATGCACCGAAGAAGGCTCTTGACGCTCCCTGTGTGTCCGTGGTGACCGCGACCGCGAACTTCGACGGCGCCTCTCTCTGGGATTAAGTGTAACTCCATCCACAGAGCCTTCCTCAAGCACCCGTGGACTGTGCTTCTGAGCCAATTGCTTAACCTCAGGCTCGTCTCCTTCCCGATCTCTCCTCTTATCGGCAACTGGACCTGCCTCAACATCTTTATCCTGAACGTCACTCTTGTCATGCCTTCTTTTCCACAGCAACTTCCGCACGCATCTCGGACATAGAACGATTTTTACAAGGGCTTCCTTGGGCGCCCCACGCTCTTCGTAAGCGAAGGGTAGCTCGAGCGCTGTGAGCTCAAGGGAAGATGAGCGATGATGTTCACAACGGGCATTCGCGCACGAAGTTTCGCCAGTTCCATCGAGAACCTCTGTTTCAGTTCGCCAGCGAAGGGCAAACTACGAAACACTTTGCGTAAGATGTACTGCGGTGTGATGAAATGGTGGAAATACGACGCACGTTTCCTGACTTGTAATGCTTCAGATCGCATATCGCAAATTCGCGATACAGGCTGTCATAGTACTTTTTGGCTAGCTGGTCGTTCCATGAGGTGCTTGCCTCAGCTTCTGTGTCATCACGGAGGAATCTGGCGTGCGATTCAGCGTTGCGCACGGAAGGAGGAAGGGTGGCCTTTACTTGTGCGACGCTTTCAAGATATCAAACTCTGTTATTGCAGGTTGCTCAGGGTTTGCAAGGGTTTGTGAAGTATACGGTTTATAGGGTGCCATTTTCCGTTCAGTGAGAAGAAAGAATGACATTATACAAGACACTAACTCTCACGGGATGGTAACCGATGCCCGATCGGGATAGCGAGACTTGGCGTATATTCTCTAAGAGGAAATCGAAATATTATATTATTCACGTAAGTACTGTATTTGTGTAGGCTCCAAGACAAGGCAGGGTATACCGTCGTTAGATGCCAATGATAGGCGCCGAGGTAGTCCGTCCGTCGTAGTTTGACATCGAATAATTGATGGCCATGCGCATGGAAAGACAATATTCTGGAGTCCGGAGTTTGACCATCTTCCGGGAGTGGAACGCTAGCTATGCCGGAGTGGATTACCTGCTCGATTCAAGCATTAAGAACAATATGTTAGCTCCTTCCTGTCACAAAAGACAGTCCATCTGAAGAGAGAAGTTGTGATACGGTTACCTCCGAGTCGATAAGCACCAGGGCTTGAAAACGAAGCTAGGGTCAAGCAGGATCAAGCTTTGGATCGTAATCGGGCGTGTGACAAGATTTGACATGAATTATGCGCGGCCTGTGCCACCCCGGCGGGTGCTGACATTATCGATGATGAGGCCGGCATGTGATGGTTTGTGCAAAGATGAGTGGCGCCTGAGAGATTATAATCTCCGGTTCCGATAGCCCCGGGGGATGACGGGCTGCTTGAGAGTTCGGGCATGTGCATGTGCCATAAGTACTGTCCGAAGACAACAGACGGATGTATGGGAGTTCGGAATGTTCGAGCGACGATAGCATTCCCTTGACCTGAAGTTGTTGCGGCAGAGCGACATGAATCTGGTCAGGTTCCGAACAGATCGTGGCCTGCGCTTCGGTGTGCGAACACCCTAATGCTAGAGATGGTTCTGACCCCTAAACATTAAGGTACTTGTAACTGTAGCGATGACATTTATCCGCGACAGCGGAGGGAGATAAAGGCTCGCTGGTAACTGCACTGGAAACTCGCATGTATCTTGACAGTGAAAGTAGTAGTTTGTTTTTTTCCACAGGCTTGCAGGCCTGAAGGTCTGAGCGCTGAGCGCTGAGCCGCGGCGGAGTTACTACGGTCTGGAATGGGTTGAACTTATGTAATGCTGTGAGATTTGGAACAAACCTATAGCCTACCGCTTACCTAGTAGGTTCCTATAACTAGCATATGTACTGCTGGCGATATTGGATGTAGAGCACATTCAATATTCAGTATTGCCTGTTGTTGTAACGGCCCCCGGTCCAACGGACGGCGGTGTCGGCCCTCTTACACAAACGCGGTTGCCAGTACTCCACAATGTCACAGAGGTTTTTGCAAATTCAAAACTGCCATGTGACAGATCGGTTGTTTTTTACCCCAGCTGATCAACAAAAGTCAGAAAACTGCCGATCAATGATGACCAAAATATTATGTTTGTTATGGTTCTCTCACGGCGAGAAGGCTCCTCTTCGAAGGCAGCTCTGTGGCAGATGCTGGCAGCAGCAGCGACGGCGAACACGAGGAACGGCAAGTTGCTCGATTCTAGTCAGCCTCACGGGATCCGCACATTACAGTACTTGAACTACTTTTAATTTATTAGGATCCCCCTCTCGTCCTTGCATATTTCACTACCTGAGAATCACTTCTCTTGGTCGATTTTTGGTGTTTCGTGTTCGGCTACATTAGTCTGTCAGGCAGGCATTCGCCTACAGTCATCTACTTTTATACCTTTCCCCTTCCCCTTCCCAAGTCAACATCCAACCCCCCCCACGCTGCGTCCTTTTCAAACTAGCCTCACGCCCATTGACCTCGCTGTCAGTCAAGACATGCCTTCGGTCATTAATTTCGATGCTTTTCTCTTCCGTCTTCGGTTCAAGCCGATGCAAACACCACAGCTCTCATCAAGTGAGGATGACAGTGACCTATCTTCGTCTGAGCTACAACAACCTCACATCAACATTCATATCACGACGCCTAAGAATGTCCGCAAGTCCTCGGAACGTCTCATCCCAGACAGTGGGAAAGCACCCCACAGAGCGCCAGAGAAGATGATGGGGAAACATCAAGCGCCCACACTGAACGACGCAAACCATCCTGAACGCTTCGAGTGTCAAGCAAGGAAACCTTCGAAACCTGGTCTTGTGAGGTGAGTTGAATGTGTATACTAGTGTTGGTTCACATACACATATTACCCACTCTGGGTCATGTGCTATTCAGGGACAAGCTTCCCTCCCTGTGCTCATACCACCAACGTTCCCTTTGACATCTGTTTGATGGGCCTTCATTAATTTCACTTCAAGTTTCTTTCACCTCGATCATGTTGTCTGTGATATTGTATCTAACTTTTTTTTTTTAAATCACAGCATGCCAACCAACGCACACCCTCCAAGTTCTTTGGTCTCCCAACCCTCCAAGCCGACATTGATGCGCCGGGTAACGTCAAAATTGAACATATCCATCCCGTCCTCCAAGTCTCACACTTACGGCTTGCAATCTCAACCACCCCCGCGGACTTCACGCGAGGATACGAAACACCCTTCGTGGTTACCTCGTTCTCCCAGGGTCACGCTTCCAGTTTCTCCGACCCTCCCAAACAGCTTTGTTTCCAAGGAGAACCGTGAAGCTGCTCTCCGAGAACGCGGGCTCCTCCCCCCCTGCAAAGATCTTAGTGAACAGGAAAGAGCCGCGGATGACCGCCTTGGTTGTGCACCTCTACCGCCTGACGCAGCTGCAGATGGATTTAGCGAGGCGGAGCAGCTTAAAGAGAAATGGTTGGCGATAAACCGAACATCCGATAGCAGTGCTTCGGATTGTGGTCCGGCAGCGCCGCACTTGAAGTATGTCGCGACCAGTGCCCAGTTTATGCTTGTGTCGCCTTCACCCCCTAATATCTCATGTTGGCATTCATCTCCCAACGTCGACAGTTCATGTCGATCATGTGAAGCGAAGACAGATGTGGCGCTGGTGGGCAGGCCGTCGATTTCAAGCACTGTGCCTCCACTGTCGATCTCGTCGTATCTCGAGGTGCTGCATGAGGACCCATCAGAGCAGGGGCCGCTCACGCCACCTCCCCCCTTTACATCAGTGAAGCCCCCGATCATCATATCCACTCCGGTTGAAGACGAGTTTCCTTCCTCTCCTGTGATCGTAGAGAGTCCTGTTTCATGCTCGTTCCCATCGTATCTTGCAGCTCCAGGGTCAGTGTCGCAACTAGACGGGCCTGCATCTCCACCAGAAAAGGATCGCGCTCGTAATGTCATCCCCCCTCCCCCTGCATCTCGTCGGCGCACGAGTGATTCGGGTGATCGACGCCGTCCAAGTATGGGACCAACATTATCCAAGTTTGGGACTAATTCGCTGTCCAACCTTGGTCGTTCTGTGGCAGGAAGTCTCAGAAAGCCGAGTAGCAGGACACTTTCGACGGCAGATCTCCCGGCTTCGTTGAATCTTCCTTCGCATTTTGTCGTTCAGGCACCAAGAACGGCAATCAGCCCAACGATGCACAGTCGAGGAAGCATCCTGCTAGAGACGAGGGATATTGAAGATGCTGAGAGTCGCAGATTGAGTGAGCTGGCCTTCTTAGATTGATTGACATCCGCTCGTCGATTTAGGGGTTCATTATTATTGGATTGGATCCGCCCTTTTCTTCCATCCTCCGTTGTTTCGGTAACGCACTTCTTAACAACTTGATCACCAAGACCCTCCCTCCTCTTTTTGTCTTTCCTTTCTTCGGATATACCTTCAATTCAATCAATATACCAGGCACATATTCCCTGGATCCCACACACTCATTAAACAATTCGCATTCGGATTCCATCACACGCATGCACATCACTTATCCCCTTGCAACAAGTGTACTTTTAGTACTACTTTATTATCCCAACTTCTTATTGCCGTTTCTTGTCATTACCGCCAACCTCCTTTATTAATGGCTCAGCACTTTATGTACCGATCAGATAGCTATCTACCCCTCGACTACGAACACGTACCAAATGTGTCGCGATGATAACGGCGAGATGCAGTCAAGATCGCTCATCCCAACTTTGCCATCTCTTTTGCTAGTGGCTACGGTTTACTGATAGAATCCAGCCGTTACCCGACAGATTAGACGCTGATAGAGATAACGCGGTGCCGTACACACGTAAATCGGGCTTCTTTGGAATGACAACCAAGTGATCATCACGCGCGTATAGAAGAGAACGACTCTACGCATCAGAATATCGGTCAAAAATCACGAAACCCCTTTAGTGACGGTTGTGCGAGTTCTGATTGGTGGAAAATAGGTATCCGTTGCCCAAAGCGGCAGTTTCGGTATGTCGATGTGGTCCAGTGTCTTTTTTGAACACTTACGAGAAACCAAGTGCAACGGAAGGTGCTTATCCTTGGCCCTTTCGCAAGTTGCGCCCAACTTGAAATGGGCCGAGATTGAGATTTAGTAAAACGGCCACCACCGTGACCGCAACACGAGGCTCCGATGGTAAGCACATCCAACGACTCTTTGGCTCGGGTCCCACTTGCTTTCTTCGCTCTTGTTCTCTACTCTGCTCCCCCGAGGACTAGATCTGGGATCTCTCACGACAGATAGATGCTTACCCTAACCCTGTCACAGCTCAAGGAACAAGGTAATGCCCTATTCGTAAAGAAGGGCTATCTGCGCGCACATGAGAAATACACCGAGGCCATAGCTATCGACCGCCAGAACGCCGTGTTATATGCCAATCGGTCAGCATGTAGCCCCGGGATGGCAAAGTAAGCGTCGTCGTCGTCGTCCCGGGAATACCCGAGGAAGTGACTTCGGAATAGGTTCCTGGGTGCTTGGACTGATGCAGTGATGGCGAGTGTTGACGTTCTTTTCACGCCGCTCCTTCAGCTTGCTGAACGTCCTTCGTGCCCTGGCAGGCAACTGAACTTGATCCGGGATACGCCAAGGGTTGGTCTCGCCGTGCCTGTGCTCACGACGTAAGTAAGATCCTCAATTCTTCATCCATGATCTGCTACCACGACTTTCAGGCTCTCGTGGAATGGAGCAGCTGCGTCGAGGCGTGGCCGAAAGCCCTTGACGCTCTTCCAATGATGAACCTTACCCCGGCTGAGCTCAAGCAAAAAGATCAATACGCGGCGTCACTGAAGAAAGCCAGGTGTCAGGGCGTGTATGTTAACTCCAACTTGGAAAAGCTACCGTGGCAGGTAGCTTCCGAGATGATGCCTGAGCTACAGGCCGCTGGTAGTGCAGGGTACGCTAGCAGTGCAAGTACTGGTCCTTAGTTTGTCTTTTCTTAACGTGACTGATATCCGGAATGCTAGGCGTGGGTCATTCATGCTGCCCGTACCGTTGGTTCCCCCCACAGGATTTCACGCAAGGCATCCGGTACATGAAGCAGTTGGAGAAGATAAATATCAAGGGCAGCCCAATGGGCTATGGAATCGTCGACTACCTTTGCACAGTGAGGTTCGCATGTCAGAAACGGGATACCTGGCCTTCAGAGTCTTTGAAAGTCATCATGGAGCAAGCTCTGGAACGACAGAAGAAAAAGGGGTGCAACGACGTTCGCCCAGCACTCGCTGTCACAGCTCGGTTCGCCGTCCTCAATCTATCCCAGCCTTTTTCTGACAGAACAATGTTAGCGGATGGATCATGCGTGCTGTTTATGATTGTTATTTAAACGGATCCTTGAACTGCTCGACTGGGGTCGTTAGATTTTGTCAGAGGAACACAGGGGTGCAATCTTTGAGGATACATTCGTCAGACGAGTACGCGTGTTGTACTTGGATGCACTAATGCAGGTGAGGCTAATCCTTCTCCACGCGTTCCAAAGGAAAGATCGCTTGTTAAGGTGCATAGGCGCACTCGAAGACCGTGGGCCTAACTCAAAGATTACATTAGAGACCCCTCCTCGAAGAGGCTACTGACCTCCTTGAGGAATCGTTCAGGAACTCGGGGCCCACTGACTCCGTCGACCCTGGGTTCGTTTCGTCTTTCTGCATTTACCCCTGCCAAAGAAGCTCGCGTGTATGTCCCCTTTTCAAATCTTGCCAAAGTTACCAATGATCCGATCCAGGGCTTTGTAGAATGACCGGGTAGTCTCACGTCCAGATGAAAAAATCAATCGGGATCTTCGAACATTACTTGAAGGCCAGCGAACGATATTCTCTTGCTGGCCAGACATATCCGGAAGATGATGAAAAAACATTGTTGTGTTTCTTCATTCTCATCCTGTTTCGCGAGGCCCGAGTGTAACTGGATCTTTGTTAGGGTATCTGAATTGTGCCGTTAGCAACTTGGTGTCGGTTGGTGCGCCGATGGAACTGGCCGACGTGACTGTGAAACATATTCGCGAAGCTATGCCAAAAATGCGAAGGATCTGGGCGGACTCTGTGTTGGCGAAACCAGATGATCGAGAAGACCCTGAACATTATCGATGAGATGATACTGGTGAGAGAAGATCATGCAGGATCATATCAGGGTACGAAGAGACATTTGAGAGACTCGCCATCCTATGTGTTCTGTATTTCGTTCTGTTGCGAATTTCACCGGACCATGTGAGACGTAGCTGGAATGTTGAATGATTTTCCAGCGCCTGTTCACAAGCTGTACTGCGGACTATGTTGTGCGGAATTTGGTTGGTGTTACGGTTTTTCTCCGTATAGTTTCCAGGAAAGTATTAGAAGACATCGAGGTCCCACGACTAAAAACCGTACGAAGACAGTTCCGAGCATACCTCAGATCGGAGTCACATCAGATGCTGAGGGTTCGAGCTGAGGGCTACCGTTCAAGGCAGATAGGCTGCGCCCACAAGCAGCACACGAGTATGAGGTTACGGGATCATCCGATATCGGTACTCCTAATAAGACGCACGAGATATGATATGGAGGCGGGCCCTGGATTTGTGCAACAGGGTTCGGGGAGTCCTAGTGATGAGGGGTACATATCACCATGAAATAAGTAGAGCGAGGAGCAGGAGGACCGAGTGTCGCGGGGTCACTAACGAAGAACGGTGTCAAGTGTGGAAAGGATGAATCACATTGCACGATACGGTGAGACCTTACTACAAAAGCGGAGACTAGATTTCGACAGGAACTTCCAGAAAAGTTGTAACATTCAGAAAGAGTGTAGGCGTATCAGTTACTGCACTAAAGTTCCGTAATAGTGACTAGTGAGATATGTTCGCTGATCTTGGATGTCAAGATAACCTCTCCAAACAATGGGAAACATCTGATCGCAACGCCATTAGAGGCAGGACCTTTACGCCCTCATCACTCCTCTTTTGGAAAGTTCTCGTAAGGGGAATCTGGGGAGACAATATTGTGGCACGAGATCGTCTGGGTTGTCCAGCACATGACTTTGAACAGCGACCTTATTCTGTCAAGTCTCAAGGAACACGTCACCCCACACAACCCCTGACATTAAAGAGTAGGACATGACCAGGGACCAGGTAATTACGAGGACACATATGGTGTCTTGGATGGTAAGTAAGCGTTGAAGTGGCGGAGAAGCTTTTGTGGGGGGTTACCTGAAAAGGCGAAACACACCCGACATGGAGTAACGATGATGAAATAGGGAGTGCACGTGCTACGAGGTATCGGAGAATGCCCTGGTGGAGTTATAAAGCTGATGACATCCACTCTTCAGTCTTACCCCACATTTTCTCTCCCTCTCCCTCGCACTCATTTTTTCATGATGGTCAACGACAACGATGATCGCGGCGTAAAACACTCAAAACCAATCCCAATCACTACTCATCATTTCCGCCATCGCTCTCCCTCAGTGTCCTCAGACTCGTCCAGCTCTCCTAGCTCTCCTCCTCCCCTTCAAACCCCCCAAAACATCACTTCCCCCCGAATCCCAACATCCCCGTCAAGCTCCCCCATTCTTTCCTTCTTGTCCCAGTCTCCTGCCAAATCTCCTGCAACCGTCCCTTTCCGCGGCTTCGGTCCACCTCCTATGTTCGAAGGTAGCATTCTAGTCGACTCGTCACTTGACTTCTCTAATTCCCATATTCTACAGATGAAGCCATGGAAGAATTTTCAGCCACTGCTCACACTCGTCGTGCCAGCACAGCTGGTCGATTCAACACTCAAGCCCCCGTGCCAGAAACTCAATATGAGCGGGGCGTCAATCTTCTGAGGCGGCTCTCCCTTGGAGGCGCCCTCGCCAAGGTATGTCGCCTCATCATGTTTTTGTCGTCCCGCATGATCTGACGTCCTATAGCCGCAAACTAACGACATACCCCGCTCTCAAAGCCCCCCTCAGCCTCTACCCCCACCCAACTCCGCCGTCACAAAGTCGCCTATTGTCGACAATCTATTTCCGGGAAGAAGAGCCAGGCGTTCTACCACAGTTGCCGACTCGAGACGCCCGCGTCGTGTGCCCTCTCCCATGGGGGAGAGAATTCTCAAGGGCCACTTTGACGGATTTAATTAATTAACTCCCTCGGACTTCTCACAATCGCATCGCGCTTCCCTCCCTCTGATTGCTGTGACACCCCAATGTCACAGCCTCGTGAACATTCACGTCAAGTCGGACCATCTCTGCTCTCTACGAGTCATCGTGACCCGTCCGACTGCCCATTGAAAGTTTGAACGGCTGGCGCCGTAGTCTGGCATCAACAAAACATTCCCTACCTCAGATATCCTCCTGTAAGAGTGTGCAGGTTTCTTTGCCCTCATTTCGCTTTCAAACCATCTGTTATGCATTGATGTTCCAACTCCATAACCAGTGGCGTCTGCGTTTCACACAGGTATTGTATGTTGTATCTTCGTTCCGCGTCAACCTGTACAACGTTATGTTTCCGTGTCGTGATTGCATGCACGCTCTTCTCATTGTAACCTTGTATGTTGCTATATGTCGTTGCACGAACATTTGTGTACAACAAATACATATCATTATTAGTACCTCCACAAAAATACCGGAACAAATATTGTAGGAAAGGTGCCACCGTGTCGCCGCAATTGAAAGCTCGACGCTACCTGGACCAGCCAGTGGCTTCATCTACCACTAAGAGACGCGCTTGTACTTGTTATACGTAGCAGCAGACACGCCAATGTCAACCTGGCCTACACACAGTCTTGACAGACGTCTCTCCAGCTCCGGATCAGGATGTGCCTGGATTGGTAATTGGTACCCTCTACACCAATTCCACCAGATCGTCCAATGGATCCACTTCAGTTTAAGCACCTTGCTGTTTGGCTCACGTTTGGTTGTTCGAGAAGTGACGACACGTGCGAATGCCTGCTCAAAAGTGAGCCCGGTGTCGTCGATCTGGTACTCGAGAGCGTCAGTCGACTCGCAGCTGAGGGAGATGGCCTTGAGCCAGGGACCGAGGGGTAGGTTCTTATCATGCTCGTTGGTCATATCCTTGAGAAGCGGGGCCATAATGAGGTGTACGTCAGCCCCATTGAGCTTCAGTAAAACGAGGGAGGGACAGCGCTCCATCACCTGGCGCAGCTGAACAGTAGTGATCCCAATGGCAGTCAACGTGAAGTGGTTGAGGGAACACTTTGATCTGGCAAGGAGAGAAAGGAAGCTCTCGTGGCACCAGCTAGTGGTCATCCTGCCCGTGTCCCAGACGCGCGTGAGCAGCTGGAAGTCGCGCAGCGTCGGGATCGTGAGTGCGTCCAGAAAGTGGCTGATACACTCATCGTGGTTGCTGATGGTGACGAGGACGAGTGTGGCGAGACATGGCATGGATATGCGGTCCCGCAAGCCATCCCATTTCGTCTCGGACTTGTATTGCGTGATCTCGACGTGGAGATGCGTTAGTAGTGGTGCGCAGGTGAGGATCTTGAGCAGCTCCTCGATGTCCGCGGTTCGGTACCCGCCACGTAGAGTAAGCTGGGTAAGCTGTGTCCACGGCAGTGTCTTGTGGCTATCCGGCATACCCCCAGCAGGCATCTGAAGCTCGCGTAGGCGGGGGAGAAATTCCGGCCTAAACGGTGCCCAGGGCGTGCACTGGGGCGATATCTCCAGTTCTTCCAGAGCTGGCATCTCGCAGCGCACGAGGGAATTAAAGTAATCCCAGTCCCTCGTGCACGCGGGGAAATGGATGAAGATGGCTCGCCACCTATCTGCGTTCTCCGAGATGATGCGACTGAGTTTACGGAGGAACGCTGCTGGGACGTCGTCTGTCAAGAAGTCGTTCCATAGCCATAGTGAGATCGAGAAGGGTCGCGAGCGCTGGATCCATGCATAAAGGATCTCTTCTTGCTTTGTGAACTCACCCGACGTCGGGAGATCGAGGTATAGTGCTGTCCATAGTCGGGGCATGGCGAGAGATAGAGCGCGCCAGCTGCGACACACGCCTCCTAGTAGCAGTGGCGCGCGTCTACTGGGCTCGCAGTGCGGTCCACGAACGTGGACATCGCCACAGAAATCAAAAACTCTGGTCATGATCTCTGGGGGCATCTGCTTGATCGGGGACAGGAGAGCGCCGAGATCTTCAACGTAAGAAGCCAGCTCGCGTTTCCGACGCTGAAAATCGGCGAGGCGAGCCTGTAGGCGGTTGATATCCTCTTCTACTGCGTGTAATTCCGCCTGGGGCTCGACCAACAGGCTACGGACTTCATCTCTTTCGTCATCTGCAGGAGCACAGTTGGTCCCCAGTAGCCGTATGATCGATGACTGACGAAAAGTTTATAAGTCAAAAAGCAAGGGTACCCTGATTGTAACGTTGCTCACCGGCGGTATGTCCTTAACTTCACCATATTGCTCCAGCTTGTCGGCATAAAGCGGTGTACTCGTCTCTTTGACGACTTCAGACATCATGATAAGCGACAAAGACAGGAAACTACTTGGGCGTTCAAATCAGCACTCGAGCTCTTTCGGTGCCCATTTAAACGCAAGTGGCGGCAGCCTCTTCAGGCTGCAGCATGGCAACTTGAAGGCAAGAATATGCCATATTGCAACGTTGAGAAAACGTTGCAACTTGCCATGGGCAGTTCTCGATTATGACTCGCGGACCTCTAAATTACGACACAAGAGTGTAGGTGCATCACAAGGGGTACACGAAATGAAGCAACACCCTACTCTCACGGCGCTGAGCGAATGTGAACCTCCGCAGCTCTGAGTCCTTATTGCAGTGCTATAGACCAGCACGGTTAATGACTTACAACTGCAACGATCCTCATATGCCTGAGAGACTCAAACAAGTCAGTCATTTGATCAGATGAATGGTTTCTAGTCGACTCACTACATAGCCTGCATCGAGGACAGCAGGTGGTGTGGGCCAAGGGCATCCCCATATAGCGTGTTCCAAGGATGCGTGTTATCACCTGATCGCCTACATCTCTGTTCATATCTTGCGGGAAGCTGTGCTGGCTGGCTTGGCGATGGGCATAGGCCTCTTCGAGAACACGACTTTCTTCTTCACCACTGCTATCACGTTCCAGCGAAGCTGTTCGCTCTCTTTTGGGCCGGTGCTTTCACCTGACGGGCACCCGCCCGAGGGGACGATGTCACGAATGTCTTTGTGCAGAACTCCCAAGGGCTTTGGGAGATTGATCACCTTGCCTTCGAGCAGGTGATGTCCGATCATGAGGGTAGGTTTGTTCTGAGTGGTCATGCATCAGGCGATGTGTAAAGTCTAGTTTGGATGACGGGCACGTACCATGTCGGCTGTGTTCAGTTTTCCAATCAGCTGCCCGTCCTTGCTCGTTATCTCAGAACCCTCAACATCAAGTGTTCCTTGAAGCTCAATCAAGAAGAGTTCGTCATGCCCGAGTTTTGCGATTGAGGGGGGAAGCTTCGGGGAAAAGTGGCTAGGTGGTGACACTGATATAGGGATGATCATTAGCGTACTTTATCTTTTCTACAACCGAGCTGTTGAAGGCTACTGTGGCTGGCCTTCAACGTGAAAGTGACGACGCGTGACACGTTACGTCGGACCCATGTCTGTCACACAAGGTCTACCAATTGACGGGTGACGGGTGACCGATGACTAGACTGGTGAACCTCTGATGTAGAACAGACACATCTATAAGCATAGCTTCCTAAATACGTTGGCGTACGATAGACGTAGTTTCTATAAGATCTCATAGACGGGTATTCATCCCACCGATGGCGGGAAGTCTCCAAACTCCCAACTGTAGCACTCCTAGAACACAACGAAGATCAAGGATCAGTACCTCAGCCACACCCAAAACGACACAACACACTCACAACGCAGTCCATTTCTCGTTCTGCCAATGGAACTTCTCTCCCCACCTCTAAGCTCGCTTGCCAAGGTTGACTCAAGACATTGTCTATCACGTTGATGATACCATGTGTACGTATGTCCACTGACCAAGAGAGATTGGAAACTGTGTCGTACACTATCGATTCCCCGAGGTGACACCTACAACATTTTCTTTATGAAATATAATGCATGGAAAGCGGCCTAGACAGACATACCTAGTTTCCATAGCGTACCCTCCCAGCGCGCAGGACGAGAATATTCCATTACATATACCCATGGCGATGGGGTCCGCAGTATGATACACGTGAGTTACATGTTGAGTAGATGGCTAGAGAACAGCATGTTCGACATCAAGAGCGAAGGATGGCAACAGATACATGACATACAGGTGAAGGCAGATGTAACCTCTTCGCTGCCAGCTTCTCCCCAGGCGACTCAAACGCCACTGCAGGAACTCCAAAAGTGACGCCGAGTAGCGAGCTCAGGGCACCACCTGTCGTGCATCAGTACGACTCACCATCACTCCACAAAGACCAACCTAGCGAATGTCCAATGATCCAGATATTGGACGTAGGATACATGTAGGTTAAATTATTGTATAAATTCTATTAAGTATCACTGAGTTGCCAGATCTCCTTTCATCACTGAAGACACTTACGGTCCCGATAGGATAGAATAAGTTGTCGTCTACAAGTGCTTGCTCCAAGCAATCTTGATCACACTTCCACCCTCCCCGATAACACCCGCATACAGTCGTCCACGTCCAATCAATCCTCGCACAGCAACAACTGAACAGGAGGTTATCGTTCAGTTTGTCCTTCTTCGCCGTTGGACCACCGCTGCCGAATACAGCGGCAGAGGTGCCCTTGATCGAGAGTATGATTGTCGAGTTGTCGGCTGTTGCGAATACGTATCCACGGAACCCATCAGCGCCGGGCTCCCAGCCAAATGGATAGTGCTACAACAAGTCAATCGACGAGTCGCGAGGATAGAGAATGGTTGAAGCGGCTTACATTCGTCCATTTATCGCTCAACTGGTACCACACGGGGTCGTCCAAGGTAACATACGCATTGTTCGTCATTTTCGCAAGCTCGAGGAGGGTCTCCCGGCTCTCGACATTCGGACCAATAATTTCGTCCTCATGCCAGGGAAAATCGGTACTTTGTGCGTGCCTTATGGAACGTATCCGAGCAGCTTCATGCTCGCTGAACGATGGCGGACGGAACGAAGATATGTTTCTGGTCCATAGAGAATATGTCGTTTGATTTCCTCCAGCAAGGTTTCTGGCCTCAGCTGGCTGTACGTCGGAGAACACGACGTGAGCGTCAGGCGACACGGCATGCTGGTGTCTAAGCTCAAATTGAAGGCGTGGAGGTTCGTGCTTAGTGGTGTGCTGTTGTTCTCGTGAGTTTGTACCGGCGAAGTAATCGAGGAGAGGGAGAAGTAGAACCGTTGTCAGCGCAGTGGGCAACATCGAGTGCCTTCATAACCGAGCATCAACGATGTCGCGAACAAGTAGCGAGCTGCTGACTCAGCACATTTGTTGACTTCGACGAACTGGTCCAGAGCGGAACTTCCAAAAGGGCATAGTCGAGCAAAGTAACTCATGATGAATGCATTGGATGATTGTGATTCAAAGGAGTAAGACGTACACAGGCAAGTTGCAAAGCGAAGAATGATGAGAAGAAAATCTACTAGTATGTACAATTCTCTGTAGGTAAACAGAATTATTGATAGGGGCTCAAGGCAATTGCGCAGAGACAATCTGTGTCAAACTATGGTATGGTGTGTGGAATGCAATAACGGTGCAAGGTGAAGACGGAGTGATCTAAGCATATATGTTTAGACTCTCCATAGCGAGGTCGAGAGGGTCGGCGACGGCGGCTGTCGCCTGCACAGCTGCAACTTCAGAGTTCGCGGCTCTGCCGAAGAATACCTCCGGGCTCGTGCATGCGGAAACAGCTCGCCGCATGTGCATTGTCAGGAAAGATAAACCAACCTGGTAGGCAGCTGCACGACGGCAGTTTAGCATGGATGTTCCGCATGCGTAGTTGTGGTACTTACCGTTCATCCACCCAAAGCCCTCACGAGGGACCATCTTGAAGTCTAATCCCTGGTTGCCGTACTCAGCGTCAACCAGGTGGGAGAGCTTGACGGCGTCAAACTAGGTCGAGGGTAACTTGAGAATGATATTTATTTGGCAAAAACAAAGTACAATCACCTTTTCGGGAACTACTCCATTGAAATCGACGAAGGCTGTCGTCATCCTGCATGCAAATTGAGTCATCTCATCCAGGCAACTGAACGGAAGACTACCAAACGTACATGTAGAGGAACCTGTACGCAAGTCGTTGTGCCTCTTCCAGGTACCCATAACGCTCAAGACCAACCCACGTCATGATCTGATGAGGAGGCCTGAAGAATGTCCTTGTCAGCACCAATGGATGAAAACTCCGCACGAAACGACTAACCAGGCATAACTGATGAACCAGTGATAAGCACGACGTATGTCAGAATAAATTAATACACGTACGGATAGTCCCATTGCCGGTTTGGTCTGTCCAAAGAGATCTTGCCACGAGACTCCTCCGTGCCAGACACGAGCCCCCCAAGCACCTCGAACTTCTTAAGTGACTGAGAGCTATAAAGACGTCAGCCTAGCTACCCCTGTAATAACCCTCGCCACGTACACAAGCTTCCAGCACTGTTCCTCGCTTGCACAACCCGCCCACAACGCCCAGAAGCTAGTGACACTTTCATACAGACTCTGTTTCTCCTGAATAGTGTCGTAGTCAAAGTAGAGGCTCTTGCTTTCGTTCCAGAGGTACCTGTCGATAATCTCCTTTCTGAACTCGGCTCTCGCGAACCACTCCTCGCTGGTCTGAGCTCGAGACATCGAGCGCTCGCGGTGGGGATTAGTGTACGCCTCAACTGAAGGCGGGAAGGGCGCAAGAGAGAAGTCTTCCTCTAATTCCAGTTCATCGTCGAATACCTCCCGAATGGCAGTTCCGATGTCGACCTCGTACTTGTACAAGAGCGCCTGAAGGTCGATGGTGCCGAGGTTGGCACAACGCTTCTCGAACCGGTAGGTCGTGTCATGTCCAGACTCCCGAACGGCACGATCGTGCAGGAAGTACTCGTCAAGCCCAGGTTCCTTGAGTATGCCATCATTGTACTTCTCGCTGAATTCCAACACCGAGATCCCGTGCTTCTCGGCGTAGGGCTCAAGGATATGGGTGAAGTGAGTAGCCTCCGTTTCAGGAGGAATTCCCACACCATCAGGGCGGTAGCGGGAAAGACCCGTCTTGGGGTCAATGCGGGGTTCGGCCACCCAGATGGTGTGGTACTCCTTTATCGCCGCTTGGATTGCGCGTTTCAGCCACAGGCGGTTAGCCTCCATGTCAGACCGGTCTAGCTGATTGTAGATCTGCAACGCCATGTCGGTTAGGAATGGCGGTTGCGTCCTGCACAGGTAGTAGCTCCGAGATCCGTTCAGAATTTTGCCGTAATGTCTGATCTCAAAAATGAAGTGGTCTACCATACCCTTTGCCATAGAGACTTGGCCGTCGACGAGGAGTCCGAGAGTGATGAAATAAGAATCCCAATTGTAGAGCTGTAGATGCCGAATGAGGTTAGCACAGTGAGGGAGGTATGCCTGGATGGGAACACACCTCATTGAAGCGGGCGCCTGGCACAATGAAAGGAATACCTTTTAGTGTGCGGCCACCCTTGCTGTCATCGGCTTCATTCATGGCCAGAGCGAGAAGCCCTGGCTTTGAGTTCAAGCTTTTGACGAACAACGGATCATCAGGCTTAGGGGGGAGAACCACAACGTCGAGGTTCATGTGGGGCTTCTCACGCGCAACTTTCCTGTAGTACTCTACCATCGCTGGCTCGCCATGGGGAACATAGATCCGCGGCTGCACGCGGCCTGTGCGATTCTTGGGGTCTGCAGTGATGATTTCGAGACCATCGCCGTCAATACGGCGAGTGAGCGAATGCCAGAATGAATTCTTGATCATGCGCGAGAGACGATCAACAGGGTTTTCCGTCAAGCGAGACTCGTCAAGGACGATACGCTTTCGGTTATGATCGCGAGCCAGCGCAAGTTCTTGAAGGAGGTTGGACAACATGTACGTTCCCTAATAGTATATTAGCTTGTCGGCATTCTCGACCACCAAAGGAGGTCGTACCCGGATGTCAAATGTCTTGAAACCGTTACTGGTTGCCGTTCCGAGAGCCATCATCTTGGGGCCAGCATCGGTGATGCTGATCTGAAAATCACCATCGGTGTCTTCCTGTTCTAGGACCACGCGAATGGTCTCCTCGACGTCAATGAGGAAACGACGGGGGGCAGTTACGCTCTTCTCGTCATGGGACATTCTGCGAGCCCGCATGTGGGTGTCTTCCTCAAACGCAGGTGCGCGTTTAGGGTTGTAGCCATGTATGTGGGACTGGAAAGGGAGTGTCAGATGAGCAGAAATGACACGTCGGATATAAGCTTACGTGGCTGTAAGTTCTTGAGCGAGAGAAGGACTCTCCTCCACCATAGTAGGCGGAGGCGTCCGCATGGACAGCTTTGTGTTGGGTATCTTCGATGAAGGTGACGCCGGAGGGATGATTGAGAGCGGGGGCCATGTTTATGAAGGAACGATTAAAATGAGAACAGGCGGTACTAGTTTGTGGGGTAAGGAAGAAGAGTAAGAGTTTGGTCCAAGGGGTACAAGTTGGTACGACCCAACGAATTTTATGTTATTCGGTCCGAATTTCAAAATAATCGTGGAAAATTGAACCTGTTTTGTTGGTCGAGATTGCTTCCCCAGGACTACAGTAAAGGCGATGTAGAGAGTAGCCTGGCGCGCGATTGCAATGCCACTACTTGATCTAAATAATATGTACATTTCTCAACGTCCCGGAACAAGAACTTCATTGACAGTCACTCACAGCCTGAAGTTAACTGATGCACCTTAGTGACTGACTGTCCACTGTCCTCCCTGGCTCTGGACGACGAGGGCAGTGAGGAAGACGGGGTACCTCATCGCGATGATATTATCTTTTTATATCCGAGTCGATTCCTTCCCACCTTCATTCCGGGATCAACGCACTCAGAGCGCCTCCGCTATCTAGGTACGTCCAGTTTCCGAGAAGATCCCACTCTTGTGTCTACTGTGATGATCATCCTCTGTTTCTTGTTCTCCGATTTGAGTGCTGAATGATACCGAAAACATCCCCAGATGGTGGTGATCCCCATCGCAGTAGTACTCACGAATGAGGGAATGTCGTCCAAGCTCCGTTCCGCCAGGGCCAGCAACGATTTTCACACCTTTAGACATCTGTGAGGATGGCACGACTGGGGACTATCGGCTCGCTCCCTCTTCGCACTTGCAATCCCCCCCCGAACGAGCAATACTGAACGAAACCCGGGGCCGGATTGCATGGATACTCGGCTCCGTGATTTTGGGGTTGGCACTACTTACATACTACTCGAATCGTCTGACTTTTCTCAAATGCGAAGCGTTTATCTTGGCGCTCGTGGATCCCGCCTAATCAGTCATCCTCTTAATATGCCTCGTACTTATCAATCGGTATGGATAATCACGACCTCGCATATTCACTTTGTAAACAATGCAGTAACGACCCTGGACACGAGCCTTCAACTATACATCCTCCAACGATATCATGATCGTCTCGGTATTACCGACAGAAGTTTATGCGCTCGGGTCTTCATTGCACTTTTCAAGTTTCCCAGGGGCATTGGTAAGCCTAGGCAATATTCAGTCGTCTCCCACTTTTTGGTTGGGCGTGGATGGTCAGTTAGTTTCTCTCTATCAACAAGATGCGAGGTGCAGGTCCGGGCTGTCCCTCGTGTTTCAAAGCAGAAGTGTGAACTGGTCCAATGCAAGGTCGAGGTTCTGTGTAGTTGCCAAGAAATGTCCGCACGATAGAACGAATTGCATGAGAATTATTACGTGTACATCGCCTGGGAAATGCAGAAATTCGAGTCAGTATCGTCATATCGGAATGTGGCAAACAATTCGGCGCGTGCAGGGCTCAGAGAATTATAAGAATACGCGTTTGACCGGACGTTTACTCAAACAACTTCCCGAGACTTCCTTTCCGGAGAAGGGAATATCTCCGAAGAGTCATATGGCCCCGGCATCTCTCATCCTATCCCGGAGATTATCTCGTGTTGGAAGAACTGACCTACCTGATGTATACTACGGATCTTCGTCCTCCTCGTCCGTGAGTTCCTCACCTTCCCGTACACCATGGTGCCGCAGAAGACCCTCGCGCCTTGCCCAAGAATGTCCGTCGGTGTACGGCATGACCCGGAAGGGCAAGAAGAGCGTGTATAACGGACTTGAAGGTCGGTGGTAAGTGGCGGAAGAGCAGGTCAGGCGGATTCAAGAGAAGGGAGGGCGGGGGAACGTACTATCCATTCGGACCTATGTTAAAGAAAAGGGCTAGATTCGTGCGTTTACTGTTCGTTGTTAGGCGCCAAAGGACATCAATTCGAAAGTGCCTCACATACCCCAAGTCGTAAGAGTTAAGAAACGTCTGTTGCGTGCGAACATTCGTGAGGTTCAAGTTGCCCACTAATAAGTGAAGTAACGTACCTCTCCCCTTCCTTTCGCGATGTTCCGGTACACCTCATGGTCCTGCGCCTCGACAGATGTCTCCCCCCGTGCAATTCCCCAGAGGTGCCAAAGAAGCATGAGTGTAATTGCTATACAGATTACGACGGAGAGTATGTAGATGAGAATGAAACAGAGCTGGGGCAAGGTATGAGTCCATGGCTGGACATGCGTGAAGTTCAGCGACAAAGGTTGAAAGTTAAAAAGAGGAGGACGCACGACATATGTTATCCCAAGCGCGTCAAGCGCATGTGAGTACCCGAGGAAGGAAAGAAAAAAGGTGGCAACGGCTAGGTATGCCCTACGAAACAAGTGCTTGAGATGGTTGCATGAATAATCGATGAACTACGTACATGAAAAGAACGAAATGACGCTCGTTATGCAGACCCACGCATTGGTTTATCCCTGGGGTCGCACTAAGACTTGGTCATCAAGTAGGCAATATAGTTACTCACACTGAACAAGGGTCATCAGTGAACAATGTTTGGAACGGGAACGATACTGACAGGACAGTGGTGGTCATATTTGAGAACGCATTTGTTACATATGCGACAATGGTGTGCCCTCTCGTTAAGACATGCGTCAGCGTGACGATACTATGCGTTCGATAGGGTATAAGACGCAGCTCACCTCTGGTCGCATCTCCCCACATCGTTTACAGCGGGTGACGTCTGCCCTTAGGATTTCTAGCTCTGGAGATGACCACCGCACTCCAGAAGCCGTCAGTCGCCTCTGAGGACGTGACGAAGAAGCCCACAGAAAACTGGTTTCAGGATACCGTGGATGGTCACCAATGTATCCGGGTCGTACAGTACAGACGTAGTAATAGTGCATGAGGAGGTTGACAGCAATAAGGATGCAGGGAGGTGTCGACAACCATGGAAGCGGCAAACTAGGCTGGACCACGGAAACTAGGCCCAGGAGTTTGCATAAGTATCTTGTAAGAAAAAAAATGCTCACAAAAACTGATAGTCCCGAGAGAAATGAGGATTACGGCGAGCGCAACAAAGTATGGTCCTGCTGCGCCAGTGATGCGATCGCCTGCGCGTTCAAGCCATTTGAAGCATCGAAATACCTGACGGGTGCAAATCATTGGCTTCAGAAAACTTTAGTTCAAGTCCCTGCAACAGCGAGTCTTCGTAGCTGGAGCGCTGATTGCTGTCCTTTAACTAATAAACTTCACAATGAACCTGGTCCTACTGAGAGGCTTACTGCGGTGACATCGTTTGTTGGTGGGAAAAAAAAAAGCTAGATAACACAAGCGACCATCGACGTATCATGGAGTCCTAGTAAAACTATTTTACACTCATTATACGGACATTGTATGATGAACAAATCACAAGTGGTACACGATACCCAGGGTCACAGCCAGCATGGTAGTGATTACCGCCATTCTCTGGACAGAATTCAGCCTCTCTTCATTCATGGGCCCGTTACCTGCCATGTGAGTGAACCAATCGAATCTGTGACCGAGCCAGGATATCTCCCCGCGCTCCAGCATGCCAACCACACGCCCGCACTCACTTGCCACCCTGATAAGAGAGCTCTCTATCACAGCCAGAACCCATTTAGGGCCTACAACAGTAGAGTTCATCGCCGTCGTTCGGTCGGCGTTGCGATAAAGATGCCGGTACATGTCGTGAATGATGTTGGCGATGACGGTCACGCCTGTGAGGTGAACCGCGAAGACGAGCGGAAACGCAACACGGGTCCCAAGGTACATCAGAATACCTATCAAACCTAGGGCGCAACTGATCAGCAGGAGTTCAGCGCTGTTTGGTGCGTGGTCAATATAGGTCAGATCTGGATATAGCTTGATGAGGCCGCCGTCACCCTTGGACCACATGTAGAAGCGCCAGTATGATCTGCTGCCGCCATTCCACCAGGGATGAGTGACAACAACCTCCGGGGCGGGGTGGAACCCTTCCCTCCCATTAGCAATCGAGAACTCCCTTTTCCGTCGACAAAAGTCGATATCTTCACCGCCTCCTGTCTTCGGAAACTGGAGATCATACTCAACCCCATCGTCAATGCGACGGGTAATGAGATTGGCTGTCACCCCCCATGGCATGTCTGTCTCCCCTGTCATCTTCGTAGCGATGTCCCAAAAATACGTGACGCCAGCCAGATGCACGGCAGTCGTGAAGATGGACTTGGCTGGAGGGAATTGTGCATTTCCAATAAAGCCTGCTGCGTTCGGATTCGCACGAATGACTTTCTCACCCTCCACCAGGAGGTCTGGTCGAGGTGAAACATCATCGTCCAAGAAAATGATCCACTCTGCCGCGGATTCTTTCATGCCTCGATTGCGTGAGGCGGACGCACCGAGGTTCCTATCATTCGTGCGGATACGGACGTCTGGTCTATAAGCGTACTTCGTCTCGAGCTCGATACGCGCAGGTGATTGTGGATCATCAATGATGATGATGAACATCACGGTACATGTCGGGGATGGCTTGAGGTTCAGGATTGGTTCGAGGAAAGGGAGCTGGACCCGAAAGCTGGGGATAATGACATCGAGGGTGAGTTTACGCGAGACCGTTGGGCAATGCTGGAGGAGCCACTCTTCGGCGGTAGCTGTCGCTTTGTCGAGTGTGCCGAAGGTCCATCCCTGCGCATGTTGCTGGTGGTACCGTGCTCCTTGTCTCCCACCGATTTCATTGGTGATTCTTGCTGAAAACATTGTCGAACAGTCCCAACGACGATAGAGCTGGTATATGAATGGATCACCATCTTGGTTGATGAACACTTCGGGAATGATGTCACCGTCGAAGATGTCTATATGGGTGCGGTGAATGATGGGGAATGTTGGCATACCAGGGAAAGAGGTATCTGTAAACGCCACGCATCCGAAGCCGTGAGGGACGCTTACGCGCTCCGCTAACTGAGCGAATTCGGCGTGGGCGTCCCTCATCCAACCTTCATCCTTAAGGACGACGTCGTCGCCCATCAGGACGAAGTAGTCACACCCATCCTTCCGGGCCCGCTTCGCGATCTGTCGCCAGATGGCGCAAACATGCCCAGAAGGGTGCTTGCAAACTTCGATCGTCACGTCACAGATATTTTGAGACACTAAAACCGCTTCAGCGATGTTCATGCCATTCTGCTCATCGGTTTCCCTAAGGAAGTGGTCGTCATCGTCGATTGCGAGATAAACTTTGATGAAGAACCCTTGACCACCAAGGTGTTGGGTGTCACGCCAGGTAGTACGGGCAAGAGATTTAGCGAATCTCTCGAGGAGGGAGAGGCATTCGTTGGGAGGGTTGGAACCGCGCGAAGTGATGGGGAGCAGGATGGCGAATTTGATGCCGCTGTCTGTCAGGTCGACAAGTTTGCTGCACCGCATCATCTGTAGAGTCAATTCACTCTCGCCCTCGTTCTTTCCAGAAATATTCTGTTCTATCTCTCCCCTGATCCACTCAGCCGTCTGCTTCATCCCATCCTCCAATGATATACTCGGGGACCAGCCTAGAGTTTTCGTCACAAAGTCATTGTTCGAGTTGCGGGAGCTGACACCTATCGGCTTTGAACCGGTATCGTAGCAAAACTTGACGTCTTCTGGCTGCAATCCTGCGCACCGAACGGCCATCTTTCCAAGTTCTTCGATCGTCACGGAACGATCAGAGCCTATGTTGACAGGCACGGTACAGGCCGACTCAACGAGTTTTAATATGGCTTCAACACAGTCGTCAATGAAGAGGAAGCTTCGTCGCTGACTTCCATCTCCCCAGATCTCGAGCTCGGTGGGAAAATTTCCCGCCAAGTGGATAGAGAGCGCCTTCCGAAGGAGGGCGGCAGGGACTTTTTCACGCCCGTTGTTCCATGCCCCACGTGGGCCAAAGATGTTGTGAAAGCGCGCAATTCGTACTTGTATTTTGCTCGAGCTGTGCTGAATGAGGAGCTCAGACACGAGCTTTTCGAGGCCGTAATGTCCTTGGGGTTTTGGGATGCCCCCTGCCCATACATGCGTCTCCTTGAGAGAGACGTCGCCATTGGTGTTGGTCTGCCGGTGTTCTGGATAGACGCATGCGGAAGATGCGTAGAAAAAGACACGAATCCCTTCGCGAATAGATGCGGCCAAGATCCCAGACGTCATGATCGAATTCTCAAGATATATGGTCAGGTCGTTGCCTTCGTGAATAGTCCCCATACCCCCCATTGTAGCAGCAAAATGGAGGACGGTGTCTATGCCCTTCACGGCTCGTTCACAAAAGTGCGATTCGCAGAGATTCCCGGTGAGCGTTTCGTTACAGATGGGCTCCGCAAATGCAGAGAGCGGGTTGAGATCTGCGACGCGGACATGCTCGCCACGGTCGAAGAGTGCTTTTGCAACGTGTGAACCCTGGATACAAGGTATCGATCAATGCCCCATGAGTCATTATCCTAACTTACAATAAATCCATTGCCACCAGTGATGAGAAACTTTCGACGAGTATAAGCAGGGATTAGGCTCGCTTCGGCCGTGTTTCCTGCTTGGACAGCGCCCATTGCGAATTCGATAATTTGAACGTGTCTGCGGTATCGAAGTTATGTGAGTGTGTTTCAGGCGCATGAGCCGAACGAGTGACATACATCGAATTTCAGAAAACTTTATGTTGGAGTGTAGAATCTGAGTAATGATCAATGTCAGGTTGACGCTAAGGAATATAGTGATCAGTTGTGAGGACGAGTTCTCACCAAGAGCGAAGTATTATAAGCTGAAGCGGAGAAAAGGAGTCTAGTGGTTTAAATGGTTGCCGCCCACTGCGTCAGCAATACGTAGGCGGCCTAGGAAGTTGACGGGCATCAGAGATAGTGACATAAATCATTTAGTGTTAAGATACCCTAGGAGGAGACTGACCTCCTTGAAAAGTTGCGTGACAGAACCGACAATTTGTGTACTTAAAGTTAGAAGAAGTCCACAGCAGATCACCTAGAAATGGCTCAAAAAAATGGAAGTCGTTCACAGATCGAAAGCGCGCGCACCTTAAGTCCAACAGGTATCATGGCTGTGGAGCGACGATGAGGGACGTCGCCCTTTGAAGCAATACTCGAGGCGTTCGTGTCTGTCACATATACAGAGGCCCACTTCCCCAGGCCACCCCACCCTCCCTACCGCTTTTTTTTCAGAACAACTAGGTAGAGTCTTCTAATCCCGATCTCTGCGCATCTGACGATCAGGAAATGGTGTCTACAGCAACAATGGGTACTCCAGACAATGAGGCAACCACTGACCACTACGAGTTTACCTCGACCCAAGACTGGTTCACATTCAATATCTCCTCGTGGAGAGATCTTTTCCCCCTCATCGCATCCAAAGAGCCACGCGCGCTCGAGATCGGGTCTTGGGAGGGTCGTTCAGCAGTCTTCCTCCTGAGCACGCTCTGTGCCACAGGGGGGGAACTCGTATGTGTCGACCACTTTGACCTGATGGGGACGGCTGAAGGGCGAGAGCGTTACCGCAAAATCATGCATAACCTCGCGCTCACCGGTCGTCCCGCCCGCGTGCTTCCCCAATTCAGCGTCCCAGCCTTGTATAACCTCTTACAGGAAGAAATGAACAAGAACCACGATGCTGGATTCGATTGGATTTACATTGACGGTTCCCATCGTGCAGATGATACACTCCTCGACGCGGAGCTAGCGTGGCGGCTGGCTCGGCGGGGATGTATCTTCATCTTCGACGATTATCACTGGACCGAGCAGCCTGTAGAAAGCCTGCATCATCCGCGACGCGGCATCGACGCATTTCTTGCACTCCATGCAGGGCAGTACATCCGTCTTTCGACAGACCCTGAACAGTACCAGATGGTGTTGCAGAAAACCATCCCTATGCGCATTGGCTTTCTTCTTGAAGAAGAGAGAGGAAAAAGTGCCGAAGATGCCTTTGGCTACGGAATTAACGTTGCACTGGCCGTTGACTGGGCATATGCGATGCCAGCTGCGGTGACTTTGCGTAGCATCGTTGAGAAGACCCAGAAGCGCATCACACTCTTTGTCATCGACTGTGGCCTCTCCGGAGAAGACAAAAAGAAGATCGAAACATCACTTCCCATTCGCCAGGACGTTACCCTCTTGTTTGTGGAGTTACCCCCAAACCCCCTGGCCTCTAAGATGGGTGCCGTTTGGGCGAAGATCGACATGATAAAGTGCCTACCTGTGCAACGCGTACTGTACCTGGATGCAGACACTTTGATATGCAGGGACTTGGAAGAACTGTGGACTACCGACCTCGAAGGTCGCTCTCTTGCTGCAGTGCCTGATGTAGGATGCCCGCTTGGACACGACGGTGTTTTGAGGGGTGACTATTTCAACGCAGGAGTGCTCTTGATCGATCTCGCGAAAGCACGCTCTAGGCTTCCCGAGCTCGAAACACGCTGTTTTGAGATGAAGAACTCGCGGTTCCACGAACAAGACGCACTCAATGTGCACTTTGCAAGCGACTGGACACCGATGAACCTGAAGTGGAACGCACAGGGACTCGGGACATATGCGGAGTGCGCTTCTGGAGACCGAGAGGGGCTTTGCTTTGAGGAGATGAAAGATCCGGGGATCGTGCACTTCACAGGCCCAGTTCACCCGTCAGTGGCAGTTGTGCTGAATCCTTATGTACAACCATACACAGCCAAACCATGGGGCTACGCTGGTGCGCCAGGGCACCCATTCGAAAGGGAGTGGTGGGTCATGCTGGAGAAGACAGCATGGAAAGGCTGGAAGGCGACCGCTATATACGAGGAGACTTGTAAGCAGGCCAGGATGAAGGCGTTGAAGACGGCGGAGGAAGAATTCGAAAAGCGGGTATAGCTGAAGTCGAAAGTTTCTGTCTGATACTACTCCCTACGTGCTGTAAAGTAGAATTATCATTTGTATCCGCCACAGTAAAGCGTACCATATCGATTCCTTGGCCCCCTAGTGTATTGTGCCCAAATTGACCACCTGCTACCAGGAAGATAAATGCTGACGCGGGTTTGCCACACCAGGACACTACGTTCGGACTGATTCGAGTCCTGGGCATGGAGAACGTAGTCACTTGGAGGCACCGAGGGTCTTCGAAAACCCTTAGCAGAACTTCAACTTCAACTTCTGGAAGGTGTTTCCCTTAATGTACTTGTCGGCACATGTTGGACGGTTCAGACTGGTCATTAGTTACGTCTTCGAAAACATCATCCCGAGACTAACTTCGTTTCCAACTCAGTCTGCACCCCATTAGCCCGCATCTGATGGTCTGGATCGGTGAAAACTTGAGAATGGGGCAACTTCGACGAGTGGCTGCATTTTGAAGTTTACATCGGTTAGGCTCAGTGTAGCTGAAGACTGAAGTGAAAACGCGGTATGGCGCTAGGCAAAACATGGGCAAAACAGGTGACAGAAACAAAGCAATATTGAGAGCCTGCAAGTGCCAGAACGCAAGACAGCCTGAGCTTGCGATGACACGAGTTGCAACTTGTATCAAAGGTGACATTTCGAACGAAAGACTGCACTGCGACACAACACTGAGCAGACAAGCAACCCAATGACAACACGATCGAAGTTTTGTGATGTACGAGTCTGTCATAGGATAATGATCAACCAATACGTTCAGTACTCAGTAATGGAACGGAGCACAACATCCATAGCATTGCGATCCCAAACAAAGCGAGGGGAAACGAAAATAAAAAGAATAAGATAAGCCGATAGACAAAAAATGACATCCAGAATACATCATGACTACAGCCTGCAACACCGCTCCTGTCCCCTAGCGCCCATAAATCTCAGCACGTGGTACAGACAGGAAAGGTCATGTGGGCCACCATCACCGATCTCTCCGCCGCGGCGTCCCAGGTACTTTGCGTGGTGTTGTACCAACGCCTGTTGCAAGCCCCGTTAATCGCCGCTCCCCAACGCCACCGGACCCACCCTCCTGCACGCGTTGCACCTCTCTTACAGCTCTCCGAGCGGCGTCTCCTATCTTTCCTGGCGGCCGCTCCTTGTCTATACGAGACAAGGCACGAAGAATGTCTCGTGGACTCTCTCCAGGCGGATGGCTGGTGCCTCGCTGTGTCAGCGGAAGGTGCGACGAAAGTGACGTTGATGCTGAGCTCGAGGGTGGTGGGAGGGAATGTGACCGTGCCGAGAGAGCGAGTGAGAGGAGCGAGAAACGATGGTCAAGCTCCGCTTCAGCCATATTGGTCGTTTGTACCACCGAGTTGACGTATGAGAAGAGACTGTCCACTTTAAATTGGAGATCGCCTATTTCTTGGTCCAAGGGGTTTTGGAACTCGGACCCTGGTCGAGGCTCAGCAGACATGACCTGCTTGATAAGTTCGATGTCAACCTTCTCTTTAAATTCATCGGAGAGATCTCCTTCACGAGGGAGGAGCCATGACCAGTCATCTGGTGGCTCTTGTGAAGTCGCTCGTTGTTTGCCTTTAGCCTTGGCGGATGAAGGGGGGTTGAGAGCCTGCCGTCGTTTCTCGAGGTCGGCCTTGGAGTTGACCTCCCACTGGTGGTAAAATTGATCAACTCGTGACCAAGCTTCTGACTCGGCTTGTGCTCTGAAAAAGTTTGCCATGTGTTGAGGTCAAGGAAATAATTTAAAGGAGATGGGACAACCGACCGGTTGATATGTTGCTGAAACGTCACCTCCCGTGCACGATTCTTGACGTTCTGTTCGTTGGGTTTAAGGGCTCTCCCTTCAGAATTTTTCTCATCGCTACCACGACTGTATACAGATATATCAATCTTCTTCTCAGCCAACATGCGGATAAAGTCCTCCTGTACATTCTTGAGTAACTGCTTCTTTCGATCATCGAGTGGGGGTGGGTCCTTGCCACGACTGGTGGATGACTTGGATGGTGGTTTTGAAGGTTTCGCAGAGGAAGACATCGCCTCCGACGATCGTGACATGGCGCGTGCGGCTGACCAGACAAGTATCTGTCGTGCACGCTGTGGTTCGGGGAGATCACAATCAATGTGTTTGTAAAAACTCGAATCATCAACGGATGCATGTGGTTGGGCTATACAAACAAAAAATCAGGTCTAGTTAGAGAAGCAGGATCACAGTACGGCACGAACAGGATGGATTAGAGAGAGACGCACAGATAACGCCGGTGTTCTCAAAGCTGGTACTTATTCGCTTACCACGCATGCTCATCGAACTTCGTCGGGAATGTGAGGGTGTCTGTGTTTGTGTTGTTCGGGGAAGGGGTTGACCTTCGCGCATGAGTTTGTTGCGCTCAATCTGTGGTGTTTCGCTTTCGGGGAGTGGCTGCAGGGCGTCGGGCGTGTGTCGCTTAGAGGGGGTAGTGGATGGGGGAGGAAACTGAAAGGAAGGGTTGACTGCTTCCTTTGCGCGTGACCGACTACGTAGATGGTCTATCTCGGACTCCATCTGTCGTACATCCTCGTCCAGCTCTGGCTCTTCACGCGTCGTGGCAAGAACATCGCGCGATTTGGCACCTGTAGATGCACGGGAAGGGTCAGCTTTATACTTCTTTGATGGATGTTTTGAGGGTCCAGATACAGTGGAAGTAGAGGCTGATGGTAATGGTTGTGAGTGGGAAGATGGCGGACGAGATGATGGTCGGGAGGTCGTGGTCAGAGGTTGGGATGAGGAATGATTTTGAGGCGATAACGGACGCGGTACTGGTGCACGAACAATGATCAGCCCACCGGGCTGCTCTTCTCCGATGTCTAGACGCGAACAATCAGTTATCCGCACGACTTGGTAAGGAAATCCACTTACGTTTCCGTTTGGACACGCTCAGCTTCGACTGTACCGCGTTGTTTCAGAGAATGCACCGATTGTTAGTGCAATAACCTCACCTCTTTCTTCATCCTCTTCGCTGCCGCCGCGAGCAAGGGATTTGGATCATCTGGTGCTTTCCGTTTCGCAATCGGGTTGGGGTCAGCAGGTACCATTGTGTCTTCTGGTCCTGCTACCGTGTGTGTCCGTGCCCCGTTCATGAGTGTCCTCCAACTATCCGCATGAAAGTGTGGTATTCGCCCGAGATGGTTATATCGTCAAACTCGGACTCGGCGCCGGCAGCGACGGTGAGCGGCTGAGGTGAACGTACGGAGGGCGGAGTTTCAATATTGAATTCCCACCTGCATATTTTGTGATCAACGAACGAGAGCGTGACATGACGCGACGCGTTCAATTAGTGTCACGTCACGTATCTATGGTAGTGGCGACTCATGCTTGTTATAAAGTGAGCAATTGCCACAAAAGATCTATGGCCGAACGGTAGTACTCGAGGACATATCTACACTTCCCCTTTTCTATGTCTCGCTCCAAAAATACCAGTCCCAACTCTCACGATATCGCTTCCCGCCTTCAACGCAGCCTCGAAATCACTCGACATCCCCATACTCAACACCAACTTCCCATCCACACCCCATTTACCAACCAATTCAGAATCCTGTTTCAGGACTTCGTGCAAGATATCCCGCGTGCGTTTGAGAGTCTCAAAGTCCTCGTTCGGCTTTTCGGCTGAGGCAAGGGATTCACTGAGCGAACCAATAGTCATTAACCCTTGGAAATGTAACCGGGGACAGCTGGTGATGATGTGCCGTGCAAGCTGCACGAGCTCAGAGTCACACGACGGGTCTGTGAAGGCGGGCGGAGACAGTCCAGACTTCGCGTCCTCGCCGGACGTATTGACCTGCAGCAAAATATTGAGGGGAGTAGATCTTTCCGACGGTAGCGCTTTGTCCAGTGCGGTGGCTGCCTTTGCAGAAGTTACGGTCTGGATGGCATAAATATTCGGTATCGCTGGTGTCCAAGAGGGGTCGAGCATCCATACATGATACATGACAACCATACATACTTGCCAGTGTCTTTGATTTATTGGACTGAAAAGCACCAATGAAGTGCCATCTGACATCATCCGGAAGCTGTAAAACGATGAGATCAGCTTAATCACATAGCTACCTCCAGTGAGCGCACCTGCTGAGCCTTCTCTACCAGCTCGTTTACATAATTTTCCCCAAAATCGCGCTGTCCACGTTCATAGCACGCAATAATATCAGAGGCCGGTTTATACTTTGATACGGCAACAAGAGTACACTTCGAGGACGCTGAGGAAGCTCGGTACACACGCTCTTGTATCTCTGATAGAGATTCCGAGAGTTCCTGGAAACGCTCAGCTGTTGGTTTCAAAGTGGTTGTAGATGCCATGTGAGATCGTGAAACCGTCGATAACGCTCGAAGAACGACGTGGGCGTTCATTCAATCACTTGGAAGCTGTCCAAATCCGCCTGTTTCACGTGACACCAATAATTCGAATACCGCACAGGAACGGTACCAGTAGTGGGTTGCCTGCACAGGTGTAGGCTCAGTCCACTTCTTTCACGCCATGTTGAACCTTGGAGGAATATCTGCGTGGGTTGAGGTCGACGGGCAGGAACTCGAGCAATATGGAGTTGCAGAAGATCTTGAAAAGAACGAGGTTACTTGTTGGATCGCGACACAAGTTGGCAAGGCAGGTTACTTCAATTTTGACGTCACCCCCCTGTTCACCTGCAGCAAACCCAGAACTTTTCTGTTGTGTACAGGGATAATGCACAGCATAGGGAACACTCACTCTCCTCGTGTCTAAGATTAGATGGAACGGATGTCCCGGGCAGAGTCCTTCGCCCGGCTACCGTGATGTCACACAGTGCCAACTTTGAGAAAAAGTTTCGCACTGTGATCCAGAAGGATCATGTCGTTTCTGCAACATCCGTACGCCCTTTTATATTTTCAAAGCTGGAACTTACTGGTATGTTACAATTCACGCTGGTTATCTAGTGACCTACTGACGTATTCGTAGACGAGGATGAATACTTTGGCCAAGCCTCGAAGCACTTGGGCGATATACAGCTCGTCATTGACAGTGTTGAGATCTCACAACCAGGCATGCTGGCTACGAACTCCGATGTATTTGACCAAGGCAAGGTCCATGAACGCTCCAAGAAGGCTGTTTCACACTGTGTTTCGTGTGTTAACTGCCTGTTCGGTTGGCAGTATCTAAAGAAGTTGCCTTTCAGGTATGGACAGGAAATGAAGACAACACCAAATTATGTGGTCTCTGTACGGCATCTGCATGCCGCGCCTCTCGCTACTTTCACGTTCAAGTATAGAGACTATAGTCTGTCTGCGCATTTCTTGTATAGGGGCTTTCATCTGACAGTCACGCGCAGGTCTCTTGCAAGCCAGTGGCATCATTCCCAAGCCACCAGCCGCCAAGGAACAACATGCAGCATTTGAAGAAGTGCTCGACCTGACCATTGATGATGACATCAAGCAAGGGCCCGCCAGCGATGAAATCATGGTTCTAGATAATGCTATCCGTGCCATGCGGGAACAGCGAGCGGTCCTCCTATCGAAGCGGTCGAATATGGGTGCAAGTGGTCCCCTTGTCAAGAGAACCAAACGGGAAGAGAAGTTTATCCCTACTGGCGAAGTCATTGACCTGACCTGACGTGCTGTGTAAGCGGTTTCATGTCATCGTTCACATTCGCTCACTCGCATATTGTATTTTGATCTGCGTGTAGGTTTCCTATTCTGTCCATTCTTGATGTCCTCTCTTCTTGAAGACGGTATGTTATTGAGTCACTACTTGTTACTGCTAGCTGTAGATTACTGGTTATACTATGAATACGTTTAGTTCTTTTTTTCGACTTACGGCAAGTGATGCACAAGGAAAGCGTAACCACCAGTCGCGCTGGATCTGTAACTACGAAGTTCTCTGCAATTCAGTGGGAGTATTCGGTCCCTGTCAAGTGAAATTCCCCTGGTTGTCAGGTAAACAACGACTTGTCCCTCGACGAAGCGCGATTGCTCAAAGCTCCCGCCAGGTATGTATACTGAATATGATAGGAGTGGGGACTGGAAGAATAGGAGTGGAACGAAGATGCGCCGACCGCTGCAGCCTCACGGGATGGAAGAATATGACACCTCAATCCAGTCGAAGGATATGTCTCCGCAACAGGGCTGCGCCCACTTCACGTCCGAAGTTAGATGGAAGTGCTGGAGTGTGATCTTTCGCCCTGGCTCGGAAGAAGCCACTATGTCGTCGGATCAAGGATGTAGCCGTTTCGATGACTTCAAAGTTCAATCTCACCGGTACGTCAACAGCACTTTCATTTTGCTGTGATGCTACCAATTACCTACAGATGAGGATGAGTATTTATATCGATCTTCAAAACTCTTACTTGGGCGGAATAATGCTAGAGATAAGGAAAGCTGAGATGAATGGCCTCGCACGATAAAATCGTGACCAATGCCATCAACGAGGTCAAAGACAGTTCACGAACGTTCCAAGGAGACAACCGCGCCGCGTTTGATTGTTTAGGTACAAAAGCAGTAGCTGCTCCGGTGGTTGATTCAGGGTCTGTGAGTTCCGGACCTCTTGTTGCCTTCGTGTTCAATCCATCGACGGCCTTCTCCGAAAGTGGGTGTGCTGATTCTCACTTCAATGCCTCCTGCAAGCAAACGGCCACCGGCCGATGAGAAACGAGAAGCAACCACCGATCAGGCGTTCGGACTTACAATAATAGACGTCAATGAGTAGGCAAGTGCAGTGACGCTATTCGTGCACTGTGTAAACAGCGGGATGCTTTTTGGTTGAAATAATGGAAAACAGGGCGTCACAGCCGCCTGCTAGAAGGATAAAATGCGAATATGTCCCCTGTGGCAACACCACCGACCTGGCGTGATCCCGGTGAAATGGTGGCGTTCATCCAGTTGACCGGGTTGCTTGCAGGCGGCGCTGCGTTCAGCGCGTGCATATCTCTCCGGTGCTTCGTTGCAATCCTTCCTTCCTTGTATGCACACCGATTCCTTCATTACACGATGGAAAAACCGTCCTCGTTACATGTATCATCGCTCCCAGCATCGTCTGGTTTCCCTGAGATCGATGGTAAGCATCTCTCGTTACATACCGTGCAAAGCTAAGCTTCAAGTCCAGTATTTGGTCAGGACCGTGACGCACCGATCGACCAACTATCACGCCTAGGGTACGCTGTAAACGTCAGTGGGAAGCCGTGCATATATGTAGTTGAGTGTTGCTTAGGGATCAATATTTGTTCGTTCGATGGCATTCGTTGGACAGGTGTTTCAAGGGGTTGATCGGAGTGGCTGTGAATATAGCTTTCCTCATGTTTGATGATGGGAATTTTATGTATGTGAGCAAAAATTGCTCTCTCCCAATGCACCCAGGAAAACATCACCGGAGTACTGCTGGTTCTGAACTTAGTGCTGTATGGCAATGTCGAAGATTCCACGGTGAGCAAGTACTACGTGCTTGTGCAAAGCAGAAGCCTCCGGTCGCCCTCCTGCACGAGGACGGAACTCCGTCAGTCCACAGCTGTCAGGCGAATGATGCCAATAAAATACACAAATCCATTGAACTCAAAGGGACTACTTGTTGATCGACTTGCATTTCCAATAGGAGCGGGGAACAGCGCACTGCGGTCTGCTCGTACAAGTTGAGCCGGGTAGACTTCACATCATTGAGCAGCTCACGGGCTCATTGATGATCGGACTGGTAGTTAACAATGGGTAGAAGGGTATATACGAGAGGTGAGCATGGTTTAGAGGGAGCGCACTAAACCCTCGGACTCGTCCACCGATATGAAACATGTCTAGCGAATTCATTTATTGCGGCTCGAGTGCGCCGGTTTACTTTGCTCAAGGTCCGTGTCTATCATCTTTCAGCATGCTTGCTGCACATGGTCCAATAAAGCCGTTGACCCCCATGATTTTTGTCAAGGCTAACTACTTGCCAGTGACTGCTCAAAGGAGTCACACATCATGACTACCTTAATGTCAGCCGATCACGCTGTACGTCATACCGGGTGGTAGGGAATCATCAACCTCCAAGGAAGTTTCATATCAAGTCGGGCTGTACTCCCGCAGGTTTCTAACAGACACATCTGAACTGGTCGAATTCGAAACACGACCAGCCAGTGTAGGTGTATAATAGGCGCTATCTCTGCTGCGATCATGGGATTTGAATTCCCCCACGTAACTCGACGATGTCGTTGCGCATTAACACGAATGTTCAACCCGTCTTTGGTCGGATCAGCCTTTCGCTGGCTGACGGTCCTCCCAATTCCGCTGGGCGGATGTGTTATCCACCACCCATCTCTCCTCTCCGATGCAAACTGACTCCTCGTGGTTCCAGCAAGGCAAACACGTTTGCCCTTCTCACTAATGCCGAGCTCCACAAAGCTTCGTCATGTCAGCTGCCCAATCATGTTCCAAGTGGTGAGTTATCCTAAAATCTCTCATTGTTGGCCCAATAGGACTCAGAACCGCATCTTCTGCTGTATGCCGCCGGTATCTGCCTTCTTGGTCATTATTTGATGTCAAAAATTGGGATCTCAGGATCACCTCGCGGCCGTAGTATAAGCCTTTTCTCTCCTCGTTCCGCAGTTCAAAGCAACCTGAATTGGCAGGTTGAGTCTCTTCTATCCTACAATGCGGCAGCTCCGCATTCCCCCCGTGGCAATTTATCCGGTCGCAGGCCACATAATGGGCTTTTCGAGCCAGCATTTTTGTCGATGACCGCCACTACCCCAACGTCATCCCTCTCCCATAGCGCCCTAGACATGCTACTTAAAGCCGAGGCTACTCTAGAACCCAGCGCATCCTCCCAAGAAGAACCCCAAATTACCAACGACGGTCCAGACGCAATGTCTACCCTCGATCTTCCTAACAGCTCGCTCAGCAGGCACTCTTCGCGCTCATCCGCCAGGAATCAACGCACTAAAGCAAGTGAGCTGGCGAAACGGGATAAAACCCGCTTCACTTGTGCGTCGCCTTGCCCGTCGCCTAGCCCATCGATTGCTTCCAACGCAAGTTCGTCTAACAGCACAAGCCCTGCGTGCAGTGTCAGTTCAACATGCAGCACTTCATACACTGGCGCCAGCTCGTTGACACCATCGCCTACGGATCGTTTGAGGCGTTCTCCTCCACCAGATTCCTGTCCTCCCATGATCGTGCAGAGCACGCCCGCAAGTCACAGTCTCTCTGTCACCCTCCCGCGTGTTATCCAACCAGAGATGGTGACGGTGTCAGCTAAGAAAGGGGACAGATTGGATGTCGTGGCGGATGCATGGCACATGGAGCGTGATTGTGAGTCTAGTATTTATTTCCTTGTTCTTGAGCGCTTTTCTTCTGATACCCCCGATTTACTCAGGTCACTACGAGTGGCAAATTCGTTTTACGCCTGGCGATGTGGACATGTCCACGGTCCGTGCGCGGTTTGGCCAAGACGGGAATCTCACGCTTGAAGTCCAGAGACGTGTTCCTGGGCAGAGCTGCATTCCCAGATTCGGAATGGGGCTCAGATACAGGTGTTAGTAGTAGGTCCGCCACAGCGCGCACCTGCCACTAGCACGCAGGATCTGGTGTCCCCGAGTTTCAGATCCTAAAAGGTCTTGCGAATTCGAATTCGCATACCTGGCTACTTTTATATCCGTATTAGTGTTCGTATCCGCACGACAGAATTATAAAACGCCCTCCAGCACCGCTCGCTCAACACCGGTTCCTCTCCACACATCGCATGATACTATATATACACTAGCACTTATGTACCCCTTCTTTACATCGTGGGCATCTTGCCGCATTGTAACAGTAGTCCTTTTGCACATCCTAGCTTCTATAAAATATGATATAAGGGCAACGGAGCCTGGTATAGACTCAGAAGAAAAGCCCATCAGCTCGGCGACTTAACGATTAACATAAACCTGGTGAACTGACCGTACAGGTGGACCATGACGGGCGACATGACTCGACACGTTCGACTGAGAAAGAGAACCGCTGACACAAACCTCCAACGAGGTCAAGACATTATTCAGATGTGTACGGGTGTCACGAATTTGAACATGACTTACCAACACCAGTCTCACGTTTTGCGTAGCCTTCGTATCTCCTCTCACTTCGGCGGGCTACGATCAGTTCAAAGTCCACCTTTGCAGACGAAGTATTGCGACTTCGGCGGATGTGAAAGATACAATTTTGACATTGGCTATCGAAAGCGAACCGGGAAGATTGTTCCTTGTCATTCTACTAGACCGGGGGGACACTGGCTTCCTCGAACAGCACCCACGCCACCGGCTTGCAGTCCCCCAGAGGCTGAAGCGTGCAATTTGTTGCAACATGCATGCGGGAAGGTAGACAGCGAGGTAGTAAAAGCAGCTGGCCGAACTACGTGCGTAGGTTCGTCCTTGAAACATAGTTCATTACCATGTGTGGCGGGTTTATCGAACACGGGCGTCGTGGGCCGCAACTCAGAGTCCTCAGACATGGCCATAACACCGTCACCTCGAATAGGACGATGAAGGAAAGGCTTTGTTGTTCGAGCATGCCTGTCGCTGGGATCTAGGATTCCTACCCCTACGCTACCGTGGGGACTAAACTGACGTAAGGGAGAAACGATTGATGATCATTGACAGGACAAAGTGCTTATCTCGCAAGTAGACGTGTACTTGCAGTGATCCAAGAATCGCCAGTACTGAAAAAAAACATACCATGATTGAGATTGACAAGCTTTAGATTAATCGATTCTGGATGTTGAACGCTGAACACCAACGGCGATATCTTGGAACGGCCACAACGATCTTTGGCGGTCTCACGTCGCCTTGCCTAGGCGCAACGGAAACCCAGGGATAGAGCCCATCCTACATTCATGGATGGCGTCTGCACACGAGCCAAAACAAACATATTTCGACAACGCAAGCTATCTATGTCTGTCATTCCAACTTCCCTCATTGAAACGCGGTACCACATCCAACTCTTGTTTTTAGAGCTAACATGTGGTCCAAATAAAATAAAATAAAAAGGACTCCCTGCAGCTTGGATGCGCTACCTTCCTCACGCAGAGCACCGTGACCTTACACTACAAGGTATGTCCATGGACCCGTCCTCTACCGCGGGCTGCCAGACTCGGACAGACGCTGCTCGCCCGACGTGCTGAGTCAGCAAAGTGAGGACCTCGGGATTCTCCGCGGGAACCTCACTTACACGACTTACAGTCAGTTTTCTCGGTTAAACATACATATCTCCTTCTGACCACGACTTGCTTGGGCTCTTTGACCGTTTGCGATGGCTTTTGAGCCCCGTTTGGTCACTCCATGAAATTGATCGTGAGAATTCCTTGATGCTTTTCGAAGCGGAGGCGCGCCCTTGCATATAACTGAGATGGAGTCACCACTTACTTCACCCTGGCAATTTTCAGCCAACTCCTGCTAGCACACCTACATCATGTCTCTACCTCCCTCAGATCAACAGCCAGCTCAGGACGAGCGCTCCTTCTGGGTTTCTAAACTTGGCATCACTGACCTCAAGAAGAATCGTGTCAAGTGGAACAGCGATTAAAAGAAAGTTCTGAAATCGAAATCTTTCAAGAGCCCAATAGACGTCGCTAAATATACCTTGATGGGCTCTCTGTCTTCCCGCCTCCTGACTCCCGCTCCCAATCGCCCAAATCCTGCACCATCGAGCACGAATGATGTGGAGGTGATGGCAGCGGCGGTTCGTAAACGGCAGCAGGTCGCCATCGCCACCATCAAGTTCTTACTTGACTTAGAGCCCATTAAGCTCGACACTATATGGCTTTTATTGATTCCATTGGATCGGGAGCGGCATCTCTTGGAAGGAATAGAGCATGCGTGCAGTTTTCCGTTCGCGTTGGGTCAAGATCTCCGCGCATTTTGCCCCGACATCACCGTCTCGGAGCTTGCTGCGCACCGGGGAAAAGCATCCCTCGATTTTATCCATCGTTATCACGACCTCTATCAACCAGCCGACTCAGGAAAGGTCTTCCTTTTCCCGAGCACATGGTTCGATCAGGGTGTCATCGATGTTCAAGCTTAAACATCTCTAGTTGCAAGTACCTGCTACAAGGCGGCGGAAATACCGAGGAACGAGTTCGTTGGCGAGTAACCTGTGGTTCTTGGCTCCGAGGTTACTAAAGCACAGGCTCATATAGCATGTTCCATCCATTCGATTGTGACGACCATTGCCCGTCACATAGTGAATGGTAGCGGAGGGCTGGGCCCGGTCCTCAGCTTAGTGGTCAACACGGACTACTTCTTCAGCGTGACCTTGGCTCAGTCTCTGTCGACCCTCAGAGACAAGCCTCTTATACGATGCGAAAACTGCACCAAAAGTCCGGAGGAGATCGGCCCTGACACACGCTTCATGGTCTGCAGCACCTGCAAGCTGGAGCTCAGCTTCACTATCTATTGCTCTCTGTTCGTATATTTATATTTCTAGGTCTGTTCCCGCATCGAATTCACAAACTCTGTAGTGAATGCCAGAAGGCAGACTGGAAAAAATCATAAGCGAAACTGTGGGAAGCACGGAGTGTCCAAGGGTCTTCCGGGAACTGCGGGAGACAAGGCATGGATGTATCAAGACCCTGACCTCGCCTTTCTTCGCGATATGCCCCGGGGCTCTAGTATATCTGACTTCGTCAAATCAATAGGAATCCCCCCCGAAAAATACCCGTACCCCAGCGCTGGAGCGCCAGGTCTCCATGCTCGAGAACGACAAGGATGCGGATTATTATTCAACGACAAAGGAGAACCCGTCCGGATCGTCCTCGATGTTCTCGCTGTGAAACTTATCTTCAGGAACATCCGTCGGTTTGCTATGTCTACCACTGAGAAGAAAGGCGTCGAGGCTCTGGGAGAGTACATGATTAAAACCATGGCCGCGTCTCCTGGCCCAAGTTGAGATCTAATCATGGACCAATTCCGTGCTGAATATGGCAAAGACGCTACGGATACTCTTGAGAAGGAGAGCTCGAAAGTAGGACTCACTTTTATCGAGGCGAATACGGAAAATACTTCGTGCGCTGCCTGTACAAGCTTAAGGTGAATTCGTCGTGCATAAGGGTGGGTCTTGGCTACTTGGTGGCACATCTTAGATATTCAGCTCGTTCAACCCCATAGGATGTGTCATTTGGAAAATTGGTCTTGTGATCGCTCTGTACAACAAAGTATCTGTGATTCGTGTTTGCCTCGTCTGATTCACACAATTTGTACTAAAACCCTCGCTGCTGCACTTTGTTACGGTCCATGTTCTGTCCACGGCGGAATATAGTCATGTGTACGTCTCATTGCTATGCAAATGACATCTGTATTCCAAATCCTGGCCATCATCGTGGTCGTCCACCAACGCAGGTCTACATGGGCCGGACCACACGTTGTACCTCGGCGAAACTCGGCAGGTTTTGATATGGCGGACGATGAAGCCGGGAGAGTACGGGAAACCCTCTCATAGTTGAAGAATCGAAGCACTCCTCGGCCTGCGTTCTTGTACTTAGCACATACACCGGTCGCGGTACTGAACGTAAAGCATTCTCCAGCTTTGAAACCGGTGCCAGACGGTTGGGGTCCAAGAGACACTTCAAGACGAAAGACGAGTCGGAATGGACCGACAGCCAATCAGGACCGTGACAAATCTGAGATCGGAAGTCGTACCTAAAACTTTTACCATGCATCCATTCCGAAGTCCATGTATATACTTTTTCCAATGCCAGGACCTGGCACACGGAGATTTGATTAGTAGATCGAAAGATACCCACAGGTTGGAGCGTACACCATTTCGAGGTTCCGTCTAAATTTGTCCCTGGAATTATTGCTTTGTCTTTGCTGGGACATGATTCAGGACAAGGGTTCTCGCATGGTGCTCTCATCCTCAATCCGTTGCATTTCACCATCTGAGTCTTGACCCCGGCGATACTTGGGTCTAGCTTCAGTTCGAGGCACGCAGTTGGTGATCTAAACACCCTGCTTCCGATTCTGCGCAACTCCCCGATCCATTCAAGTCAACACGCCTTCAAGGTCATTTCAAAACATACCCAGGTGATATTCAGATGATATATCAAAACTGCTTTGTTCTAGGGTGTCCCTCATTCCTCCTCTTCCTCAGCAGGTAGCGCTCCGACAAGACAAATGGACCCACCGTGCTCAAGACCAAGCTGTCATGCGACATGGAAAAATGTCATGCCGACCTCTTATCCGCACCGATCAACCATTGATAGCAGGGGCGCGTCTCGTTCTTGGTACATGGCTCAGACTGATAATACTAATCATATACGTTTCAACTTGAGCCAACTCCGCGTCGCACGTAGCTTTACTTGGTTTCTTGAGGGTGAGCGACCAACTTCTTTCCGCTAACCTGTCCTGCCTTCATTCTCTGGAGGCCCTCGGGAATTCCATGGAGCCCATTAGGCAAAACTTCAAAGCTGGTGGGCTATAAAAAGGTAATCCTGTCAATCAGCTATCCAATGTTTTGACAGTTTGTTAACCTTGATAACACCATCCTGCAACCATTTCCCTAGAATGCTCCAGGAAGCACGACAAAAGACCTGGTTAGCCTGTGCATGAGGACTGCCGTAAGTCGCTACAGCCCTACGACCCTTGCCCTGGTCCTCTTTAACAACGGGCTGAAGGGTCAACACGAGCGTCCCGTTCTGGGCAAGTGCGGCCCAGGCCGCCTTCTGGGTCTCGGGCAGAGAGATCGCATCGTACACGATTTCGACAGGTTGCTTGGTGATTTTATTCAAAGCTGCAGTAAGTTCATCTCCGGAGGCACGCCTGTCGATACACTCCGCAGCCCCAAGTGACTTGAGATGGCTCTCGTGAGCAGACGATGCGGTCGTGATGATAGGTGAGAACCCGGACAACCGGGCGAGTTGAATGGCTGTCAGGACAGAATTATGTGGCTTCAACGACATTACGCATGCCGTTTACTCACCATACGACCCAACAGACGAGGGACCGCCCATTATCAAGATGGGCTTTCCAGAGTATTTTCCTTGGCCACCCTGGACCCAAGGCGGAGTGAGTCCGGCACCAAGTTGCTCCGAGTACAGGCCAACTGCAGCAGTGTCAAAAGCAAGGGGAACAGTAGCAGCGTGATCAAAGTCCAAGCTGGAGGGGATCTTGTAGCGACATCAGATATCGCCTGTGTGAATACAAGATCACTCGAGTACTTGCCTTCGCGGTAAAGTCGGCGACAGCAGTCGTGTATTGCTGGTAGCTGGACTGATCATTCGAGAAGTTCCCATGCGAGAAACTACCCGATCGCGTGAGGAAGGAACGACAGATAGGAGCTCAAATCGATGTTAATCTTACACCTTATCGCCTTTGGCAAAGGTCTGAACGCCTTCGCCAATTTCCTCGACCACGCCAGCCATATCTATACCCAAGATGGCGGGGTACTTGTCGACGAAAACCCCCGCCTGTTGGACTTTGTAGTCGACTGGATTTAGGGAGGCAGAGTGGATCTTGACCAGAAGCTGGGACTTTCCAGGCTTGGGGATGTCTCGCTGGCCGACGACAAACCTTCCTTGCTTCGATTCCAAGAACAAGGCATTCTGCTGTTGGGAGGACATTCTAGTTGGTGTATGGTACTATGTGTAGCGTGTGTTGATGGTGAAAGTGAAAAGATAAGTTAGGAATGATTGGGTATTCAACTTTTGTTTTTATAGTTGGTACAACATACTACTTGATCATCCCCTATTTACTGATTGGCCATCCGCCGTATTCCATATCTGCCCGTTGGTCTATTTCAAGATGGCGAGCCATGACGAAAGAGCGTAGAAATCTTGTGGCCATCCTTATTCGGATGTATCGCATAGACGGTGTTCTTCGCAAGTCTTTCCCTTGATCATGATGACATGGTGACGACATCACCACACAGTCGCTGATAAGATAAGATAAGATTCTATGCGAAACAAACATGTGTGACTAGCATGTTCTACCTTTCAGTTTCTTGTGGGCGAGCTACCAACTTTACACCATCGATTTGCCCACTGTCAAACTTTTCCACTCCGGCACTGATTCCTTTCAGCCCACCAGAAACAACCGCAACCTGGTTAGGCTATTCAAATATAATTAGTCTCGCAGTCAACTCAATGCCAAAATCGCACGTACTCGGATGTCTCCCTTCTCCAGCCAACGACCAACATGCATCCAAAGTTGTCTGCCTGTCTCCCAGTTTTCCTCTGTGTGGGGATTCCCGTTGGTGAGGACAATTTCCCGTCGATCGTCAGGGTGTCTGTCAATCACGGAAGGCAGCGTCAAAACGAGCCGTCCTTGAGGACCAAGCAGCTCCCATGCTGCTTCTTGGGTTTCCCGGATAGAAACCGTGTCGTAAATCACGTTAATTGGTGCGGAAGTGACACGCGCCACAGCCTGTTGCAGTGCAGGGAACGGAAGATATCGATCGATAACATGCGTAGCGCCGAGACCCTTCAGGTAGTTGGTGTGTTTCAGTGCTGCCGTCGTAATGATAGGGGAGAAGCCAGATATCTTGGCCAGCTGAATAACTGGAGAGATCCTATCAGGAACCTTGTCACGCGGACCTTCATGTTATCTGCACTTACCATAATTGCCCACAGAGCCGGAGCCACCGAATATTATGATGGGCATGTTCTTGTACTTTCCTACTCCACCGTGCTTCCATGGAGCCACGAGGCCGATGCCGTTAGCCCGTCCGTACAGCCCAATAGCTGCAGTTCCCAGTCCTAGTGGCACTGTAGCCGCTTGATCGTATGACAGGTTATCAGGGATCTGCAAGCAGTGTTATGATCGATCGGAACCCATTAATTGCGATACATGCTCCCTACCTTTGCGGCAAAGTCGACGACAGCAATGCTGTACTGCTGGAATGTCGACAGGTCATTGTCGTCGTAGGCTCCGTGGTAAAATCTGTTAAATCAAACGTGATGAAATCAGTTTTTTATTGTCCCCATAACTGATGGGGCCTTACACATCATCCCCAGGATCAAACCTGGTCACCCCCTCTCCCACTCTCTCTACGACACCAGCGCCGTCGCTGCCCAATACGGCTGGGTACTTGGAAACATAGATCCCTCGCTTCTGAATCTTGGCGTCACCTGGATTCAACGCGGTGGCTTTCACTTTGATAAGAATTTCGCCTGGCCCAGGTTCGTTAGTTTCGCGAGTTGTGAGAGCGAAAGGAGCTTGTCGCGAGGGCAGAATAAGAGCGAGATGTTGTCCAGGCATGGTTGTTGATATTGATTCAATGTCGGAAGGGTATCAGGAGGAGGTCCAATGAGAGATTATTTCGAAAGTGGGCCTTACTTATATGCTGACAAGGCATTGCCTCGACCGGTCAAACGACTTATTAAAACCTCGTGTATTCCGTGCTGCGTAGGAATGCGAGGGAAAGTAAAAGGAAGCATCTAGAGTTGCCGTGACTCGTGAAACTTCGGTTGGTCTGGATCATTGACGCCGCGGCTCAGGGCAACAGCCTTCCTGTAAATGGAGGGGGTGATTAGAATGTTAGACGTGCCAGTGGCACAGCATAAAATGCTTTGCAGAGCTCACCAGCACCTCTCACCATAACGCAGCCACAGCATGATGAGATGAAAATATGCTTAGATTGACCTAGATCGCAAACACTCCCTGAAAACAATACCTGACCAAGCCCAAGCCGGCTCCAAAGGAGCGCCAACTGAGTGTGTCAGTAAGCGAATCGTCATGGTGGGGTAATTGGGAGAAACCGAGATGGGCATGGGAAGGAGAATACGTGTGATTATGGTGGAGCAGTACTTGACATTAAACGAAAAACGTCGAGGAATAGCATGGATGTATTGAACAGCGTGTGACGAACGGCGTTCCCCTCATGAAAACGAGGCAGAGCATAGAATGCAATCACAGCCTAATTATGGAAAGAGTAGGACCACGGTACAGATGAGATATCGATGAACCCCGGAAGGAACATGATCTGAGAGTGTCAACATGAGTCCATGGACTTAGTCAAGGAGGAGAGTCCACCAGTACAACAGGGTACGACTCAATACTATAGACATACGAAGAGGACCTGATTAGACTAGAAGTGTGATCAAGAAAAGTAACTGTACAAAAACACGCGTTGATAGTGGTGTAAGGAGGCACGATGCATGGGGCGTCTGCAGACCAAAAATACCAAGCCGATACAGCAAGTCCGACAGAGAACACCGCATTACGAACAGTTCCTGGAAAACATAATAGAAAAAGCGTGCGTAGTGAGCGTTTGTACTTTTCCAAGGGAAAAAACTGTCGCGAATACGGCGGACATGAACAACGCCTTTTACACACCTTGCGGTCAAAGATAGGCAATATTATGGGGAACATCAGACTACTCAATCCAGCTGAAACGACCTCAAGATTGATCCGATACCATCCCTTGGCCGAGCATCCAGGGTCACTGGCGTTTATGGGCAGTCACTTAGGAGCCGAACTGACCTAATATGCTGGGTGTCCGCTCCCCACACGTCAGGTCGATGACACCCTTTCCTTCTACTTTCACTCGTTTCTCCGAGGCCTTCCGAGAAGCAACTAGTTTGGCTTCAAGCTTCTTAACTTTCTCCTGGAATCGGTGTGAGGGGCGACCGGAACAAAAGGAAAACGAACTGCAGCTTGGAGAACGCGAGTGGCCAAGCCGTCGTAGCAGACATGTTGAATACTCTCGCTCAGCCAAAATGCAGCTACCAGAAATAACTTGGCCGGGAATAAGAGCGTGAAACAGCCTTGCTCCGGCAGGAGTGCCATCGACCTTTGCCTCCCCAGTGAGATTGAAATTTCTAGACGGATTTCGGTCTTGCCAGACTACCGAGAAGCTCTAAACCAGGGTCCAGGATGCACTGTCCCAGTTCCACACATGGACAGAAGCTTACCTTTCCAGCTTCAGACGCGATCCAACATGTCACCTTATTTTCTTCGGGCGAGGTCTCCACGTCGTGGACCTTCAAAAAGTCACCATCGACCCTGGTTCCAGCACGAGAGGTCTTGTATTGCAACATAAACGAGGCTACTTGACCTATTCCCTGGGGTAAGAGCCGCTCTACGTCGAGTCCTCGGATGAACTTGATGTATTGCAACTTGAGCATTCAACGGCTACGGTGCATGTGCATGTGACAGTCATCCACCCAAATGTCCTTTGTATTGTTCAAGTGCACCTCGATAATGACAGCTAGCAGTACCGCACTGACAAGAGCATTTGTTTACTGGCCATCACCACCAGTATAGCCCCTGAGCGAGAACACTATCGCCAAAAATGTAGTCAAAGCACACTCTAATGGACAACCAGCACGGATACCAGCGGATCAAGATATGCCAATAGTCACGTAGAATTCGGGGGGAGTAGCTGCTGTGGTATAACTTGAGGTGTCGAGGAAGCATAGGCGGGTCAGGGCGGCAGAATGCTAAGTGAGGTCGATGACTTCTCCGGGGGCAAACGTTGGGCGTTTTCCCACCCCGGGTTCCTCTTTCTTGACGCGCTTTTTCTTGCGATCTTCTGAAGTACCAGTTTGTAGGCTCCGAAGGCGTTTCAGTTCGTTCTGGGGGATAGACATGATGGTGCTCAAAATCAAGGAGGGAATTTAGATATGTACCTCCAAGCTTTGTATCCTGCCATCAAGTTCCACTGGTTTGATGTCTTCGGTGTAGGCATCGTCCTGTGTTTTAATTTTGCATTCATTCAACTTGATCTCGTGTCGAGAGCTGGAACTAGCTGAGTCCGGCTTTGGAGCGATACCATTTGCTTGTAGTACGTCTAATATCGTGATAATAACGTCAAATGGTGAATATTCGAATATGGGATGCTACATACCAAGCGGCCTGTACTTAAACACAAAAACCAATGGTGGATCACCACTGGGGATTAATCGATGTAAGAATTTGGGAAGATGTTCTCTCTCTCTCTCCGGACCAAAGCTAGAAGCTGCATGGGCGACGTGAACAGTCGATTTGAAGTCAAATACGTACCCAACACGATGGACAGTCGCTTTCTTGGACTTCTCATGAAATTTATCGTCTGGCATGCACAATTCTGTTCTCAGACGGCGACGAGGTGACTTGACCAACATCCCGTGGCTGATTGTTAGGGAGATGTTTCCAAGGTCTTTAGATACCTCTTTATGCAGAAGAGCGTCATCGTCTTCATCCTCACAGTGAGTTGTAAATCTTGACTGGTTTGAAAGGGTACCCTCACCACTGAGCCGCAGGCGAGAAAACATTAAATCACGCTCTTTCGTATCATAGATTATACTTGAGAGACTTTTAGTGTCCCCAACGCCCATGAGGCCAGGGTGCATGCGGTGGCGTCCACAGGAGATCCCGTCTACCATCACATCCCCTGAAGCACCCATTAAACGTGTCTGGGCGTGACATTGCCACTTTACGCGAAATTTCTAGTATAGTTCAGCTGAGAATAGAAGAGATAGAGTCAAAGATTTACTATCAGAAACGCACCTTTCCCTCCTCCGAAGCGATCCAGCAAGTTACCTTGGTCGCGTTGTCGATCACAACGTCATATTCTTCTAGTTCCTTCTCGTCGACAATTACATGCGCGGTGAAGTCCCCAAGTTGCATGATTTCTTCTCAAGTAGACCGACAGTAGGAGTAGGTTGATGACCGGAAATAAGAACGACGGCCAAGAAAAACCATGTAGCTAGAAGACAACACTATAATGCGCTCGGTCTGGAGGAGACCCACGTGATACGGAGAACTCCAACACCGCCGCCTTAGGAGGACGAACTTTCCCTGCGCCGCTTTACCTTAAAGAGTTCGCGCTGGACGTTTTACGCCATTGCAACTTGAAGGTTGGGTTTTTCGGAACAGGACATCGTCGAAGTCGTTCTTGGCTAACAAGCTAGCCTCATGAGATTACATTCGTTGGGCCACGACCATGTCGAGGTCACGAGATTGTTTATTGATAAATTTGATGAGGGGAGATTACACAGCCTATCACTGATGAAGGTACTCTGCAACCAGAGATTATAAAGTCGACATAGCTCGAGTTCAGTATCAACTGCAACACTCGATCCCTTCATCAAGTCTTCCTCGACCCGGGAGCGTTGCTAATCAAAATGGCTATCGTTGTAACCTCAAATGGGGAGACTGAGCACCTGAAAATGCAGATAGCGAAGCAACTCCCTTCAGAGTCCTACCAGTACTTCCTGTCGGATGCCGCGAAGGAGAGGAAGCCCAGTCCAAGTACGGTCTCATACGGTCAACTCAGAGCACCGACTGACAAGGATTTTCTAGTCCGTGGACTCTATCCCTTGGAAAACAAACCAGGAGTAATCTCCCTGCTCGCGGGGAAGCCCAATGATGCCATGTTTCCCTTCGAGTCCTTTTCTTTCACCATTACCAATCCTTTAGATTCCTCCCAGTCAATACCAGTTTCAATCACCGGCGCAGACCTCACCGCGGGACTTCAGTATGGCGCGACAGCTGGGCAGCCGCGCCTCAACGAGTGGTTTGTAGGTTTGCAAGAACGTTCGCATGGTAGGAAGAACTATGAAGGATGGAGACTGACGATTGGTAATGGTTCGCAAGATGTGCTCTACAAAGTCAGTGGATTCAACCTTGAGAAAATGCCCTGTGCTGATTTCGTGCAGGCCATCAATGCCATCATGAGCCCTGGTGACCCTGTTCTGATTGAAGCGCCTGTTTATGCGTAGGATTCTGTTGCACTGCTCTCTGAGGTCACTGATTGTTGTTCCCAGTGGCGTCCTCCCTATTTTCGAATCTCTGCATTGTGAGCTAGTTGGTCAGTTCAATTACACATGTCAATCAATCTAATCGTAGTTACTGACACTGCCATAGAGATCGCTACTGACGCAAATGGCGTCTGCTCAAGTGACCTCCGGTCCGTCCTTGAAAACTGGCCGGTAGCGAAACCGAAGCCCAAGGCCTTCTACACAGTTCCGGTGCGTTCGCGATCGTCTTGATCGATCATTTCCCACCTCAAGGCTTTAACACAGTATGGTTGCAATCCCACCGGAATGACGGCCACGATCGAACGCCGAAAAGAGGTTCTTCAACTCGCTCGAGAACATAACTTCCTAATCATCGAAGGTTCGCAACCGATTGGATATTCCAAGTTCATGGACCCCTCACAGCTCTTGGCCTAGATGACCCATATTTTTACCTCTACTTCGGCAAGGCCGAGCGACCGCCTTCATATTTCAAACTTGAGCTCGAGATGCCCGAAGTGGGTCGCGTAATTCGCTTTGACAGCTTCTCCAAGATCCTCTCAGCAGGCATGCGCATGGGGTTTGCGTCTGGCCCGAAGCTTATCATCGATGCCATGGACCTCCATGTATGTCCATATTTGCCTTTACACCCACGCCGTGGTGCATTACGCGGCCCCACGTTGTTTTCCATGTGTTCATGCGATCTATTGTTGATGGCCCTGAGTCTAGACTAGTTCGTCCAACCTTCAGGGCTCTTCCCTCGTGCAAGCCATCACCCTAGCACTGGTTGAGAAATGGGGATACGAAGGTTTTTTCGCGCACACGCGGGCTGTGGCAGAGTTCTACAGAGAAAAGAGAGACACATTCGAGAAAGCACTGCAAACCCATCTCGGAGACTTCGCAGAATGGAGTACGCCAGAAGCTGGAATGTTCTTTTGGTAAGTCGTTGTTGTTATCAGTTCGGCAACCTAAGAGTTGCATGTTTTGTGTATGTTATGAGTGCTGTTCTGCGTCAGGCAATATGCTGCATTTGTGATGTCTGCGTTTTTTTGCTTCATTGTATCGCATTGGTGCTTCTGTCCTCATGTATCGACGAAGAGCTGATTCATGCAGGTTCAAGCTCCTCATAACTCCTGATCCTAAAGAAGAAGGTGACTCGAAGGAGTTGATAGAGACGAAAGCCTACGAAAGAGGCGTACTTGCCCTTCCCGGAACAGTCTTCCTCCCGAACGGACGTAAGACTCCCTATGTGAGAGCGGCATTCTCTCTCTCGACCGCAGAACAAGTCAACGAAGCTCTGAGACGACTTAGAGTGGTCATGTTGAAGGAGCGGGGGGCACAATAGTTGCCATATACTCGTGTACAAGGTGATAGAGAAATGTCGTACTCCATAACGCCACTGGGGCGTCAGCTTTGACGGAAACCGAGGTGTGGCGTTCAATTGCTTCGAGTTCTGAGCTCACCGTTGACCTCAAGGTGTGTGGGCTGCCCGCGGATAAACTGATGTTGTAGATGTGCTAGATAGAAAGCGTGTGGACTTTGGTTTTTTTGCAGCACTTCGTCGACCGCCATTTAAAAAAGCCGGGGACAGTCTTTCTATCTCTCTCCTCTTCCTTGAAGCTAGAGCACTTGTTAAGATCCGATTGCCCGCCTATCAAGATACGATCTTCCAGTCTTTCACTAGCGTAAAGCCGATAAACACGCAAGCTAGTCGCGGTATCGGTCTCTTCAGGTTTCAAGAATAGGGGCCGGGACTCGGTACAGACGATTCATCAGAACAGTGCCGGTAACCAGTGAATCACTTGGGTGCCTCCGACCTGTAAGCACTGCGAAACTCCCGATCAAATCGCAACTTGCAATGTCTCAAGGTTCCGCCCATCACATTTGTTTCATATCCACCGCGCAGCCAGGATGTGCACCATGATCCTCCGGTCGATGGGTTTAGAATTCATCTACAGTGCATGCTGAGTGAATATGTACCCGACGCTTGTCGGCACTTGCTTCACTGGGATTGCCCTCTAACGGACGTCCACATTGCCACGACGAGCACTACCGTCCTCGATGTCACCCCGGCTAGTGGGACATTCCGGGGTGTCATCAACGCAAGCGGAACCGCCTGCGCGGCCAAAACGACCAGCCAAACGCGGGGTAACAGCATCGGGTGCAACGCCACTTACGTGTCGTAGACCTCATCAGTGACGGGGCTCGCTCGCCGCGTTTCATAACTGTTCCCACATCGCACGCCGCAACGCAGGCGAACCAGATAAGCATACATCAAGTTATGTACAGACAAAATGCGATGCCGATCCAACTTGAAAGTCCGTCACGCATGACAGGACGGAGTAACAATGAATCAGAACGGAATACATAATAAGGTCGGGGCGTTTGGGATGCATGTGGATCTTGCTTCCCCATTCCATTCCTGCCCCCTCACTTTCCGCGTCCGAGTGTATCAAAACTAATACAATGGAAATTGAATCGGGTGATACGACGACCCACATCGATGGAAGCTCAGGTGATATGAACGGCCAGGATGCACGAAATGAGGTCAAGTGTCTCCCTGCAGAGCACTACAGGCACTTCCTCTCCAAAGTCGCGAGCGATCTAAAGCTTACTCCTAGTGAGTACAACACACCTTATCCCATTAATCATTCCGTAGAATCGAACACGTTGTCAACTGCACCACTGACCATCACTACCACATAACCCGCACCACCCCAGTCCGCAACCTCATCCCCTTGGAAAGCACCCCGGGCATCATCTCCCTGCTCGCCGGAAAACCTAATGAATCCATGTTCCCCATTACTTCCATCTCCTTCACCGCCAATTCTCCTCACGACTTTTCAAAGGAAGTCACAGGCTCCGTGGCTCCGCCAGATCTCACGGAGGGGCTGCAGTACGGACCAACGACGGGGTTGAAGAAGATGCATGACTGGATAATGGGGTTGCAGGAGCGCGTGCATAAGAGGAGAGGTGGGGAGGGGTGGAGGTGTACGGTTGGGGTTGGATCACAGGACTTGCTGTTCAAGGTGAGTAAGTCTGTGTCATTGCGTACAAATGAATTAGGTTGGGACGGTGGACGGGACTGTAGGCTGTGATCATGCTCCTAGACCATGGGGACTCGATCTTCATCGAGTCTCCTGCATATGCGTAAGTGTGGGATGGAGTGATGACATCTAGCGCTTCGACTAATGCAGGATTGGAAAACAGCGGAATGATACCCGTCTTTGCGAGTTTGCACTGTGAACAAGTCGGTGAGTTTCCATTTTTCAGGTAACTAGGAGCATACCTCACATAGGCTTGCCAAATCAGAGGTGGAAACAGATTCGAAGGGGTTAAACCCTGAATTGTTAAGGAAATTACTCGAGAAGTGGCCAGCAGGAAAGCCGAAACCAAAGCTTCTTTACACTGTGCCGGTGAGTGGTGACATATACCAACGCGGTGTAATGTCCCAAGAATTATGCCGCAGTACGGTGGCAATCCCGCTGGGATGACAACCACAACCGAAAGACGCAGAGAAATTCTAGCTCTGGCTCGTGAGCACGAGTTCCTCATCATCGAGGGTTCGTGTCTCCCAGTCTCAGCCGCCCTGCCTATGCTGACTACATTCGTCTAGATGACCCATATTATTGGCTTTATTATAGTGATGACGAGCGCCCACCGTCTTACTTCCAGCTTGAACTGGAACAACCTGAGGTTGGTCGAGTGCTTCGCTTCGATAGTTTCTCGAAAATTATATCGGCGGGAATGCGCTTCGGTTTCGCATCGGGTCCCAAGGCCATCATCGATGCTATTGATGTCCAGGTTCGTCCGCATATCGCTATTTCAAAGAACGCCTGAACTTGTTTAATTTATCCGGACGGGGGGAAATCGCAGACAGGCTCGTCCAACTTGCAACCCTCATCACTCATACAAGTTATCATGCTCGCCCTCGTCGAACCATGGGGATATGATGGATTCGAGGCGTTCACGCGGAACGTATCTAATTTCTACAAGAAGAAACGAAACATCTTTGAAGAGGCGCTGCAGGAACACCTGGGGGATGTTGCAGAGTGGAGCACGCCCGAGTCTGGACTGTTCTTTTGGTGCGTTCGTCGTTATCCATTTTCAAATTAAGACGTCAAGCAGTCGTGTATAGTACTAACCGGTGGCGGAGCGATTAGGGTAAAGCTCCTTCTGAAACCGCATGGGGACGGAGAAAGCGACTCGAACGACCTTATTGCGAGTAAGGCATTCCGGAATGGGGTCATAGCACTCCCTGGAACGGTGTTCCTCCCGAACGGACAAAAATCTGCGTATGTGCGACTGTCGTTTTCGTTGTTACCGGAAGAGTTGGTGCACGAAGCGCTGAGGAGATTGAAGGCTGTGATTGTGAAGGAAAGGGGTGGGTTGCAGGACAGCGCCGATCGGTGGCCAGGTCACACGAACAAGGTTTGGAATAATACAAGGGACTCGGATGTGCTCTAGATCGGGGCAGGGACGCAGAGGGGCCCTTTGATTCGTACCAAGCAGTGAGAAGATGAGGCTGGTTATGGGTAGACACGGTGTTGATGAGTAGATAATCTGTAAGGATCCGGACCGCCGGCAGCGTTAAGGCAGCATGACAATAATTACTGACAAGAAATCTCCGCGAATTCTGCTGAGATGCGTGACTCGAGAGGCACGTGAGTAAGTTAGTCACCTATCCCGTGTGTGTCTTGGTAACCCCATCACCAGACTATCATAAAAGTCTACTCCTGCGACTTGGTCCAGCAACTTCATCAACTCATTGCACCAACGAATCAAAGTCACAGTAAGGTATTCCACCATGTACTCCCCATCACAATGTAACTGTTGTCTGACACCACCCGTCAGTCTTTGCCTAAGTTCGGCTCGTTCTAGATCCATTCATAATCCCCACGCGCAGACTCTATTACATTAACGTACTCACGGACACTTGCCATGGCTCTGACTGAAGCCCCCGTTCTGGTGAACGCGTGTTTTGCGGTCAAATGTGATAACTGCGGCAAAACAACTTGGAAGGTGCGTCCATGTTCCCTTGGTGATATGGTGCAATCTATAGTTCATGGCGGCGCATACATCGTGCGCCGATGATGGATGGGATTGGACCAAGAGATCATGTTGAAACCGTGTGTGTGTAAACATGCATCAGCGCATGTAAAATGGGACAATGAGTGCCCGAACTTGACTTATCTCTGGGGAGCGACGGCTGATAGCTCGCTCCCCGACATTGAATTTGATTATAACCGTGCTGATTGGCCACTTCTCAAACAGGGATGTGGAAAGCATGTTGAATCGGTGGGTCGTTCGTTTGTATCGATTGTCAACCTGTACGCATTGGGGATGTATTGCCTCTCGTATGTGTCAAGTTGGCACTGGAAGGGGTGCCAGTTTTACTGTTTTCTACACTATAGTTTGATGTGGTCCCTTTTCGAAGACACCCCATCACGGCCTCCCTCACATCTGTTCCCATTTTTGAGGGGTGGACGTGGCTTCGAGTGCTCGCTTGAGTAGAAGAGGACCCCCAAATATACGGACACACTGCTACCCTGGAAACCCTTTGCTGACATGACTTTACAGGTTATGAAAGATGTGAAAGAGGAAGATAAATGTGTCTGTCCTCGTTGAAGAACATATAAGCGACGTAGGATAATTAATAGCAAGGTGTAAGTACGGAACCTTACACGATGTTTACAGCAGGGTACCTTTGGTGTATTTTTGATGGCGTAGGGAAGAACACGTAAATCTACTGAACATTGTTTTATTGTGTGGTGTTCGGGGTCACTTTGCTGTCCATAAACATCTTCAGACTCGAGTAACGGCTTCAAAGCTTCCATCCACTCGATACTGTTCACTCCAACTCCTCCTCTTCTTCCATCTACCACCACACATATTGTCACTAACATACTCCGTTCTTTATTATTTGACTTATTTTTCTGAAAAGTTCTTCATGTCGACCGTACAGTCATGGCCACTGACGTAGATTCACCAGACAGCACTCTTGCTGGCGATCCGGCCCAGCCTTTCGATCCTCCTGGAACTGTCCGCATGACTGAAGAATTAAGCTTTAGATACAGTGATGATAGGCGACCGAGGGTCAACCAGTATCTGCGTAGCCACCGCGTCGGCAAAGGTCAACATGGCGAAGTATGGGTGTGCTGGGACTTGTCTGACAATCGTCGCGAGGTGGTTAGTAATATTCAAACGTCGTTCAGTGTTCAGATGCTCAAACAACTCGCTTTCTCCCCACTACCTATCAGGCTATAAAAGCCGTAAAACGTAATAACCCGCGCGCGGAGAAGATGAATCTACTTCGCAGGAGGAACCTCCCTACCTCCCCTCACACACCTCTAACGGACAAGCTGGGCAGTCTCGAACAAAAGATACGCAAGGAAATTGCTATCATGAAAAAGTGCCGTCATGGTCATATCGTTCGTCTCCTCGAGGTCATTGACGATAAGCTCAACGAGAGAATATACATGGGTAAGCACTCTTTACTTTTCGTCGCAGAGTCGGCGGATTCTCTTCTTTGTCTGCTTCCTGAATCCGTGCCATGGGCGAGTATCTCAATCCGGGGGATCATGACCCCGTGACCGTAGCTCGGGAGGCGGTACGACAGGAAGGCCCACGTTCGTTGGTGGAGTTCCACGTGCTCACAGTCTCGACTTTTTAGTCATGGAATATCTCGGCGGCGGAGAGATAAAGTGGCGCAACGAGCAGCATGAACCAATCCTAAAAGTTGACCAATGTCGACGAATCTGTCGGGATGTTATTCTTGGTCTTGAATATTGTGCGTCAAACAAAAAATTCTGCTTCTCGCCTTTCTAGATTCATCCATTTCTGATTATACTGGGGTGGGCCTCTTTACACAGTGCACTATCAGGGAATTATCCACCGTGATATAAAACCTGCTAACCTCCTCTGGACCGCCGACCGTCAAATGGTCAAAATAACTGATTTCGGGGTCTCCCACTTTTCGTATGCCCAACGTTTGGCCGCTGCCGGCCGTGGCCAAGTTGCTTCAGATGATCCGAATGATCCAATTCTTCTGGATGATTCTGATTTGTCAAAGCGTGCTGGCACGCCCCCTTTCCTTGCCCCTGAGGTAATCGCAGAGTACACAAGTACGGAGCCGTCGCCAATAATCTCGGCATCTGCTACCACCAGCACCCTTCATTCCAACAAATCTGCCACACAAATCAATTCCTCGTGCACCATCAAGGGTTCGCCCTCTGTACCACATCGCCAACCCATCACCAAAGCCATCGACGTGTGGGCCCTCGGGGTCACATTGTACTGCCTCTTATTCGGCCACATTCCTTTCCGAGCCCCCGACTCTAGCGAGTATGTGCTGTACAACGTCATCTGCAACAGCGATTGGGAGCCAGATGAGTTGATGGGGAGTGACCGTAAGGAGACGGGAGGTAGACATCCTGCGGTGACACACGACGCCTACATTGTCATGAACCTCCTTGACAGATTCCTCCAAAAGGATGTCAGGAAACGTATCACACTCGATGACGCCAAAGTAAGCACTGTTCATTCTTCCAACAGTGCATTAGACCCACCTCTGTTCAGCGATACCGGTGGTTTCTCAACGACATCCTGAACCCGGATGAATGGCTCCGTCAGACGTCACCCAGCAAGAATGATATCGTCGTGGTCACGGAGAATGAGACCCGAACGGCGATGACGACAGCAAAGTTCACTTGGGGTTGGCACAAACGCCTCACCAACCGTATTTCGTCCCTCTTCCGCAACGTCCGTATACCTCATCGTTCCAGCTCACGGGACCGCCAAGACGATGAGGATGAGGACAACAACATTGGTGTCCGTTCGTTACCAGCGGTCGTTGTGGTTGGGCGCCACAAAAGTACCAGCGCACGTCTGGCGGGCCCCGACATGCGTGAGAAGGAGAAACGCCGAAGGGGTGTTCGCTCGGTTATTCTGCGGAACGAATCGACACCCAACATGGACCGAAGAAGGGAGAAGTCCATTGAAAGATGGGCACGATCCGCTTCGAAAGGTCCTCCTCAAGATCCGAACTCGAACGTCGTACGGGCCGCAGTAAGCGGGCGTGGCTCGGAGATGCTTAATCCATCCGGAGAAATTCACCCCAACTCATTGGGGTCTCAGAGCCGGCCTTCGAGTCATGGAAGAGAAGGGGGCAGTGCCTCGTTACCACCACATGTCGACGCACGCTCCCGTCATCGCTTCTCCCTGTCTTCGATGAAGTATTGGAGGCCTCAGTCACATAAAACTGCATCACAGGCTTCGTCGCCACTTGATACCTCATCGGGTGCATCAATTTCCCAGGAAAATGCTCCAGAGCCTAGACCCTCTGCGGATATCATAGCGAGAAGGAGCGACGAGGTATTGCGGCACCGTGGAAAGGGATCGCTACAGAGCGGGCATGAACTTTGCGGTATACTCACAGCTGCGCGACGTGCATCAAGTTGGGGCGAGCCAGTCAACTACATCGAAGACGTGACGAGCCTCAATTCGGGTGATCAAGAGGGTCTGGACGACGACGCAATGTTCTTGGGAGCGGGTGGCGTCGCTAATGAGTCGACCACACTCGTTTCGAACCTTCCTTGGGGTCTCAACCAAACGACTGAAGCGACCAGTCATACTCCACCTGCATTACGACATCCTCAACCCGAACGATTGCATATCGGCTCATCGGCACATCCCTCTTCTGATATGTCCCCTCACGATTCTTCACATAACCGTCACCTACGCTCGACAACCACCAGCCCAAGCCCTCTCCATCACGTGGCGTATGAGTCAGACCTCAACGAGACGAGCGAAGATGAATATGACGAGGACCTTGATTCGGACTCCAGTTTCTTCCGCGATACGCACCGACAACGTCAACGCGAGGCTTTTCACGCCAGCACCAGCCGGGTGTATGAAGATGCAGATGGGGAAGAGAGCGACGAGGAAACGGTACCAATAGAGTTCAAGCGCCGCCGAGCATCGATATCTGTCACCGCCGCATCTCCTCCACCGCCACCGCCGCCACTATCAGACTTCTCTGACGATGCACGGTCTAGATGAAGGGACGCGGGGGAACCCGGAAGAGGGGATAGCAGGAGATCATATGGGGGGTGCTACTCCCCGGTTGCGTTCTTCGATCCATTTTCTTCTTCTCACCCGTCCCCCGAGCAATCTGATTATTTATTCCCTTTCGGGTCTGTCTCTCCACCCCTTTTTCACGATAGACGCGAGTCATACTCTTTGTCGCGCCTACCCGCCTGGGTCTGGTCTTGCCTATCCTTCCTATCCTGCTCTAGTCAACATGCGATTAACGAGCTGATCTTCTCTCATCATCCACATTTTGACTCTTTTTTCTCTCGTGGCACTAGATGCTACCCATGTATTTCACACTGGTGATATCTTTTTCCCCTGCGTCGCCGATCAATATTTCAATCCTCATCCTCTTTCCCCTCCACCCCACTTTGACCCATCTCACTCCCATGTCTTTCATTATCTGTCTTCTCTTTTTGTTCTTTTAACACTCAGTCACTCTAAATATCGCTCTTTTTTTTTTAGCAGCTCTTGGAAGCGGACAATGATCAGCATAGAATTTGGCACCCTTTTTTCTGCTAGATGCTTACCTATATGACTGTCTGAGTGGGTCATATCCGCTCAGTTATGTGATATGCACTGTCGTCGTCCATCTCTAAGTAAAGCACACTCGGTGCAAACTCCAGGCCCAGGCGGCCCGGTCAAAGGTCGTCAAAGGTCGTTACATTGAACGCAAATAATGAGATCATATGTGCACAGCGTAGAAAAACGCAGCGGAATAAAATAATAAAAACTTGAACAAAAAGAAAAGAAAAACGAGTGAGAAACATGATATGAAGATGCAATGCAAGGAGTCCCGGGGACAGTGATATAACCTGTATGTAACACATGAAAACAGAGAATAGCATAGGGGAAAGTGAGCTGGGCTCATGGTAGTGAATAAGTGAGCGACTGTGATTGATAGCGTGACAAAGAAAAAAACCTATAAACAAGGACATCACAGAAAAAGACGAATTGCTGCCAATATCATCATACGACGGCCAAGGTTTCAAGGTCAGTTCAAAACCACGACATCATATCCACAAAAAAGACCATCGACGCCTACATCCTGCCTTTAGGTCGGCCACCCACCAGCGATCCGCGCAGCCCCGAACCCAACCCTTCCCATGACGTTCCATACTGCCGACGTACCGTCATACCCGAACCCTTCCCCCGGGGCTTGCATCGTATTAAAGCTCGACCACGCAGCGCGGTCATAATACGTCGCGCCTCCTACGGGGGTATACTGGGCAGCGATATAAGGCCCCATGACGAGGTACACACACGCCGAGGCACCCATGCAGAACAGCAGCTGTTTAGCAACGCTGAGCGCGAACGAACCACCTCCACCCCCACTTCCACTACCAGACCCGTCCTTGTCGCCCCCATAGACATAGGTATTATAGATATTGTAAAACCTATTCTTCTGCGAACTGGGTCTCGGACCTGTCTTTGTGGACGCCTCGACGATCTGATCGATCACTGCACATTCGACGCCAAGTTCAGCTTTGACCGTACGCCATTCCTCGGCGGTATCCTCCGAGATACCAGAGGGAATCGCACCAATAGGAAGCTGAAGGCCATGGTGCCACTTTCTGAGCGTGTCAAAAGGTTCGGAGGAGTGGGATTGGGAGGTAACTTGGGTGTATGATGGTGGCAGGTCGACGTGAGGAAAGGGTTCCCCTTTTGGTGTTGGGGGGAGAATGGTGGAGGACGAGGCGAGGGAGTCCTCTTCGACAGGGGAGGGTGAACGAGATGGTTCAGATTCGGTGTCAGATTGGGGTTCTGTATCTGGTTCAGGGACGTCAGTTTGAATTTCGATGTTTGCTGTGATACGGGGAATTGGGAGGGGTTCGGAATCTGTTTGGATAGCAAAGGAAGAGGACAGTTTCTCTTCGGTTTGAATGGTGGAACTGGCAGTTATGACCCGAGGTTCGGGGTCTGTTTGCGCCGCGCACGTCGAGGTATGTTCGGAGGGGTAGTACTGCGTTGAGGCATCGGCGAACTCTTTTGTCTCTTCAAATGTGATAGTCTCGACTTTGTTCGCTCGGCCTGTCACTTTCTGTGAAGGTGGTCAGCAATGACAAAAATGGATGTATGTGTCAAGCGAACGCACCCGCTTCTTCCGGGTGATAATGGTCTGAATCACGTCCTCCTCCTCTCCATCCATACCCCGCCCGTCCTCACCATCCAACTCGAGGCTTTCATCCTCCTCCTCCTCCTCCTCCTCCTCCTCCATCCCCCACTGCGCCCCCATCCTCCCTAACAACTCTGCCCCCAAACTCTTACTGACACTCCCCCTCACACTGCCAGTACCACTCCCTCCACCTGGTCCCGCACCTGGTGCGCCCAAACTCCTCATCTCATCCATCTCAAACCTCATCCTATCAATGGTCTCCTTGAGCATCAAATTTTCCTGCTTTTGCTCGTCCAACTGTGCGTGGGCTTGTTGGGCATGTACCAGCTCGGATTCGAGTTGTGCAAGGCGCTCTTCATACGAGTCATGCTCGCGCATGTACTTTTGGGCTTCGAGCGCTTGCAAGGCTGCGGCGTCTCGGAGATCTTTGAGTTCCTGGTCTCGCCGGCGGATGGTGTTGCGGCAGCGTTCGGACTCGGCTGATTGAGGGAAAGTGAGAGGGTGGGTGAGGGGGCGGAAAGGGGGGAGGGGACGCACCGCATTGTTCTTGGTATTGCTTCTGCAAAGACTGGTACGCAGCACGCGCATTATCGAGGTTCTTTTGCAATTTTGAAATCTCGCTCTCAAGAGCCGCCATCTGCGTCGAATTGACGCGCTACCAAAGCCAAAATGTTATCTCAATGAGCGAGGGCGCCTAGGTCGAGTTTGACAGATGGGGGAGGAAAGGAACACACACCTCCTTAGCCCGCAATTCCTTCTCTTCCCTCTTTGTAGCTGTCAGCTCACTCTTCAACTCCTCCAACCTCGCCTGCATCTCCTCCAGCTCATTATCATGCTCTGTCAGCTTATTCTGATACGCTCGATCAGATTCTATCAATTTCCTACTCAACTCTGCGTTCGATTTCTGTAGTGCGTCGACCTTGTCGAGAGGTTCGAGGGATAGTGTTGAAGATGTTGCTGAACGATCGAGTACGAGGCCAAGTGAGGACTCGTCGTCGCTGTCCGAATCTGACCCAGAGTCCGATGCCGACCGACGAGGCATGGGTAGTGACGAGATACTATCAATAAATGCATCTGCACCCCCTGTCCTAGGATAATCAAACGACTGTTCAAACGATGCTTCGGGGGACATGTCGTTTGGCGACATCGGCCCGTCGCGATCCCGGTCTGGAGAAGCGTAATGGAAGCCTATAGAATTGAATGGCTGAGACTGGGCACGTGAATGTGGACGTGTGAAGGGAGGAGAGGCGAAGGAAACGTTGGGGGATGTAACGATGGCGGAGGGGCTTGTGGGGTTTGATGGTGCACGTGTTCGCCCTGCTGGTGGGCGACCCCACGAGGTCGGACTCGTGGCAGAGGACTATGGGAGGGCCGTATCAGTAAGGTTGGAGTAACACTACGCGTCAACGCGTCAGGAAAGCGGAACAACCGTGACTACATACCTCGGTATCGCTCGACGGGCGCGAAGACGACCCACCATCTACGCTCTTCCGTCTGCTGGCAGGGGCAGGCCTCTTTGCCCAGCTCGACGGCGCAGTCCCATTGAGCGGTGTAGACCGTTGCCGTCTCGACGCGTCAAACGCCGAAGAGGGCGGTGCATTCACCGGCGTCTTGGGCGGTACACTCGGTGGACGACTCGGTACCCTCGATGTCCCAGCTGAGCTGCGACTCGAGGAGCGCGACGAGGACGTTTCCCGCGCAAAGGTACGCCCTCGATCATTTGGAAATGTGACGTCTTCCTCCTCATCTTCTTCCTGGGGAGAATCGTCAGGGCTCTGGTTGCTGTGATGTGGTAGCTGTTGTTGTGATTGCTGGTTCTTTCCGGGAGACTCTCTTGGACTATGTTTCGTCCTCTCTGCAATGAACTGGAGGAGCACTTGAGGGGTGACTTCGATGCCTGGATTGCTCGCCAGGAGTGCTCGAAGCATCTCCATTTCAGAGTCAGTGAAAAGATCGACGTCGCTGTAGAGTTCGGAGAATTCGCGAATGACATCTGGTAGTGCGTCTGCTGGGATTGTTGGTTCGTCGGCTTGGTTGAGACGCGAGAGCGGATGTAAGGAAAAGACTTGGATGAGTTCTTGTTCAATGTCGTTCATCGAGTCTCTGTTTCGCCCGTGTGACGACTGCAACCAACATACAGAAGCTAATTTCAGGAAATACGGCTGCTACGCGATGCAGATAACATACCATTCTGCTGTCGTTGTTAACGATAGAAGGAAAATACTTTGTACAATGTTGAAGGAAGTTCCAAAACTCAGATAATGACTTTGGCGAACTTGAAACAACCGCCCTCGCAATGCCACAAAAAACCAAACAGCCACATACTAACTATTCCGTTCCCAATATGGTCATCAATGTACCAACATTGTCCTCAGACAACTGCAGTAAAGAATGCGGATATATAATGCAGTGGAGATGTAAAATCACGACATATGAACAGGCACATGAATAGTAGAATCATATAGTCTTTAGGATCGTCTCCTCCGATCATCGATATCACCGTGAACATCAACATCAACCGTCGCCGACCCCGACCCCCCCCCACGCTACGGCACTCATCGCTTCTCCTTTACGAAGAAATGAAGCATCATGAAGCTCGCCATCGTAAAGATCACAAAGAAGATCGCCAACAACGAAATATTAGGCCACCAGAAGGACTAAAGTTTGCATCAGCGCCATTCCACTTTGCCCCAAGGCCACAGCAAGAACGCACCTGTGCACGCAGCCCGAATATCGACAAAATCGTTGCGGCTGGTACATCCAGTTCGACACCGTACTGCATAGCCATACCCTCAGTTAAAATCGCACACGAGTAGGCAGGCACGGAAAAGCCCACCTTGATTTCCTTGAGCTGGAGGTATCGCAATTCGTTCACAGCGAGCGCCTCGAATGCTGCGTGGAAGAACGAGATAGTGTGGAGCCATCGCAGGGCTGGCGTCACGGTTTCTCGATTGATGAGCAGACCAGTGAAGAGAAGGCTATCATCAAACCACATCAGGACCCCGTTTACCCTGACTCACAAAAAGCCAAGAGGCGAACCGCAGAAACTCACTTGAACAACATGACCAACGTCCCCACCAAACTCGCCACACTCGTACTCTCGAACGCGATCGACAACAATAATATCACGCTTGCAGTACTCAAGTTGAACAAGACCAGCGTGAGCATGAACTTCCAGAATGCAGCAACGGTGGGAACGAGCCCAACGAGACCGTAGACAATACCCCCGAACAAGAGCGGTGGTACTAGGCGCAGGGGAAGAATGTCGAAGAGGACCTGAAAGCGGACGTCGGTGAATGCGGAGAGGGAGAAAAGGAGAACTTACTTTGGAAGAGAAATAGGTAAATGTAGAATAATACCCGTTTGCTCTGTGTTGATCGCGTCAGTGATCGTCCTTATCCAACCCACCGGGACACAGAAAAAAAAGCTCACCTCTCCCGCATGAACAATATCCTCTCATTCGCAAACAATCCCAAGCTCGAGAGACACGAAAAACCAAAGAGGGCGAGTGTAAAGAAGAATATGCCTGTATACGCGTAACCGCGTTAGTTCACAAGACAGGCTTGGAATCAAGAGGGCACACACCAAGGCGATTCTGGAACCCTGCAATATCGTTGCTGACGTTGTGGAAAAAGAGACCGCAGACCACTATATCCCAAGGGGATCAAGTTAGTGCACACCCAAGAAATATGAAAGAGGTCGACCAGAGAGAAAAGAAAAACCAGCACTCACAAGCCAACGCAACACTACCCAAATAATGCGCTGTCAACAACGCTGGGTCCCTGTACAAATTCTTGAAAGCCCTCCCACTCAATATCCTGAACTGAGTCCCCCAACTTGCCCTTCGCCTTCCTCTCAACATCCCAGTCTCTCTCATCACATCGCGCATCTCACTCATACCTGTCCTTTCCCCATTATCGTCTATCGTGCCGTTTGCTGGAGGCGCAGAAGAATCCGACGGGGAGGGGTTGGGGCCAGAGGTAGAAGCAGACGCAGAAGAGGCATTCGCGGAGCGAACAGCCTCAAACTCGGCACGCATACGACGAGCGGTAGAGCTAACTTCATAGGCACTGACAAGCTCAGCGAGCTTCCCAGGCAACTCGCCTTTCACACCACCGTTCCCCCCGTTACTCACCGCTTCTAAAAGCTGTGACGTCTTTTGCCTGATCGTGGAACTTAGGCTCATCCGGCGAGAGGAGGAAGAAGGAACGCGAGTTTGTAATTCGGTTTCGTCGAGGTTGGGAGACGAGGATAGCAGGGCTCGTTCTTCGTCCGCACCTGAGGAGAGAGAAGAAGGAAGACGTGTTGAGGAAGTAGACGGATCGAAAGACGAAGAGAGGGAGTCGGGATCATCGGACTCAGTGCAAGCGTTTACCGTTAGGTCGACTGCGGGAATGGGTCAAAACGCGGACATCACACTGAAACGGAGAGGGAAGCGCGAAAATGACGAGACAGGAAAGTGTGGAAAAGAAGCATAAGGGGACGAGCAGAGTTTGGAGGATCGAATTGCCACGGAAGAAATGTCGAGAGGCGAACAAGATACGAGAAAAACTTACTCAAATAATCGGCCATGTTAAATCCGACAGGACATTCCTTCCCAATGCTCTCCAACCATTCCCCAACGCCCTGTGTCTCGCCCTCCACATCATCCTCCACACGATCGATCAGCCGTGTAGCAGCCCCAGGGGACCTCATAGGCCCAGCCCAAACGCACCGCCCCTTAGCCAAGACCACCAACTCATCAAACAACGCCACGATTCCGCTCCGAGGTTGGTGAATAGTGAGGATGACAGTGCGGTTGTAGGTCCGGGCAAGGTTGCAGAGGGATTCAATGACAGATTGGGCGTTGTATGCATCGAGACCTGATTGAAGTTGTCAGTTGTTAGTCAGTGTCTACCATAACCTTGCATGGCAAGGTTCACCCAACCGCTCACCGCTCGTAGGTTCATCCAAAAACAAAATCGAGGGACTGGTTACTAGTTCACAAGCAATCGACACGCGTCTCTTCTCCCCTCCCGAGATCGAGCGTTTGCCTACGAAGCACATGTTGCACGGCGACAACAGGTAATTCAGATGGGAACAGAAACAGAAACAAATCAAAGGACAGGTGCGAAAGAGATCCATGCGTACAAACGGTCAGTAATCTCATCCATCAGACAGTAATGAGTAAGAAACGACTCACCACTCCCTCCGATCCTCCTCCCCATAATCCCCCTAATCCCCAACTCCTCCAACGTCCCGTGAACCCTCGCAATTTTCTCCTCCTCCGGCATTTCCCTCGGCAACCTCAAAAGTGCACTGTATAGCACCGTCTCATACACCGTCAACGTTCCCATCAATGTATCTTCTTGGTCTACGTATCCTGACACCCGTCTGACTTGGGAAGGGGTGACAGGTCGGCCGTTGATGAGAATTGGGCCGGTGACTGTGCCGAGCTTGGACCGATGTGCAAGGATATCGAGTAGTGAGGATTTGCCACTCCCTGAGGCTCCCATCACAGCTGTCAACTTTCCAGGCCGCGCTACACCCTGCACGTCTTTCAAAACTTCCAAACCATTCGGGAGAGTATAGGAAAGTGATGAGAAGTGGACAGTGGCAGGTACGTGTTCGGGGTGCGAGGGCGGATGCCTTGAGTCGGCTGGAAGAGCGATGGGTCCTGTGTGTGGAGAAGTGGGACGGGTGTGGCCCACATACCAAAGAACTGTTCAGGTAGGGTGTATGGGAAGGGATGAATGAAACGGTGAGCGTGTATCAGAGACAATACGAGGAGAGAACGTGCCTGCAACCGTCAAAACGACTATTAACCCAGCGCCAGCACTGCTCAGCGCTATCCATTTCGTGTTGTCTGGTTTCGTGGGGCGCTACAGTTTACAAACGCAAACCGGTCGTATGAGTACGCAGAACTCGAAACTCAAATAGCATTGAGACGCACATGATAGCCGGGCACCTGCGAATAATGCAAACACTCTCCACCGTCACAGTCGAGAGTGATGTACGCGTCTCCAAAGATATCATTGATAAGCGAGTTCATAGCTGGTTCTTCGAATCGACATCCTTGGCCTGTCTTACAACTGAACTTTGCAGGTCCTCGAATTTCTTCGACAAGGAAGTCCGAGATGTCTGATAGATACCACGACATCAACTTTCTAGTACTCTCGGGACGGGAAGATAACTTGGCGCTCACCGACACTCCCACCCTCTCCGCATAGGAACTTGCCGGGTATACACTTGCACTTGATCTTCTCACATGCATACGCGGTACTATTCGCGTCGTATCCTGGTTTGTACTCCGATGTGCAACTGTCGAGGGCACAATAGAAGGATTCTTCTTGGGCTGTCCAGAACTGGAAGGAGCAGGTGGAGCTGGCGTTGTCGCAGCTGAAAGTCACTTGAGGAGGTCGGTCGGGGAGCATATCGAGAATTTTGCGGTCTTGTTGTCGAATAAATATGGTTGTCGGAGGATGATAGTGATGAATGGAAGGACGCACTAGTGATATCGCACATCTGATGATTATTGAACACTGTTTCTCCGCCCGTGTAACAAGTCATATTCGCCGCACTCCCATCGCCTATCTCAGAGGGAATAGCACCGGGGAGCGGGAAGCCGATACACGCAGAGTCCGTCTTGCACACTGATTGCGGTGTCTGGCGTCAGTGATACGAAAGGCGAGGCGAGGCACACGAATAAACAGACCGTTACAGTTGATACCACCCCATCCTTCTTTACACTGACAGGGCTCATCCCCTCTGAGTGTTCTGTGATCACCATCCGCCAACGAGTCACACTCTAAACATCAAGAAATAGGTATCACGGGACTCAACGCCCAAAAGGCACGCACGAGGATTCAAACAGTCTATTCCACCCCAACCAGGTGGACACTTGCATTGACCATCATACTCGTTGCAATTGCCGAATTGGCCACATGTGAACGCAGGCAAGAGACAGTTGAAGCACGGCGGACATTTATCTACTTCAGATATTTAGCTAACGGTCACCACTGAGCGACAAAACCGACCTATCAAGTTGGCTGACGCAAGTGACTAGAGATGCAAGTCAGTTCGACGTCGCCGATGTAGAGGGAAGTGCTGACTGAGATCTCGTAGGTGGATATGCCTGGACCAGTATTCCTGCTCCAAGTGACGTTGGAGGGTGTCCTCGCGGCCACCAATGAACTCGTGAGCAGCCATGACGAGAGCAGGGGAAGCGCAGTCAGTGCTCGTCGCATGTTGCTACGAGAAATGTTTGGGCGCTAGACAGCCTCGACTGTGTAACTTTGTTGAGGCGACAGTGTGGCAGCACTCGTGTGAATCTGTTACCTTTTCTGGACGGGAGGACTACACAATCCATTTCAAATGCGCCATATGTACTCTTCACTTTATGATAGTTGCTCTGCCACTGGTCAGCATCAGTACTTGGTTCCTGTCATCCATCAGGCATCAGGCGCCGTATGCAAGCTTCCGTCCGAGAAACCGGTGATCTTTGGGTGAACGACCTTATTGTCCTTTTCAGGAAGGTTGGCCGCGTATGAATTTTGGCATTGAATTTCGCTCTTGACTTTGGTCGATGATTGCTCAACAACCACTCAACGGAATTTGAAAAGAACATGGGCATTCAACTCGGAATATCTTGCAGAGTACATACCGTGAACACCGGTGTTAAAAATATGATGTTTCAATTTTTCGGAATTTCACGCTGCCGGAATGGGACTCATCCACCCGGAATTGCGAAAATCAACATGTGATGGATTCTGTATGAGCAAAACTAAGTACAGGCATAGTAAGGTCATCTAGATAATAGTGCTTCCAAGTCCTACTTTGCATAACGCCTGACGAATGCTGTTGTTCCCTTGGATGTTCCCATTGACACTGCAAGCTCCTGTCAAGTCCGGGTTCAATCCCGGAATCCCCGCATAAGTCCGGAGCGCGCAGAACGGCGGAGTCGGTCGGGAATCCCTGAGGGGGGTCGGAGGGGCAAGGAACTTTGGCTTCAGCTTATGTGCTGTGCCCCTGTAGGAGTTCTGTTCTTTAATTTCAGGGCAGAGGGTCAGAAGACAATCCTAAGATCAACCTAAGGACTGAAGTGGTTTTCAGAGTGAAGTGGAGTAGGAGAGAATGGGATTTAGTTGATATTTGAACTGAGGAAATATCAGAGGGTACAAGCCGGTTTATATACTGAAGAGTCCAGAAGTGTCAAGTCCAGGTTCAATCCCGGAATTCCCAGATAGTCCAGAGTTGTCAAGTCTGGGTTCTTTCCCGGAATTCCCGGATAGTCCAGAGTTGCGGAGGAGGTGGGGTTTTGCGGGAATTCCTGAGAGGGGTCGGAGGGGTAAGGAACTGCGGCTTCAGCTTATGTGCTGCGCCCCTGTACGAGTTTGGTTCCTTAATTTAAGGGCGGAGGGTCGGAGGTTGGTCCTAAGGTCAACTTAAGGACTTCGAGGATCGGAAGGGAGGTGATCAGGAAGGAACAGGATTTAGTTGATATTCGAACTAAGGAAATATCAGAGAGTACACGCGGGTTTATATACTGAAGGGTCCAGAAGATATAAAGATGTTAAAGTACTATCAGACGAATCAGAGTTTCGGGTTTCCAAAGGAAAGGAAGGAATGAATCAGAATGGCATCAGAATGATAGAATGATGACTGAAGGCAATGGCGCAATAATTGCAAAGCAAGGGGGAAGGGAATTATTGATAGGAACTGTAAATGTCAAGAAGTGTCAAAGGAGAGTGACATATGTCAAGTGATAACCGAGATAGGGATACGAAAGTCCGGGACGGGGATACGAAAGTCTGGGATGGGAATACGAAAGTCCGGGATGGGAAGTATGGGGTTTGGAATGTCCGATGAAAGAGAAATCATCTAAGGTAAAGTCCGAGGGCTGGGATTTGGGATTTGGTCATAGGGGTTCGGAATCGGGCCGGATTGGTTAGGGATGTTTTGGGATGTGACAGGAGTGTGCGGAAGGGCGGAGTTTGGCGGGAATCCCTGAGTGTCACATCCCGAAACATCCCTAACCCATCTGGCCCAATTCCGAACCCCTATGACCAAATCCCGAATCCCGGCCCTCAGACTTTACCTTAGATGATTTCTCTTTCATCGGACATTCCAAACCCCATACTTCCCATCCCGGACTTTCCGCATTCCCGTCCTGGACTTTCTGTATTCCCGTCCTGGACTTCCGTATTCCTATCTTGGCTATCTCTTGACATATGTCACTTTCCTTTGACACTTCTTGACATCTACAGTTCCTATCGATAATTCCCTTCCCCCTTGCTTCGCAACTATTGCGCCATTGTCTTCAGTCATTATTCTCCCATTCTGATGCCATTCCGATTCATTCCTTTCTTTCTTCCGGAAACCCAAAACTCCAATACGTCCGACATACTTTAACCTCTTTATATCTTCCGGACTCTTCAGTATATAAACCCGCATGTACTCTCTGATATTTCCTTAGTTCGAATATCAACTAAATCCCATTCTTTCCGGATCCCCTCTGAACTTCCTCAGTCCTTAAGTTGATCTTAGGATTGATCTCTATCTCTGACCCTCTGCTCTGAAATCAAGGAACAGAACTCATACAGGGGCGCAGCACATAAGCTGAAGCCAAAGTTCCTTACCACTCCGACCCCCCTCAGGAATTCCTGCCAAACCCCGCTTTCTCCGCACTCTGGAAAATCCGGGAATTCTGGGAATGAATCAGAATGGCATCAGAATGGGAGAATAATGACTGAAGACAATAGCGCAATAGTTGCAAAGCAAGGTGGAAGGGAATTATTGATAGGAACTGTAAATGTCAAGAAGTGTCAAAGGAAAGTGACATATGTCAAGAGATAGCCAAGATAGGAATACGAAAGTCCAGGACAGGAATGAGGAAAGTCCGGGATGGGAATGTGAAAGTCCAGGATGGGAAGTACAGGGTTTGGAATGTCCGATGAAAGAGAAATCATCTAAGGTAAAGTCCAAGGCCCAGGATTTGGGATTTGATCATAGGGGTTCGGAATTGGGCCGGATGGGTTAGGGAAGTTTTGGGATGTGACAGTATCCTGAATTGGGCTGGGATTAGGCCGGATGGGTTAGGAGAGTTTCGGGATGTGACAGTATCTCCCTCTTAAACACGAACCCTTGAGTGCTAGGATAGGAGTCCGGAAGAGGCTGGGGGCGTTGGAGTGGAAGGGAAAGGAGAGGATGGATGGTGAGGGAGATCAGGGAACAGATGGGGAGGATGGGGATAAGGAAGTAGTGTAGTGTACTCATTTCTGCCCCCATCCAAGAGAATTAAGGGGTCTGGACTTTCCGGGATATGCAGAGTGAAAGTCCGAGACGAGTTCCGATGCGTGAGCAAGCTCGGTCGCAAGGATCCAGGAAGTTTCTTCATCAGTCCCTTTGTAACCCGCCCCCCATTTTACCAGGTACAGGAGTAGGCAATTCCTGCGTTGACGGTCGATTTTGGAGTCTAGGATTTCAGAGATTTCGTATTCAGGTTCTCCATTGACTTTGACTGGGGGAGGTGGGGGTTGGACCTGATTCGGGATGGTGTTCGGAGTTGCGGGTTCCAACTGGGAGACATGGAAGATGGGATGGACAGCGCGCATGGAGTCCGGGAGTCAGAGGGTGAAGGACAGGGGTCCAGCTTGAGCGATGATGGGATAGGGGCCAAGGTTCTTTTCCGAGAGTTTCTTGGAAGGGCGAGTGGAACGGAAGTACTTTGCCTTGATGAATGCTTGGTCTCCAATCTGGAAGTCCAGTGCTGGGAGTCATCAGGAATCCATGGGTCCTTGGTAGCGTTGTTGAGCGTGGTAGATTCGGAGACACTGCTCAAGGGTCTGGTTCACCCGTTCCATTTGCCCGTCGCTTTCGGGATGGTATCCTGAAGTGAAGTGAAGTTGGATGTCGAGGGCTTTCCCAAGGGAACGGAAGAAGTGGGAGATGAACTCAGAACCCTGGTTGGAGGTGATATGGGAGGGAACTCCGTGCTTGGGAAACACGTGGAGCAGGAATGATTTCGCGAGGCTCGGAGAGTCGATAGTGTTGTAAGTGGGAATGAATATGGATTGCTTGGAAAGGTGGTTGATGACTACAAGGATTGTGGTATATCCACTGGAGGACGGAAGTTGTTTGATAAAGTCCATGGAAATGGAGTTCCAGGGCTTTTTGGGGATTGGAAGCTGCTTGAGCATTCTGTAGGGGCAGTGTCTAGGGGTTTTAGCTTGGGCGCAGGAAGTGCAGGAACTGACATAGTTCTTGACAAAGGTGCGGAGTCCTGGCCAAGTGTATTCCCGGCAGACGAGCTCTAAAGTCCTGTTTTGCCTGAAATGTCCGGATAGGGGATGGTCATGCTTGTATCGGAGGATGTGAAAACAGAGGTCCTTAGCTTCCGGGACAAAGATGCAATTGTCGAGCATCAGGAAACCTTTGGGGTTGACAGCCCACTGGGAGTCCAATGAGTCCGAAAGATGGAGGGAAGCTACGGGGTCAGAGGACAGGGAATCTAGGATGTCCTTGTGAATGTCTTCAATGTCAAGCAGGGATGAGGCCTGGAGGACTGGGGTGAGTAGGATAGTGGCTTGTAGGGACAGGCGAGCTGTTCCTGAGTGAACACCAGATGGAGGTTGTGGGGATTGACGTGAGCATAGTCCTTATCCCCCTCTTTTGGGTAGATGTCCCAGCGTCTAGTGAGGGAGTCAGGCTTAGCTCCTAAGCGTCCAGGGCAAAAGCGGATGACGAGATTGAACTGGGATAGGAATTCCGACCAGTGGGCTTGCCAGCGGGTCAGGACTTTGGAGGTGGAGAAGTATTCCAGATTTTTGTGGTCAGTAACAACATCGATAGGAGTGCTGGAACCTTCAAGATAATGACGCCAATGTTGGAAAGCTTCGTGAATAGGAAGGAGCTCCTTATCATGAGTGTCATAGTTGAGTTCCAGGGCTGTCAGGGTGCAGGATTAGAACGCAACAGGGCAGAAGTCCTCATCCAGACACCAGATCAAGAGGATTCCCACGATAGCATAGTCCAAAGCATCGGTTTTGACCGTGATAGGACAGTCCGGAATCCAGTGAGTAAGGATAGGGGCTCGGGTGAAGGCGGAGTGGCAGGAGTCGTCAAAATTCCAGGGGGCATTTTTCCGAGTGAGTCGGGTGAGCGGAACAATGATGTTGGAGTAGTTGAAGATGAAATGACAATAGAAGTTGGCAAACCCAAGGAAGGACTGAATGTCCTTGACTTTCCAGGGTTCAGGCCAATCTTGGACTGCCTGGACTTTTTCCAGAGACATGGTCAATCCCTGCGGGGAGAGATGGTAGCCCAGGTATTCGACGGAGTCCAAGTGCCACTCACATTTCTCCGGTTTGGCATAAAGTCCGTGTTTCCGGCACAGGTACTCGTAGAATTGGAAGTACCATCGAAAAGTTTCAAAGAAATAGGAGGAATGGAATATGTCGGAAAATGATGCTTGTCAATGAAAGTAGTATCAATGAAACAATCAGTAGAACCACAATCTAACAAAGCGGGAAAAGTGGAAATTTCAGAAAAGTCGGGAAGAGAAACAAGAGGCATAAGGTCCTTGGGATCATAAAGAGCAGACACATTGAGATGGGTCTCCGTAGGTGCACGGTGGGATTCAACACAGCCTCCTTCCTGTGTGGAGTCCAGAAGGCTGAATTATCAATAGGAACTGTAGATGTCAAGAAGTGTCAAAGGAAAGTGACATATGTCAAGAGATAGCCGAGATAGGAATACGAAAGTCTGGGATGGGAATGTGGAAGTCTGGGACGGGAATGTGGAAGTCTGGGACGGGAATGTGGAAAGTCTGGGATGGGAATGTGAAAGTCAAGGATGTCAAGTCCGGGTTCTTTCCCGGAATTCCTGGATAGTCCGGAGTTGTGGAGGAGGCAGGGTTTTGCGGGAATTCCTGAAAGGGGTTGGAGGGGTAAGGAACTGTGGCTTCAGCTTATGTGCTGCGCCCCTGTACGAGTTCGGTTCCTTAATTTAAGGGCGGAGGGTCGGAGGCTGGTCCTAAGGTCAACTTAAGGACTTAGAGAATCGGAAGGGAGAGGATCAGGAAGGAACAGGATCTAGTTAATATTCAAACTAAGGAAATATCAGAGAGTACATGCGGGTTTATATACTGAAGGGTCCGGAAGATATAAAGATGTTAAAGTACTATCGGGCGAATCGGAGTTTCGGGTTTCCGGAGGAAAGGAAGGAATGAATCGGAATGGCGTCAGAATGGTAGAATGATGACTGAAGGCAATGGCGCAATAATTGTGAAGCAAGGGGGAAGGGAATTATTGATAGGAACTGTAAATGTCAAGAAGTGTCAAAGGAGAGTGACATATGTCAAGCGATAACCAAGATAGGGATACGAAAGTCCGGGACGGGAATATGAAAGTCCGGGACAGGAATGCGGAAAGTCCAGGGTGGGAAGTATGGGGTTCAGAATGTCCAATGAAAGGGAAATTGTCTAAGGTAAAGTATGAGGGCCGGGGTTCAGGATTTGGTCATAGGGGTTCGGAATTGGGCCGGATTGGTTAGGGAAGTTTCGGGATGTGACACAGGACAGGAAGTATGGGGTTTGGAATGTCCGATGAAAGAGAAATTGTCTAAGGTAAAGTCCGTGGCCTGGGATTCAGGATTTGATCATAGGGATTCGGAATTGGGCCGGATGGGTTAGGGAAGTTTTGGGATGTGACAGTATCCCAAATTGGGCTGGAATTGGGCTGGAATTGGGCCGGATGGGTTAGGAGAGTTTTGGGATGTGACAGGAAGATATAAAGGTGTTCAAGTATGTTGGACGAATCAGAGTTTTGGGTATGCAGAACAAAGTAAGGAATGAATCGGAATGGCGTCAGAATGGTGGAATAATGACTGAAGGCAATGGCACAATAATTGTGAAGCAGGGGGAAAGGGAATTATTGATAGAAACTGCAGATGTCAAGAAATGTCAAAGGAAAGAGACATATGTCAAGAGATAGCCGAGATAGGAATATGAAAGTCCGGGACAGGAATGCGAAAGTCCGGGATGGTGTCACATCCCAAAACTTCCCTAACCCATCCGGCCCAATTCCGAATCCCTATGATCAAATCCCGAATCCTGGACCTCGGACTTTACCTTAGACAATTTCTCTTTCACTGGACATTTTGAACCCCGTACTTCCTGTCCCGGACTTTCGCATTCCCATCCTGGACTTTCATATTCCTATCTCGGTTATCTCTTGACATATGTCACTTTCCTTTGACACTTTTTGACATTTACATTTCCTATCGATAATTCCCTTTCCCCTTGCCTCGCAATTATTGCACCATTGCCTTCAGTCATTATTCTACCATTCTGATGCCATTCTGATTCATTCCTTACTTTCTTCCGGAAACCCGAAACTCTGATTCGTCCAACATACTTTAACATTTTTATATCTTCTGGACTCTTCAGTATATAAACCCGCTTGTACTCTCTGATATTTCCTTAGTTCGAATATCAACTAAATCCCATTCTTTCCTGATCCGCTTCACTCTGAACCTCCTCAGTCCTTAAGTTGACCTTGGGATTGATCTCCGACCCTCTGCTCCGAAATCAAGGAACAGAACTCATACAGGGGTGCAGCACATAAGCTGAAGCTGAAGTTCCTTACAACTCCGACCCCCCTCAGGGATTCCCACCAAACTTCGCCCTTCTGCACACTCCGGACTATCCGGGAATTCCGGGATTGAACCCGGACTTGACAGATGCGAAATACGGGGTTTGGAATGTCCAATGAAGGAGAAATCTTCTAAGGTAAAGTCCAAGGCTCGGGATTTGGTCATAGGGGGCCGGAATTGGGCTGGATGGGTTAGGAAAGTTTCGGGATGTGACAGTATCCCCCTCTTGGGCACGAACCCTTGAGTGCCTGGATAGGAGTCCATAATAGGAGATAGAAGTATGGCAGAGTTTGAACATTAGAAATCGATCTGAGGTACCTTACAACCATTGACTGCCTGTTGTTTAGTTCCATCATCCATCATGTCCACTCACTCGCAATGCGACGATGAAATTACCTGTCTCCAGCAGGAGGAGAAAGAATGTGCGTGGGAGTCTGCCTGGAAAATTCAGGAGGCCAAGGAGAAGAAGGCCTGGTGGGAGGTGGAAAAGCGTGAGGAGGCGAGGTGAAAGATTGAGGAGGAAGCATGGAGGAAAGCAGAGGAGGACAAGAGAAGGAGGAAGGCAGAGGCAGAGGTCGTGAGAATGGCGACCGAATGGATGTGGCAGGGGTCGCAGGAGTTGCAGAGGCATGGGGCAACTGGCTCATTGAAGGGGCCTGAGGCAGGGCCATTACAAGGCAGTGCGGGAAAGCCTGGGGGTTGGCTCCCTGGGGCCAATACTCCCTGTGTGGCCTGCATGAGGGTGAGGGTCCCATGTCTGGGCCTGAAGACCAGCAATCACGCACGTGCGCGTAGGTGCACTCATTGTGCCAGGAGGCTGGGGTGGTGGGGAAGAGGGCTGCCGTGGAAGTGGCATTGCCACATGGAGGGAAGGACCGGAAGCGGCAGAGGCAGAAGAGTCCGGTGGCCTGGGAGGAGAGTGAGGAGGAGGACAAGGAGGACAAGGAGGATGAAGAACGATGGGACATGCTCGGGGCCTTAGCAGAGTCATACGAGGCCCAGAGGTGGGCCAACGAGGCCGACCAGGGGGCCGTCATGGCACAACTGTCGGGGATCCAACAGGTGCTCATGGATGGCCTGGCAGCCTTCTTCAAGGCTCAGGGGTCCTAGGGCATGGAGTCTGGAGGAGGCTGGGCGGTGTCGGAGTGGAAGGGAAAGGACAAGGTGGATGGAGAGGAGGATCAGGGCGCAGATAGGGAGGATGGGGATGAGGAGGAGGGTGAGGGTGAGCAGGATGGGGATGGGGAGGTAGTTTAGAACCTTCGGTCTCCTCATGTACCAATAGCATAGTGTCTTTGTTTTGCGAATTGTACAGTGTATTTCAACCATCATCTGAGGGATTTAAGGGGTCTGGATTTCGTGGGATATGTGGAGTGAAAGTCCAAGATGAGTTCCGATGCATGAGCAAGTTCGGTCATGAGGATCCAGGAAGTTTCTTCATCAGTCCCTTCATAGCCCACCCATTTTACCAGGTACAGGAGTTGGCAATTCCTACGTCGCCGGTCAATTTTGGAGTCTAGGATTTCGGAGATTTCATATTTGGGTTCTCCGTCGACTTCAACTGGGGGAGGTGGAGGTTGGACCCGATTCAGGATGATGTTCGGAGTTGTGGGTTCCAACTGGGAGACGTGGAAGACAGGATGGATGACACGCATGGAGTCCAGAAGTCAGAGGGTGAAGGACAGGGGTCCGGCTTGAGCAATGATGGGATAGGGGCCAAGGTTCTTTTCCGAGAGTTTCTTGGAAGGGCGAGTGGAGTGGAAGTACTTTGCCTTGATGAACACTTGATCTCCAATCCAGAAGTCCGGTGTGGGGAGTTGTCGGGAATCCATGGGTCCTTGGTAGGGTTGTTGTATGTGGGCCATGTCCGTGCATAGGAATTTGTGGAGTTCCTGTAGGTTGACTGCATATTCACGAGCGTGGGATGAGGTCAGATCCCTTTCGGGGTAGACCGAGACATTGGGGTGGTAGCCTTTGTTAGTGAAGAATGGGGATACTCCTGTGGTAGTGCTAGGGGCATTGTTGTATGCAAATTCCACGAGGGGTAGGAGTTCCGGCCAATTGTCCTGTTGGTAGTTGCAGTAGATTCGGAGGTACTGTTCGAGGGTCTGGTTTGCCCATTGCCTTCGGGATGGTATCCCAAAGTGAAGTTGTGACAGAATCTAGAAGAGGGCAGGAGTTGCCCAAAGCTCAGCTGCTGTCTAGATGGACGGAAACAACTTGTTTATTTACCTAGAAGAGGGCAGGAGTTGCCCAAAGCTACAGTACATTAGCTAGGAATAAAAACTAAGTAGATATGAACTCACCTCAGCCACTGTCTAGATGGACGGAAACGACTGAGGTGCTGATAGACTAAAGAATATATATACTATGGGCGGAGGTATACTCGTATTATATTACCTGGAATGAACCTGAGGGAAGAATATAAAGTGTAGTAATAGATGCAGTAAATGGAAAGTTAAAAAGGCTAAGTGAACATAAGGGTTGTGTGGTCATAGTTCCGGTGCTTCTGCTTCCGGAAGGAGCATGAGAATTTTGGAAGCGGTCTCGGAACATAGTGGTTCCAAGGTGATTCCGGCTGGAAACATTTGAACTTATGTTGATGTGGTTCCGAGGCCGGAAGGCCAGAACCATCTGGTACTTAGGGTTGAATACTGACAAGTTGGATGTTGAGGGCTTTCCCAAGGAAATGGAAGAAATGGGAGACGAACTCAGAACCCCGGTCAGAAGTGATGTGGGAGGGAACTCCATGCTTGGAAAACATGTGCAGCAGGAATAATTTCACGAGGCTCAGAGAGTCAATAGTGTTGTGAGTGGGAATGAATATGGATTGCTTGGAAAGGCAGTCAATTACTATGAGGATTGTGGTATATCCACCAGAAGAGGGGAGTTGCTCGATGAAGTTCCAGGGCTTTTCGGGGATTGGGAGCTGCTTGAGCATTCCGTAGGGGTGGTGTCTAAGAGTTTAGCTCAGGTGCAGGAAGTGCAGGAACTGACATAGTTTTTGATGAAGGTGCAGAGTCCTGGCCAAGTATATTCCCGACAGATGAGCTCTAGTGTCCTGTTTTGCCCAAAATGTCTGGACAGGGGATGGTTGTGCTTGTATCGGAGGATGCGAAGATGGAGGTCCTTAGCTTCCGGGACAAAGATGCGATTGTCGAGTGTCAGGAAACCTTCGGGGTTGATGGCCCACTGGGAGTCCGATGAGTCCGAAAGATGGGGGGAAGCTATGGGGTTGGAGGACAGGGATTCTAGGATGTCCTTGTGGATGTCTTCGATGTCAAGCAGGGATGAGGCCCGGAGGACCGGGGCAAGTAGGATAGTGGCTTGTATGGACAAGGCGAGCTGTTCCTGAGTGACCACCGGGCAGAGGTTGTGGGGATTGACGTGAGCATAGTCCTTATCCCCCTCTTTGGGGTAGATGTCCCAGCATCTAGTGAGGGAGTTGGGCTTAGCTCCTAAGCGTCTGGGGCAGAAGCGGATGACAAGGTTGAACTGGGACAGGAATTCTGACCAGCGGGCTTGCCGGTGGGTCAGGACTTTGGAGGTGGAGAAATACTCCAGATTTTTGTGGTCGGTAACAATGTCGATAGGAGTGCCAGAACCTTCAAGGTAATGATGCCAATGCTGGAAGGCTTCATGGATAGCAAGGAATTCCTTATCATGGGTGTCGTAGTTGAGTTCTGGGGCTGTCAGGGTGTGGGAGTAGAACACGACGGGGCAGAATTCCTTGTCCGGACAACAGATGGAGAGGATTCTGTCAAGTCCAGGTTCAATCCTGGAATTCCTGGATAGTCTGGAGTGCGCAGATGGCGGGGTTGGTCGGGAATCCCTGAGGGGGGTTGGAGGGGTAAGGAACTTTGGCTTCAGCTTATGTGCTGTGGCCCTGTACGAGTTCTGTTCCTTGATTTCAGAGCAGAGGGTCGGAAGACAATCCTAAGGTCAACTTAAGGACTGAAGGGGTTTCAGAGTGAAGCAGAGTAGGAGAGAACGGGATTTAGTTGATACTTGAACTAAGGAAATATCAGAGGGTACAAGCAGGTTTATATACTGAAGAGTCCGGAAGATATTGAAGCACCACAGACAATTCGCAAAGTGATGTCTTAGGAACAACACTCAAACAAGAATGATGATGATGAGAGATGACGATATCAGCAGTCTGCAAAGCAGTGATGACAAGAGAGGAGCCTGAACTCGTAGTCTGTAGGAGAAGACCCAAGTGAACTAAACTGGAGTTCCTTGGTTGCTATATTGAATCTTATATACTACTAACTAATGTCTACCCTAAAGTGTCTGAGTCAGCTATCAGTCAGCATATGATGTCATAGTGGAGTATCGTAGAATGTCATAGAACGTTAGAGAAAAAAGTGATGTCATATGGAAAGAACTAGAATGCACATGCATAAGTCGTGAGGTATGATGTCATAAGAGAAAGGAGATCATGTGATGAAAGTAAAAGCAGTTGTGAGTAGGTCATGTGACTAATCATGTGATTGTAGAGTAGAAGAAAAGAAAAAGATGATAAAATTTGTAACAGATATAAAGGTGTTAAAGTATGTTGGATGAATCAGAGTTTCGAGTTTCTGGAACAAAGTAAGGGATGAATCGGAATGGTGTCAGAATGGTGGAATAATGACTGAGGGCAATGGCACAATAATTGTGAAGCAGGGGGAAAGGGAATTATCAATAGGAACTGTAAATGTCAAGAAGTGTCAAAGAAAAGTGACATATGTCAAGAGATAGCCGAGATAGGAATACAAAAGTCTGGGACAGGAATGCGAAAGTCCAGGACAGGAAATATGGGGTTTGGAATGTCCAATGAAAGAGAAATCTTCTAAGGTAAAGTCCGAGGCTTGGGATTCAGGATTTGATCATAGGAGGCCGGAATTGGGCCGGATGGGTTGGGAAAGTTTCAGGATGTGACAGATTCATGCAATAGTGTAGTCCAAAGCATCGGTTTTGACCGTGATAGGACAGTCTGGAATCCAGTGAGTAAGGATAGGGGCTTGGGTGAAGGCCTCTTTGAGCTGGGTGAAGGCAGAGCGGCAGGAATCGTCAAAGTTCCAGGAGGCATTTTTCCGAGTGAGTCAGGTGAGTGGGACAACAGTATTGGAGTAGTTGAAGATGAAGTGACGATAGGAGTTGGCAAACCTGAGGAAGGACTGAATGTCCTTGACTTTCCGGGGTTTGGGCCAATCTCGGACTGCCTGGACTTTCTCCGGGGACATAGTCAATCCCTGGGGGGAGAGACAGTAGCCCAAGTATTCGACAGAGTCCGAGTGCCACTCATATTTGTCCAGTTTGGCATAAAGTCCATGTTTCTGGAGATGCCGGAGGACTTCCTGGACATGTTCCTTGTGAGAAGCCATGTTGTTGGAATAAATGAGGATGTTGTCGAGGTAGACCACGACACAGACGTCTAGGAGGTCCGCAAAGATGCTATTGACAAAGTGCTGGAAGGCCACAGGGGCATCACCAGCCACTCATATGAGCTGTAGCGCATCTGGAAGGCAGTTTTCCATTCATTCCCGGGGGCGATGCGGACAAGGTGGTAGGCGTGATGGAGGTCAATTTTGGTGTACACCTTGGCGTGGCTAGGGGAATTGAGGAGGTCGGAGATCAGGGGTAGGGGATAGCGGTCTAGTTTTTGTGATTTTGTTTAGTCCTTGGAAATCAACAAAGAGGTGCAGGGATCCATCCTTCTTCCACACAAAGAAGACGGGAGTGCCATGAGCGGATTTAGACTGGCGGATAAAGCCATAGTTGAGGTGTTCATCTATGAATTCCCAAAGGGACTCAAGTTCTGTAGCGGGGACCAGGTAAACAGTCCTGAGAGGAGGGGAAGTGTCAAGTCCGGGTTCTTTCCCGGAATTCCTGGATAGTCCAGAGTTGCGGAGGGGGCGGGGTTTTGCGGGAATTCCTGAGAGGGGTTGGAGGGGTAAGGAACTGCGGCTTCAGCTTATGTGCTGCGCCCCTGTACGAGTTTGGTTCCTTAATTTAGGAGCGGAGGGTTGGAGGTTGGTCCTAAGGTCAACTTAAGGACTTAGAGGATTGGAAGGGAGAGGATTGGAAGGGAGAGGATTGGAAGGGAGAGGATTGGAAGGGAGAGGATTGGAAGGGAGAGGATCAGGAAGGAACAGGATTTAGTTAATATTTGAACTAAGGAAATATCAGAGAGTACACGCGGGTTTATTTACTGAAGGGTCCGGAAGATATAAAGATGTTAAAGTACTATCGGACAAATCAGAGTTTCGGGTTTCCGGAGGAAAGGAAGGAATGAATCAGAATGGCATCAGAATGATAGAATGATGACTGAAGGCAATGGCGCAATAATTGCGAAGCAAGGGGGAAGGGAATTATTGATAGGAACTGTAAATGTGAAGAAGTGTCAAAGGAGAGTGACATATGTCAAGCGATAACCAAGATAGGGATACGAAAGTCCGGGATGGGGATATGAAAGTCCGGGACGGGAATGTGGACAGTCCGGGACGGGAAGTACGGGGTTTGGAATGTCCGATGAAAGAGAAATTGTCTAAGGTAAAGTCTGAGGGCCGGGATTTGGGATTTGGTCATAGGGGTTCGGAATCGGGCCGGATTGGTTAGGGAAGTTTCGGGATGTGACAGGGAAGCACCTTCCTCTAAGTTAATCTTGAGGTCAAATTCCCTGTGGGGCACGGGGGTGTCAGCCTTGCGCTTACTGAAGACATCAGGGAAATCCGGAGGGATGGAGGACAGATTGACTTCTTCAGAAGTTTCAGAAGTGTCAGGGTCATGGGATACAGAATGGAGTTTGGAGTCCTGGGGATGGAGGTAAATGCTGAACTGCTCGGAGCCATCGAGTTTGCACGTGCACACAAAGGTGGCAGCATTGACAAATGAGATGCAAGGCGGCTTGTCAGGAGTGTTGGAGCAAGATAGGGGAGCGGAGTCCGGAATCTCCGGAGGTGATGTCAGGGTCATTGGCAAGTCTTGAGCTGGAGTTTGGAAAGTAATACTGCCCAGTACCCAGTCAATTGACAGATTGTAGCGGGTGAGCCAGTTGTGTCCTAGAACAAGGGAACAAGACAAATCCAACGGAGTAAAAATGTAGTGGAGGTGACAAAGCCGGAAGGGAAACAAACGGAAAGGTCAACAGCATGGGTAATTGTAGAATTGGAAGTACCATCAAAAAGTTTCAATGGAATAGGAGGAATGGAACATGTTGGAAAATGATGCTTGTTAATGAAAGTAGTATCAATGAAACAATCAGTAGAACCACAATCTAACAAAGTGGGAAAAGCGGAGATTTCGGAAAAGTCAGGAAAAGAAACAAGCAGCATAAGGGCCTTGGGATCATAAAGAGCGGATGTGTTGAGACGGATCTCCGTAGGTGCACGGTGGGATTCAATGCAGCCTCCTTCCTGTGTGGAGTCTGGAAGGCTGCACCCTAATTTTTTGCCTCAGGGGTAGAGGCCACCAGTTTGGCTTCTGGAGTGGGGGACATTTTGGCTGCGTGGGCCTTGGACATGCAAGAAGTGGACTTCTGGCAATCCTTAGCCATATGTCTGGCAGCTCTGCAAAACATGCATAGCTTGAGGTTGAAGCGACATTTTTGTTCCTTGGAGGTGAGGCATCTGTCCTTCCCAAGTTTTCTGGAGAGGTCGGATGTGGGTTTCGGGGTCGGGGCAGAGGATTTCCCCTTAGAGGACAACAAGGACACAGAGGGGTTGGATGAAGTGGTGGGTTTCAGAGATGAGGTGGTGGGAGCACTTTTGGATGTGGAGGACTGGTTTCTGGAGGGTCTGACTTAGTGAGCGACTCTGGACTTGCATTCCCAATATCTCCCGTCGATAGTCTGGGAGAGAGTCCAGAGTTCTCCTAGGGAGTGCGGCTTTCCGATGCGGGAAAGCTTGTCTTTGATGCAATCTGGAAGTCCGTTATAGAAGTGGTGTTGGAAAGCCCCCTCGCCATAACCCCAGACCTGGGAGGCTAGGCAATTGAATTCCACCATATACTTGTTGATATGCTGAGAGTCTTTCATGGATAGGTGGTTGAGTTGGTGTTCTGCATCACCAACGGGGTCATGGGGGCCAAAGTTGGTCTGGAGCTTGAGGACAAATTCCCAATAATTATCCATCCAGTCTGGATTGTCCATCTGGAGGAGGTCAGGCTCAAACCACTCAAGGGCCATACCTTTTAGGTAGGACTGGGCAAAGGTGACCTTTGTGTGATCAGTCCGGAATGCGTGGGGACGGTCCTGGAAATTCAGCTCGCATTGGACCAGGAAGGCCCACAGCTTGCGGGGGTCAGTCCCATCGAAGGTGTCAGGTTCCCACACCTTCATGCACGGAGATGAGGAGTTTTTGGATTCATGGTTGTGGTGCAATAACTCAGCGAGGCTGCGAACTGTGTTTGCAAGCACCATGATGGGGTTAGGCAGGATTGCATTATCCAGGTTGTTGTCAAAGGGGTTGTCGTTATCAGAGGGGTCAGGGTCATTGTCGCCACCATTCCCATCATCAGAGGGGTAACAACCTGCAGGAGTAGGGGTGGAGATGCTTTGAGACACAGAAGTTGATGTACGATGAGCGGACAAGCTATGGAATTGTTTGGCGACATCAGGGCCTCGACATGAGGTCATCAGGGAGTGCAGGGCATCTTCTTGGGCTGCCTCCAACTGAGCTGTGTTGATGCTTTGCATACTGCGTGTTTGGGCACGAGTCTGGATAGTTCTAGACATGTGGTAAAGAGGTGATGTTAGTGAACTCGTAGAGGTTTGAGTTTGAATATACTGTCAAGTCCAGGTTCAATCCTGGAATTCCTGGATAAGTCCAGAGTGCATGGAATGGCAGAGTCGGTTGGGAATCCCTGAGGGGGGTCAGATGGGCAAGGAACTTCAGCTTCAGCTTATGTGCTGTGCCCCTGTACGAGTTCTGTTCCTTAATTTCAGGGCAGAGGGTTGGAAGACAATCCTAAGATCAACTTAAGGACTGAAGTGGGTTTCAGAGTGAAGTGGAGACTTTGCAGGAGAGAATGGGATTTAAACTGAGGAAATATCAGAGAGTACAAGTGGATTTATATACTGAAGAGTCCAGGACGGGAATGCAAAAGTCCAGGACAGGAAATACGGGGTTCAGAATGTCTGATGAAGGAGAAATCTTCTAAGGTAAAGTCTGAGGCTCAGGATTTGGGATTTGGTCATAGGGGGCCAGAATTGGGCCAGATGGGTTAGAAAAGTTTCGGGATGTGACAGCTCCTCAACACTCATCACGGAAGGGGAAAGCTGCGACAGATATAGAAAACCTTCATTGTAAAGATGCTGTCCAAAGGGAGCAAATTTGAGATGGTCTTTTTTCCATGCATCATGTTCATCAAGTGAGGTAAACCACCCAAGAATCTTGGGTGTTTCAGAGTCAGGAATATCATCAATTGAAGAGGAACAGGCTTGATGGCCAGCGTGGGGATCAGTGTAGCCAGTTGCCATGGAATTTGCTGGGGAGAGAAAATGGCTGCCAGTGTTGGAGGATGTCACATCCTGAAACTCCCCTAACCCATCCGGCCCAATTCCGAGCCCCTATGACCAAATCCCGAATCCCGGCCCTCGGACTTTACCTTAGATGATTTCTCTTTCATCGGACATTCCGAACCCCGTACTTCCCATCCCGTATTTTCTGCATTCCTGTCCCAGACTTTCGTATTCCTATCTCAGTTATCTCTTGACATATGTCACTTTCCTTTGACACTTCTTGACATTTACAGTTCCTATCGATAATCCCCTTCCCCCTTGCTTCACAATTATTGTGCCATTGCCTTCAGCCATTATTCTCTCATTCTGACGCCATTCTGATTCATTCCTTCCTTTCTTCCGGAAACCCAAAACTCCGATTCATCTGATAGTACTTTAACATCTTTATATCTTCCAGATTCTTCAGTATATAAACCCGTGTGTACTCTCTGATATTTCCTTAGTTCGAATATCAACTAAATCCCATTCCTTCCTGATCCCCTCTGAACTTCCTCAGTCCTTAAGTTGATCTTAGGATTGATCTCTACCTCTGACCCTCTGCTCCGAAATCAAGGAACAGAACTCATACAGGGGCGCAGTACATAAGCTGAAGCCAAAGTTCCTTACCACTCCGACCCCCCTCAGGAATTCCTGCCCAACTCCGCTTTCTCCGCACTCCGGACAATCCAGGAATTCCGGGAACAAACCCGGACTTAACAGTATATTTGAACTCAAACCTCTATGAGTTTGCTAACATCATATCTTATCTGCATGTCTAGAACTATCCAGACTTGTGCCCAAACACGCAGTATGCAAAGCATCGATGCAGCTCAGTTGGAGGCACCCCGAGAAGACACCCTGCACTCCCTGATGACCTCGCATTGAGGCCCCGATGTCACCAAACAATTCCGAAGCTTTTCTGCTCATCGTTCATCAAACTCCGCTTCTCAGGCTAGACCTCTGTCTCAAATCATCTCCATCCCTACTCCCGCAGGTCGTCACCCCTCCGGGGGCACCCCAGACCCCTCTGACAACGGGAACGGCAGCAGCGATGACCCCGACCCCTCCGATGACGACAACCCCTTCAACGACAACCCTGACAATGCAATTCCGCCTAACCCTATCATGGCGCTTGCAAACTCACCTTCGCTCAGTCCTACCTAAAAGGTATGGCCCTCGAATGGTTCAAGCCCGACCTCCTCCAAATGGACAATCCGGACTGAACAGACAACTATCGGGAATTTGTCCTTGAGCTCCAGACCAACGTCGGCCCCCACGACCCCGTCAGTGATGCTGAACACCAACTCAACCACCTATCCATGAAAGACTCCCAGCATATCAACAAATACGTGGTAGAATTCAATCGCCTAGCCTCCCAGGTCCGGGGTTACGGCGAGGGAGCCCTCCGACACCACTTCTACAATGGACTTCTGGACCGCATCAAAGACAAACTTTCCTGCATCAGAAAACCGCGTTCCCTAGGAGAGCTCCGGACTCTCTCCCAGACTATTGATGGGAGATATTGGGAACGCAAGTCCGACCCTCCAGAAACCAGTCCTCCACTTTTAAAAGTACTCCGACCACTTCATCTCTGAAACCTGTCACTCCATCCAACACTTCCGCGTCCTCATTGGCAAAGTCCTCTGCCCCTAAACCCACATCCGACCTCTCCAGTAAACTCAGGAAGGACGGACGCCTCACCTCCGAGGAACGCAAACGCCGCTTTGACCTCAAGCTGTGCATGTTCTGTGGAGCCGCCGGACATGTAGCTAAGTATTGCCAGAAGTCCACTTCCTGTGTGTCCAAAGCCCGCACAGCAACAACCTCCCTCGCTCCGGAAGCCAAACCAGAGGCCTCTACCCCTGAGGCAAAAAATTGGGGCGCAGCCTTCCGGACTCCACACGGGAAGGAGGCTGCGTTGAATCCCACTGTGCACCTATGGAGACCCTTCTCAATGTGTCCACTCTTTATGATCCCAAGGCCCTTATGCCTCTTGTTTCCCTTTCCAACTTTTCCGAAATGGCCGCTTTTCCCACTTTGTTAGATTGTGGTTCTACTGATTGTTTCATTGATACTACTTTCATTGACAAGCACCATTTTCCGACATACTCCGTTCCTCCTATTTCTTTGAAACTTTTTGATGGTACTTCCCATTCTACGATTACCTGTGCTGTTGACCTTTCCATTCGTTTCCCTTCTGGCTTTGTCACCTCCGATACATTTTATGTTACTCCGTTGGATTCTTCTTGTTCCCTTGTTCTAGGACACAACTGGCTCACCCGCTACAATCCATCGATTGACTGGGTACTGGGCAGTATTACTTTCCGAATGCCGGCTCAAGACTTGCCAATGCCCCCGACGTCACCTCCGGAGATTCCGGTCCCCAGTCCCCCATCTCACTCCAACACTCCCGACAAGCCGCCTCGCGAAGCTCCTTGCATCTCGTTTGTCAATGCTGCTGCCTTTGTGTGCACGTGCAAACTCAATGGTTCCGAGCAGTTCAGCATTCACCTCTGTCCCCAGGACTCCAAACTCCAGAATTTCCGAGACCCCCAAAGAAGTTGATCTTTCCTCCATCCCTCCAGACTATCACAATTTCCCCGATGTCTTCAGTAAGCGCAAAGCTGATACCCTTCCGCCCCACAGGGAATTTGATCTTAAGATTGACGTAGAGGAAGGTGCTTCTCCTCCTCTTGGGACTGTTTACCTGGTCTCCGCTACAGAACTCAAGTCCCTCCAGGAATTCATTGACAAACACCTCAACTATGGCTTCATCTGTCAGTCCAACTCCACCCATAGTGCTCCCGTCCTCTTTGTCCGCAAGAAGGACAGATCCCTCCGCCTCTGTGTCGATTTCCGAGGTCTCAACAAAATCACGAAGAAAGACCGCTATCCCTTACCCCTGATCTCCGACCTCCTCGATTCCCCTCTTCTGGACTCGCTACGGCTCGTACAAGTGGCTGGTGATGCCCTTTGGGCTCACCAATGCCCCGGCAGCCTTCCAGCAGTTCGTCAATAGCATCTTTGTGGACCTCCTAGATGTCTGCATCGTGGTTTACCTCGATGACATCCTCATCTATTCCAATGACATGTTCTCACAAAGAACATGTCCGGGAAGTCCTCCGGAATCTCTGGAAACACAGACTTTATGCCAAACCGGAGAAATGTGAGTGGCACTCAGACTCCGTCAAATACCTGGGCTATTGTCTCTCTCCCCAGGGGCTTACCATGTCCCCGGAGAAAGTCCAGGCAGTCCGAGATTGGCCCAAACCCTGGAAAGTCAAGGACATCCAGTCCTTCCTAGGTTTTGCCAACTTCTACCATCGTTTCATCTTCAACTACTCCAATATTGTTGTTCCGCTCACCTGACTCACTTGGAAAAACGCCCCTTGGAACTTTGATGACTCCTGCCGCTCCGCCTTCACCCAACTCAAAGACACCTTCACCTGAGCCCCTATCCTTACTCACTGGATTCCAGACTGTCCTACCATGGTCGAAACCAACGCTTTGGACTATGCTATTGCTATTGCAGGAATCCTCTCGATCTGGTGTCCGGACAAGGAATTCCGCCCCGTCGCATTCTACTCCCGCACCCTGACAGCCCCGGAACTCAACTATGACACTCATGATAAGGAGCTCCTTGCTATCCATGAAGCTTTCCGGCATTGGCATCACTATCTTGAAGGTTCCGGAACCTCTATTGACGCTGTTACTGACCACAAAAATCTGGAATATTTCTCCACCTCCAAAGTCCTGACCTGCCGGCAAGCCCGCTGGTCAGAATGAATTCCTATCCCAGCTCAACCTCGTCATCCGGTTCCACCCCAGACACTTAGGAGCTAAGCCTGACTCCCTCACTAGACACTGGGACGTCTACCCACAAGAGGGGAATAAGGACTATGCTCGCATCAATCCCCATAACCTCCATCCGGTGTTCACACAGGAACAGCTCGCCTTGTCCCTATGAGCCACTATCCTACTTGCCCCAGTCCTCCGGGTCTTGTCCCTGCTTGACATCAAAGACATTCACAAGGACATCTTAGATTCCCTGTCCTCCGACCCCATAGCTTCCCTCCATCTTTCAGACTCGTTGGACTCCCGGTGGGCTGTCAACCCCAAAGGTTTCCTGACCCTCAACAATTGCATCTTTGTCCCAGAAGCTAAGGTCCTCCGTCTTCGCATTCTCCGGTACAAGCATGACCACCCCCTGTCTGGACATTTCGGGCAAAACAGGACATTAGAGCTCGTCCGCTGGGAATAAACCTGGCCAGGCCTCCACACCTTTGTCAAGGACTATGTCAGTTCCTGCACTTCCTGCACCCAAGCTAAAACTCCGAGACACCGCCCCTACGGAATGCTCAAGCAACTCCCAATCCCCGAAAAGCCCTGGAACTCCATTTCCATGGACTTCATCAAACAACTCCCATCCTCTGGCGGATATACCGCAATCCTCGTAGTCATCAACCGCCTTTCCAAACAATCCATATTCATTCCCACTCATGACACTATCAACTCTCTGAGCCTCACAAAACTATTCCTGCTCCACATGTTTTCCAAGCATGGAGTTCCGTCTCATATCACCTCCAACTGGGGTTCCGAGTTCATCTCTCACTTCTTCTGTTCCCTTGGGAAAGCCCTTGACATCTGACTCCACTTCACTTCGGGATACCATCCCGAAGGCGACGGGCAAACGGAACGGGCAAACCAGACCCTCGAGCAGTGTCTCTGAATCTACTGCAACTACCAACAGGACAATTGGTCAGAACTCCTACCCCTTGCAGAATTCGCTTACAATAATGCCCCTAGCGCTACCACAGGAGTATCCCCATTTTTCGCTCACAAAGGCTACCACCCTAACATCTCGGTCTACCCAGAAAGGGATCTGACCTCATCCCACGCCCACGAATACGCAGTTGACCTACAGGAACTCCACGAACTCCTACGCACGGAAATGGCCCGTGCTCAGCAACGCTACCAAGGACCCACGGATTCCTGACAACTTCCGGCACCAGACTTCCGGATCAGAGACCAAGCATTTGTCAAGGCAAAGTACTTCCATTCCACTCACCCTTCCAAGAAACTCTTGGAAAAGAACCTCAGCCCCTATCCCATCATTGCCCAAGCCGGACCCCTGTCCTTCACCCTCCGACTCCCAGACTCCATGCACACTGTCCATCCCATTTTCCACATCTCCCAGTTAGAACCCGCAACTCCGAACACCATCCTGAATCGGGTCCAACCCCCACCTGCCCCAGTCAAAGTCAACGGAGAACCCGAATATGAAATCTCCGAAATCCTAGACTCCAAAATTGACTGGCAATGCAGGAATTGCCAACTCCTGTACCTGGTAAGGTGGGCAGGTTACAAAGGGACTGATGAAGAAACTTCCTGGATCCTCACGACCGAGCTTGCTCATGCATTGGAACTCATCTCGGACTTTCACACCGCATATCCTGGAAAGTCCGGACCCCTTAGTCCACTTGGATGAGGGTGGAAATACAATTTTTGATTCGCCAAAAACAAAACTATGCTAATTATACAGGAGGAAAGCGATGGGACATCCTATACTACATCCCCATCCCCATCCTCCTCACCTCCCTCCTCACCCTCACCCTCCTCCTCATCCCCATCCTCCCCATCTGTCCCCTGACCTCCTTCTCCATCATCCCTCTCCTTCCCCTTCCACTCCGACGCCCCCCAGCCTTCTCCGGACTCCCCAAGACACCAGGAAGGCTGCCAGGCTGTCCAACAACACCTGCTGGATTCCCGACAGCTGGGCTACGACAGCCCCCTGGTATGCCTCATTGGCCCGCCTCTGGGCCTCATAGGACTCCAAAAGGGCCCTGAGCGCGTCCACCAGGGCCCCAAGCGTGGCTCGGTGCTCCTCATGCTCCTCGCCCTCCCCTTCACTCTCCTCTTGGGCCTCCAGACTCTTCTGCCTCCACCTCTTCTGGTCCTTCCCTCCGCGCGGCAACGCCACTTCTGTGGCCACCCACTTCCCCACTCCAGCCTCCTGGCATGACAAGTGCGCTTGCGAGCACCTCACACACGTCCACGACCTCCTGGTCTTCGGGCCTGGACATGGTACCCCCGCCCTCACGCAGGCCGCACAGGGAGTATTGGCCCCGGGCCTCCCTGCACTCACCTGCAACGGCCCCACCTCGGACCCCCTCAGTGAGCTGCTCGCCCTGCGCCTCTGCAACTCCTGCGACCCCTGCCGCAATCTTTCAGCCGTGAGCCTTGCGACCTCTGCCTCCGCTTTCCTCCTCCTCTTGTCCTCCTCTGCTTTTCTCCATGCTTCCTCCTCGAGCTTCCGCCTTGCCTCCTCGCGCTTTCTGCCTCTCACTGGGCTTTCTTCTCCTGGCCTCCTGGATTCTCCAGGTGGACTCTCGCACTCGCTCTTCCTCCTCTTGTTGGAGACGGGCGATTTCGTCGTCGGATTGTGAGTGAGTAGACATGTTGGATGGTGGAACTAAACAACAGGGAGTCAACGGTCGCAAGACACCTCAGATCGATCCCCGCTTTTCAAACTCCGCTATACTTCTATTTCCTATCATGGACTCCTATCCAGGCACTCAAGGGTTCATGCCTAAGAGGGGAATACTGTCACATCCCGAAACTTCCCTAACCCATTCAGCCCAATTCCGAGCCCCTATGACCAAATCCCAAATCCTGGCCCTTGGACTTTACCTTAGATGATTTCTCTTTCATCGGACATTCTGAACCCCGTACTTCCCATCCTGGACTTTCCGCATTCCCGCCCCAGACTTTCATATTCCCGTCCCGGACTTTCGTATTCCTATCTTGGTTATCTCTTGACATATGTCACTTTCCTTTGACACTTCTTGACATTTACAGTTCCTATCGATAATCCCATTCCCCCTTGCTTCGCAATTATTGCGCCATTGCCTTCAGCTATTCTCTCATTCTGATGCCATTCCGATTCATTCCTTCCTTTCTTCCGGAAACCCGAAACTCCGATTCGTCTGGTAGTACTTTAACATCTTTATATCTTCTGGACTCTTCAGTATATAAACCCTGTGTACTCTCTGATATTTCCTTAGTTCGAATATCAACTAAATCCCGTTCCTTCCTGATCCCCTCTGAACTTCCTCGGTCCTTAAGTTGATCTTAGGATTGATCTCTACCTCTGACCCTCCGCTCCGAAATCAAGGAACAGAACTCGTACAGGGGCGCAGCACATAAGCTGAAGCCAAAGTTCCTTACCACTCCGACCCCCCTCAGGAATTCCCACCAACCCCACTTTCTCCACACTCCAGACAATCCGGGAATTCTGGGAACAAACCCGGACTTAACAGAGGACTGAGAAGTTCCAAGCAGTGATGAGTGTTGCTGAGCACCAAGGTTGGTGGGGAGCCCATGTAGTGCTTTGGTACCATAGTATATGGACAGCCGAGGTTGACAAATAGCCATGGCTCACAGGCCAGGCAATTGTCAGCCAACCTATGACTTGCACTTGTAGGGCATGGATGGGCCGAGATGTAATAAAAATCCTGTGTGATATGAGTCAGCCAAGGGGTTATTTTAGTAAGGGTATTTTGAGTGATGGGTGAACAGGTCTTGGGTGGGCCAAGGAATGCATGACCCATAGGTCCCGGGCAGGCTGAGGGATGGGTGACCTGTAGGTGTTGGATGGGCTGAGGAATACATGACCCATAGGTCTTGGGTGGGCTGAGGGATGGGTAAACAGGTCTTGGGTGGGCTGAGAGAAGGGCAACCCATAAGTCTCAGGTGGGCCAAGGGAGGGGTGATCCATAGGTCTCGGGTGGGCTGAGGAATGGGCAAACAGGTCTTGGGTGGGCCAAGGAATGGGTGACCCATAGGTTTTGGGCAGGCCAGGGGAGGGGCAACACACAAGTCGAGGATGGGCTGAGCAATGGGTGACCCATAGGTGCTGAGTAGGCCAAGGACCAGGTGGTCTGCAGGTTGAGGGTGGGCCAAGTCATATTTCTTCAATCTATCCTTCATCATAATGGGCAGGCTCATTGAGTCAATGGGTTTGGCTTCATTCATAGGTATGTGAAGACTTTCAGCATTGGGCTGGCTGCAGTCACCACCATCAGTACCTTCAGGATAGCCTTACCCATTGTTGTACTTCAATTAAATCTTGACTTGCAGAATTATACACCCATAGGAAATTCATGGCATTTATAGCAGTACAATTATAGTCATTGGCTATATACAAGTTGGGGAAAATGAGATCAACCTCCATACTGGCATCCATTCCGACTGTGTCCGATTCATCTGATGTTGTAGGGAGGCCTGGGGGAGGAACCGGCACAGGGGGAGCTGAAAAGCCATCCAACTCACCCTCATTTGTCTCCATGCTGTCTAGATGGAGTGGGGATGGGACTGCCCTGGTGCCCTCCAAGGATGGGCCAAACAATTGGAGGCCAAGATTTGGGGAATGTTCGGCTTCGGCCTGAATGACAGTGGGAGGAAGGGAGCTGGAACCCTCCAGGTTGAGCATTTTCATGTGATGCAAAACTGATATCGTCCTTGGGAGAGGACCTGGTTGTGATCTGACCAAGCCTTGCTCTTGAACCCTTTCCTGCCTGAACCAAAATGCCGAGCTGTTGCTCAAGCACCGGAATCCATTCCAGCTCCCTTTCAAGAGCAGAAACCAGACTTTCAAGGGCAGTGATGACTGCATCCCTTGAATCATCAGTTAGGTGGGGAGTGGGGACAGAGGCTGGGAGAGGCGGGGTATTGAGAGGCCCAGCCAGGATGGCCCGGCTGATGGAGCAGGATGTGATGGGGTGGGATGGAAGCCATTTTGGGATCACTACACCATCAAAAACTATCAATATCAGTTGGAAATAGAAACATATGTAGACTACCAAACTTACCAAGTTTCAGTTTAACACTGGAACCATGAGGGGCTGCACTTGGGCTGGCTTTGGAGGCGGGGGTCTTGGGCCTTGGCTTTGATGCTAAATGTTTGACCTTCTTCCTTGGAGAAGGACCGGGTGCCAGACTTGGGGCATGATTGGCAGGGGTGGTGGCCGAAACTGTCATGGCCCTGACTGGTTGATGGGAAGAGGGATGCCACCTTGATTGGGCCACCAGATTCCTGATGAGTGCATTTGGCTGCTTTCACAAAGCTACAAGTGATCTTCGATCGGTTACATGGCTGGCATGCACTGACTGCAATATTGCCCTTGATGGTTTGGGTGCAAGGCCACACTTTTCTGGCACAGCTCTTGCAGACTTCAGAAGTGGCCTTTGGGGATGGAGGGGGAGTGTCAGTGGTGTTGGGATGGGATGTTGAGGGTTCCAGTTCTTTGTCCTCATTGGAGATGAATTCCTGGGATTTAACGGCATGGGACTGAGACCAACATTTCAGCTGGTTCTTCAACCATCTCTCCCGGCTTCTCCCCTGAGTTTCCTCTTCCTCCCCAGCTCTACCCAAGCCTACCTTTCCCCAAGCCGGCCTTTTCTCAATGGCCTCTGGCTTCTCATCTGCTTCCTCCTACTGCTCCTTTTCCTTTTCCTTTTCCTTTTCCTTTTCCTTTTCCTTTTCCTTTTCCTCCCAATTCTTCTTCCCCCCATCCTTTGAACTCTTACTTTCCTTGTGTTCCTTTCTCCCACTGGAAACCATCCCTCCCCCCTTTCCAAAGGGTCCACTCCCTTTCCCTTCAAGATTGGCTTCGGGGGATGTTGTCAAGTCCGGGTTTGTTCCCGGAATTCCCGGATAGTCTGGAGTGTGGAGAAGGCGGGGTTGGTGGGAATTCCTGAGGGGGGTCGGAGTTGTAAGGAACTTTGGCTTCAGCTTATGTGCTGTGCCCCTGTACGGATTCTGTTCCTTGATTTTGGAGCAGAGGGTCGGAGATCAATCCTAAGGTCAACTTAAGGACTGAGGAGGTTCAGAGTGGAGAGGATCAGGAAAGAATGGGATTTAGTTGATATTCGAACTAAGGAAATATCGGAGAGTACATGCGGGTTTATATACTGAAGAGTCAGGAAGATATAAAGATGTTAAAGTATGTTGGACGACTCAGAGTTTCGGGTTTCCGGAAGAAAATAAGGAATGAGTTGGAATGGCGTCAGAATGGGAGAATAATGACTGAAGGCAATGGCGCAATAATTGCGAAGCAAGGGGGAAGGGAATTATCGATAGGAACTGTAAATGTCAAGAAGTGTCAAAGGAGAGTGACATATATCAAGAGATAACTGAGATAGGAATATGAAAGTCTGGGACAGGGATACAAAAGTCTGGGACAGGAATGCAGGAAGTCTGGGACGGGAATGCAGAAAGTCTGGGATGGGAAGTACAGGGTTCGGAATGTTTGATGAAAGAGAAATTGTCTAAGGTAAAGTCCGAGGGCCGGGATTTGGGATTTGGTCATAGGGGTTCGGAATTGGGCCGGATGGGTTAGGGAAGTTTCGGGATGTGACAGTCCCGGATTTTCGCATTCCTATCTAGGCTATCTCTTGACATATGTTCCTTTCCTTTGACATCCCTTGACATTTACAGTTCCCATCAATAATTCTCTTTCCCCCTGCTTCACAATTATTGCACCATCACCCTCAGTTTTTATTCCATCATTCTGATGCCTTTCCGATTCATCCCCTTACTTTGTTCTGGAAACCCAAAACCCTGATTCATCCGAAATACTTGAATAGTCTTATATCTTCTGGACTCTTCAGTATATAAACCCGCTTGTACTCTCCGATATTTCCTTAGTTTGAATATCAACTAAATCCCATTCTATCCTGCAAAGTCTCTACTTCACTCTGAAACCTCCTTCAGTCCTTAGGTTGATCTTAGGATTGTCTTCCGACCCTCTACCTTGAAATTGAGGAACAGAACTCATACAGGGGCGCAGCACATAAGCTGAAGCCAAAGTTCCTTGCCCCTCCAACCCCCCTCAGGGATTCCCAACCAACTCTGCCCTTCTGCGTGCTCCGGACTATCTGGGAATTCCAGGATCAAACTCAGACTTGACACCTTGCCACCTCCCTTGTTTCAACTTGTTCAGTGTTGGGTTGTTGTCTGGTAGCTTTCCAGGCTTTGGCCTTTGGTGGAGGGGTTGGCTTTGGCCCCATGATGCCTTCACCCTCAGCTTCATCATTCTCAGTCCCTCTTCTACTGATGACCCAATTTCTCGGGTCATTAACTATGTCTTGTTGTATCAGGAATTATATTTGGATAAGAAAGTCATGAGATGTACTCACCCCCTGACTTCCTATGGCCCAAATGGCTAGGCCCTTGCTGTCCAGCAGTACCTCCCGAATCTTCCTTGTGGGTATCATGTCTCCACCCAGACCCATTCCTATTGTCATGGTCATCCTTGGACTCTTCAGAGTCATCTACCCTTCCCTTCCTGCCTCATCCTCTTTATTTTGATCTGCCTTCACCTTCAGTTAGTCCATCTTCAGACCCAGCCTTTCTCTTTCCTTTAGAGGCTTTCCTTCTTCAGGCCGCTGCCTCTTCATCTGAATCCAACTCCACAGGGTCTTGTAGGATGCCTGTCAAATCTCTCCATTTTCGGAAGCTCAGGATGTCCACTGGATGTGACTGCTATCTCTCTCTCCAGAAGTCCAAGATAGAAATTACCTCCTTTTTCTGAAGCTTTGATGGCTCCCGAAGCTCACCCCCTGTGGCAAATACTTGGAGGCCATGTAGTCCGATTGTTGACCCACAATATGTGTCCATGGAACAGGTAGCTCATTCATTCCTGAAGCCTTCCCTATGGGAGCAATCAGGCATGGTGTTCACTAAGATGGATCCACTTACTATAGTGAAAGATGACAAAGCCCCAGATGATATGTTTCATGATCTCTAGGCTGACATCCTTCATGTCTATTATCCAAGCCTTTTCTCCATTGCTAACCATTGAGACTGGATTGACCTTCCCTTTCTTCATGTTCTTCTTCCGTGGCCGAACCTCGGCATTGGATTCATCATTGGCATCAAGATTGGCTTCTGTCTTACCCCCATCTGACAATCCTGAGTTTCCAAGCTTGGTCTTGGCATACTCCATCCATCTTTGATGAGCTCCACCCCACCCATTGAATCCTGCTCCATTCCCGATCTCATCATTAATGTCATATCTATAGCCTGGTTAAAATTCCAAATACCTTTGGCTTGTGGATTTCAAGCTCGGTCACTTACTGAGTGGTCATAATCTGGCCAGCTTTGTCTTTCCAGGCAGCCAGGATGGCTACTCTCATCCCACATCCATCTCTTCCACACCTCCTCTGCAAACTCCCTCACATATTTCTCCCCTTCTGTAAGGCTGTTCTATAGTGGAATGTTAGCAGTTGGTCTCCATCCAGAGCTTCAACCCTTACCTTGCCTGCACCTCCAGAGATGGTCTTTCTTTCCTCCATTCTTTGGCTTTGGCTTTGGCCTTCCTTAACTCCTCTTCGGTGACACTTTCCATCAACTTGTTCACAGCCCATTGATACCAAGCTATCATCTCTCTGTCCCCAGGTTTCGACCCATTGTCTTCCTCTATTATCTTCTGAATTTCCATCCTCTTCTGTACCTTTATCAGATCCCTAGCAGTGAAACTCTTTCCATACTTTACCATGGGTTTGGTAATTATTTGGCCATGGTTGTAAAGTCAGTTCTTGTACATCTTTTCTGAAACATAAACATCAGCTGAAAACCCCACATGACATATAGAACTCACCTTCTTTCAGCCATCCCATTCCTCTATGTTCATCCTTTCCACCATATCCAACTTCTTCATTTCCTTATGCACTGCCCTATACACTTACACTCCAGGTCTGTTCCATGCTTCCAAATGAGATTTGAGGATATTCCCTCCTCTGACAGCTTCTGGGAAGCCTTGGTCCCAACAGATACACTGCTAGCTCTACTAGATGGTTCACAAGGCATGATGTCCAGCGACATTGATATTATATTTTGTTCAAAGGGTGTGTTTCAAGAGTTGGTAGTGTCTTGTCAGTCCCTACCCAAATCCTCAATTGCTTCATTGACATCAGATGCTGTAAACATGATTGCTGACATTGCTGAACTTTGGAATCTTCTGATCAATCTTCCTTCATGCTGTAATGCCCCTTGATTCATCTTATTATAGACACCTTCCCTGCCTATTTGGCAATTTAGGTGGTGTCTGCCCTGATTGCTACCCTTGTGTGGGTTCTGACATGCCTTAGCTAGTAATTTACATAACATGGATGCCATCAAACTTTGATATCTGACATGCACCTCAAATGACATACAAGTTAGAGGAATGACAAGGTGATCAGTTGGCTACTGGAAGGTGTGCTGTCTAGGCAGCTGCGTGAGTATACCCTGGGGTACCAGAGGTCAGACCCCCACCCATACCCCAGCAAAACCCACACCCATGACCATGGGTACCATACCCATGGTGGGTGTACCCACAATACTCTCATGTACCCATGCCTACAAACACACTTTTTAGTAGAGTTGTTGAAAAAGTTTAGTGATAATATTGATTAGAATGTAGGACATTAGGATTAGGATTAGGATTAGTGCTGGTACATCAAGATTAGGACACATTGGAAAGTTAGGATTAGAGTTACAGTGGTTCAAATAACTGTTCCAATGTTTGCATGTTTTGCACTAAACCAATAACCTTCAGATATAGTTGACATTCCACCAAATCTTATCCAAATCCTTTGATCCTTTGACCAGTAGAAGGCCAAGAGTAATTACTGTGTTTCATATACTCTGAGTCATAGGTTAGAGCTGAGGTTAGGGGTTATTGGGGTTATTGACTTTAGTGACAAACATGTACACATTGGGACACTTGTTTGAGCCACTGTAGAGTTGGATGACTAGGATCAGGATAGAGGAGATAAGCATTAGCATTAAGATTCATATTCAGATTGTAAAAAAAAGCTCTGAACTTGGAGGTGAGCTGAAATTTGACAATCCTCAAATACCCATGGGTACCCATCATATAAATTTTTCAGCCTTTAGATACCCATGAGATACCCACCATACCCACATATGGTGGGTGTGGGTATGAGTGTGGGTATGCCAAAGCTGACCCCTACCCATACCCCCATGTACCCATACCCATGACCCCTGGGGGTATGTGATACTCATGCATTTGCCTAATAGCAATGAATATTATTGATACAATGCTGTTCTGCAAAAACCTGATTCATTTCAGCTTCAAGACCCAAAGATCCAGCAGCCATTAATGTTTCCACAGCCAATCTCACTTGCTTATCATCAAAATCCACCCAAGCTTGTAGATGTCAAACTTCTACATTCAACTGCTTGATCTCTTCTCGAGATCACTGGACCTTGAAGTACTTTGACATCATTTCACAGTTCATTGTCAAGGCCCATGGTTTCTCAAGGATATCATAGCGTGAATGCTTTAGGAGGGCGAAATCCCCAACTGTTGTGAAGCTGATAACTTGTGTATAGTCAAGTTTAGGGTGGGAGGAATCTGGCATGAAGCAAGTCTGTTGTAACATTCAAGTGCTGTTTGAATTGAGGCTGAACATCGGGTGATTGCTTGTGATATATGCTTTCGCATCTTATAGCCTATAAAAGCTCTGAATTAATGTCACAACATAACCTTCTACATGTACCAGTACCAGTGAGATTAGCCTTTGACAACTCAAATAGCCACTGAACAACGAGCCCTTGAAGTTCTTCCATGGTGCAAATGAATGTGTGGTACTTTGCATAGCTAGCATATGCCTGGTACTGTGGGTCATCACAGGTCCATCGGGGTGAGATTCCATACTGCTTCTCGAAGTTTGCTACCACATTGAGTTGGAGCTCATAATTCCGAAGTGCAGATGTATACTCTGCATTTACAGCCAAGGTGTACTGACGTGCCACAGCATTCAGTCCCAAGTCTTGGGTATACTGCACAGGTGTGTACATCCTAGCATCATTGCTAACTGATCATTCAGGGCAACATATGGAAGCATCTCATTGGTTCCCTTTATGATGTATCAGAACCTTGCTGTGCATATTGTAAATTTTCAAGCAGCTCAACGTACTTGATTGCGGTGGTTGTTTTGTTTGGCTCATCTGCACAACTGTGTAAGAATTCTCGCTCCTCTTCAAGCCATGTCAGGAAGTCAGCATTGGTGACATTATTATTGCACTTGAACAAATCCAGCTCTGCAGTCAAATTTTTGGTTACAGCTAACACTTGTTTGTAAATTTTGAGGAGGAATTTGCCTTCAATGTAGTGCCATCAGGATGATGAATAATGACAACAAAATAAACTTACTTAGCTCAAGGTACTTGTCCCAGTCCCACTGATCGAAGTGAAGGTCAAGAAACTGCTTCCAATGGAAGTGTGATGCATGGCAAATCAAAGTGGCCGCACTATTGAAGCTAGCAAAGATTCATTCGCAAGTCTCTAGATCCTCATTACCAAAACCCTGTAAGTATAGCAGATGATTTTGCAGTTGGCAAAGTCGATTATGCGCAAACCCATGAAACATGTTGACCACAACATGTAAATTGAGCTCCTTGGATTTTGCACCAATTGAACTAGCAGCAATTGTTTTCTTGGAGGCACATCCGATGTCATGTCCAACCCCTTGGTCCTTTCCACAGACATCGAGAACTTGATTAATTGCCACTAATGTATATTTGGCACTATAATATAGGTGAGTGCATAAGCTACATGCTAGTAGGGATACATACAGCTCTCCACTACACTTTATTTCAACAATACACTTTACAAACCCATGGCAACAAGCCAATAGAAATATACCAGTCTGCTCGAACACTTGGATTTGGTCCTCTGCAGCCGACTTGGCAGCAGTCCAATTATTTGTGCATGTGCCCAGGGGTTGCTTATCACCTGTCCATTTGCCAGCATGATTGCAGACATCATCTTTAAAGTGCTCCACATTGTCTTCTGAAATGAAGTAGTCACTATTGAATATCCTCAGGTCCGCATGCCCCAAGCCATCTAAGCACTTCGCTGAGAAGTTCCTGTCCATTGTATGAAGCCGAGCAGGCATAAGCGTTGGTTCATTAGGTTGCTGGCAGATGTGTCATCAACATACAAGAGCAGTCAATGTCATCACTTACCTCAAATGCACAGCATGAACAAGCACCCTGCAATTTCCAAGAGAGACCTACTCTACGCAGTTGATAGTTGAGGGAGTTCTGAATACGCCTGACTATGTCAAGATAGACATCAAAGGCCATCAAAAATTGTGCATGATGGTGGTGTGTATATGTCATCTGAAGATCACATCAATATCACAGAAGTAAAGATCACCTGCAAGACTGACATTATGAAGTGCGCAAAACCTTTGTAACTGCCTGAATACTGAGTGATGACTGGCAGCACCAAAGTTGATGGTACAGTTCTAGACACTCTAGCTTTGTGGCAACAGCGGGTTGTGTAGGCAAACAACCCAGCACACCAATGTGAATGAGGGCTGCATTAGCAGACTCGCCATTTATCTGAGTTACAGGGAGGAGAGAAGTGTAGTCTTGTCATTGTCAGTCAGGTCTCATAAGCCAAGAGCGTTCTATAGTCACCACAAAGTCCTACAACATCTACATGGAAGACATGTTCAGGGCCCAATGGCAAATCATTGTTGTTAGATGAACCGTGTTTCCACTCAAGGTATTGGGTTACAAGAGCAGGCATTTGCGCTTCCCATGCAGCATACACATGGTCATTATGCCAAGTGCAAGTGCAAGTGTCATGGCATCGACAAAACAGGTTTTCTACACGTCAAACACATCAGCTGTTTGGTAAGTAGAACCAGAAAAGAATTCACTTACAAGTGGCTCATGGGATGAAAGTATTTTGAGAAGATTGGATGAGCATTGGCTAGTTCATCATCGTCATCGTCATCCCCATCAGAAGATGACATGTCAGCCTGCCATGCAGACAGGTGATCGTCATTCTGAATGTAGTTGTATGTGTCATTCTCCAAGGTGCCAACCTCCATGCCTGCTTCAACAATGCACTCCTGCATGTGTCAGGCAGTTGCTGTGAAAACATTTAGTGTCTACGAGGATGCTAACAAGGTGAAATTACCAACACATAGCATCCTGTACTTTCCTCTCCTCTGCCAATCGATTCACATGGATCTGGGCAAGGTTTGCTGTATTCGTCTGGATTGTCACATCCCGAAACTTTCCCAACCCATCTGGCCCAATTCCAGCCTCCTGTGATCAAATCCCAAATCCTGAGCCTTGGACTTTACCTTAGAAGATTTCTCTTTCATCGGACATTCCGAACCCTGGACTTTCGCATTCCCATCCCAGATGTTCGTATTCCTATCTCGGCTATCTCTTGACATATGTCACTTTCCTTTGACATTTCTTGACATCTACAGTTCCCATCAATAATTCCCTTTCCCCCTGCTTCACAATCATTGTGCCATTGCCCTCAGTCATTATTCCACCATTCTGACGCCATTCTGATTCATTCCTTACTTTCTTCCGGAAACCTGAAACTCCAATTCGTCCGACATACTTGAACACTTTTATATCTTCCAGACTCTTCAGTATATAAACCCGCTTGTACTCTCTGATATTTCCTTAGTTCAAATATCAACTAAATCCTGTTCTTTCCTGATCTGCTTCATTCTGAACCTCCTCAGTCCTTAAGTTGACCTTAGGATTGATCTCCAACCCTCTGCTCCAAAATCAAGGAACAGAACTTGTACAGGGGCGCAGCACATAAGCTAAAGCCAAAGTTCCTTACACCTCCGACCCCCCTCAGGGATTCTTGCCAAACTCTGCCCTTCCGTGCACTCCAGACTATCTGGGAATTCCGGGATTGAACCCGGACTTGACATGGATGTTGATACCATCACAAACAACAGTCAACTTCACATGCTGTGAGCTTGACATTGCTTTAACTCATTTTATGATGAGCTGCTTGGTATAACAGATGCAAGGCAAAGCAGAGAGTAGAAGGGAAAATAGCATGCACCTTGGCCATGGGTAATAGATTATGTAGGAATAATACATTAGATGCACAGACCATCAGACTCAGTAACAATTCCTATCAATGGGAGAGCAGAGGCTGATTTCAACAGGGCCAGAATAGTCAAAAGAACATGAGCAATGAGGCAGACGTTAGGCCGTCAATAGACCAGATAACCATCAACAGAGAACAATGGCAGAAATGATGGTGTCACCGCCATCAATGGCGAGCAAGGGTGTGGTTCATGCTGAGGAAGGTTTACAAATGCCGATGTGGCAGCAATAAGGATTTGATGTGAAGAGGGGTTATTTACAAACACCGCTATGGGAAGTGGTGCCTGCCACAGCTCAGTCGGAGGCAGCCCAAGAAGACGCCCTGCACTCCCTGATGACGTTGCCAAACAATTCCGAAGCTTTTCCGCTCGTTGTACATCAACCTCTGCCTCTCAGACGAGACCTCCGTCTCAAATCATCTCCACCCCTACTCCCGCAGGTCATCACCCCTCCAGGGGCACCCCGGACCCCTCTGACAATGGGAATGGTGGCAACGACGACCCCAACCCCTCCGATGACAACAACCCCAATAATGCAATGCCGCGTAACCCTATTATGGCGCTTGCAAACGCAGTTCGCAGCCTTGCTGAGTTATTGCGCCGTGACCGCAAATCTGAAAACTCCTCATCTTCACACATGAAGGTGCAGGAACCCGACACTTTCGACAGGACTGATCCGCGCAAGCTGTGGGCCTTCCTGGTCCAATGCGAGCTGAACTTCCAGGACTGTCCCTGCACATTCCGGACTGACCGCGTAAAAGTCACCTTTGCACAGTCTTACCTAAAAGGTATGGCCCTCGAATGGTTCGAGCCTGACCTCCTCCAGATGAACAATCCGGACTGGACAGACAATTATCAGGAATTTGTCCTTGAGCTCCAGACCAACTTTGGCCCCCATGACCCTGTTGGTGATGCTGAACACCAACTCAACCACCTATCCATGAAAGACTCTCAGCATATCAACAAATATGTGGTGGAATTCAATCGCCTAGCCTCCCAGGTCTGGGGTTATGGTGAGGGAGCCCTCCGACATGACTTCTACAATGGACTTCTGGATTGCATCAAAGACGAGCTTTCCTGCATCAGAAAACCACGCTCCCTAGGAGAACTCCGGACCCTCTCCCAGACCATCAATGGGAGATATTGGGAATGCAAGTCCGAAGTCGCTCACCAAATCTGACCCTCTGGAAACCAATCCTCCACCTCCAAAAGTACTCCCACCACCTCATCTCCAAAACCCGCCACTTTGTCCAACACTTCCATGTCCTCGTTGGCAAAGTCCTCTGCCCCTACCCTGAAACCCACATCCGACCTCTCCAGCAAACTTGGGAAAGACGGATGCCTCACCTCCAAGGAACGCAAATGCCGCTTTGACCTCAAGCTGTGCATGTTCTGCGGAGCCGCCAGACATGTAGCTAAGGACTGCCAGAATTCCACTTCCCACACGTCCAAAGCCCACGCAGCGACAACCTCCCCCGCTCCAGAAGCCAAACTGGAGGCCTCTTCCCCTGAGGCAAAAAATTAGGGTGCAGCCTTCTGGACTCCACACGGGAAGGAGGCTGCATTGAATCCCACCATGCACCTATGGAGATCCGTCTCAACGTGTCCGCTCTTTATGATCCCAAGGCCCTTATGCCTCTTGTCTCTTTTCCCAACTTTTCCGAAATTTCCGCTTTTCCCGCTTTGTTAGATTGTGGTTCTACTGATTGTTTCATTGATACTACTTTCATTAACAAGCATCATTTTCCAACATATTCTGTGCCTTCTATTTCTTTGAAACTTTTTGATGGTACTTCCAATTCTACGATTACCCATGCTGTTACCTTTCCGTTCATTGCCCTTCCGGCTTTGTCACCTCTGATACATTTTATGTTACTCCGTTGGATTCATCTTGTTCCCTTGTTCTAGGACACAAGTGGCTCACCTGCTACAATCTGTCGATTGACTGGGTACTAGGCAGTATTACTTTCCGAACGCCGGCTCAAGACTTGCCAACACCCCTGAAATCACCTCCAGAGATTCCAGACCCTGGTCCCCTATCTCACTCCGACACTCCCAACAAGCCACCTTGTGAAGCTCCTCGCATCTCATTTGTCGATGCTGCTGCCTTTGTGCACATGTGCAAACTCAATGGTTCCAAGCAGTTCAGCATTCACCTCCGTCCCCAGGACTCCAAACTCCATTCCGTATCCTGGAACTCTGGATTCCTCCGTCCCTCTGGACCATCATGATTTCCCCAATGTCTTCAGTAAGCGCAAGGCTGATAGCCTTGCGCCCCACAGGGAATTTGATCTCAAGATTGACCTAGAGGAAGGTGCTTCCCCTCCTCTCGGGACTGTTTACCTGGTTTCTGCTACAGAACTCGAGTCCCTCCGGGAATTCATAGACAAACACCTCAACTACGGTTTCATCTGCCAGTCTAAATCCGCCCATGGTGCTCCCATCCTCTTTGTCTGCAAGAAGGACGGATCCCTACGCCTCTGTGTCGATTTCTGAGGACTCAACAAAATCATGAAAAAAGACCACTATCCCTTACCCCTGATCTCTGACCTCCTCAATTCCCCTAGCCGCGCCAAGGTATACAGGAAAATTGACCTCCGCCACGCATACCACCTTGTTTGCATCACTCCCAGGGATGAATGGAAAACCGCCTTCCGGACCCACTATGGCTTGTACAAGTGGCTGGTGATGCCCTTCGGACTCACCAATGCCCGTGTGGCCTTTCACCGCTTTGTCAATAGTGTCTTCACAGACCTCCTGGATGTCTGCATTGTGGTCTACCTCAACAACATCCTCATCTACTCCAACGACATGGCTTCTCACAAAGAACATGTCCAGGAAGTCCTCTGGTGACTCCAGAAACACAGACTTTATGCCAAACCAGAGAAATGTGAGTGGCACTCAGACTCCATCAAATACCTGGGCTATCGTCTCTCTCCCCATGGATTGACTATGTCCCCGGAAAAAGTCCAGGCAGTCCAAGATTGGCCCAAGCCCTGGAAAGTCAAGGACATTCAGTCCTTCCTCGGGTTCGCCAACTTCTATTGTTGTTTCATCTTCAACTACTCTGATATCGTTGTTCTGCTCACCCGACTCACTTGGAAAAACACTCCATGGAACTTTGACGATTCCTGCCACTCCGCCTTCACCCAACTCAAAGACGCTTTCACCCAAGCCCCTATCCTCACTCACTGGATTCTGGACTGTCCTATCACGGTCGAAACCGATGCTTCAAACTACGCTATCACAGAAATCCTCTCGATCCAGTGCCTGGATGAGGAATTCCGCCCCATCATGTTCTACTCCCACACCCTGACAGCCCCGGAACTCAACTACAACACTCATGATAAGGAGCTCCTCACTATCCATGAAGCTTTCCAACATTGGCGTCATTATCTTGAAGGTTCCGGCACTCCTATCGATGTTGTTACCAACCACAAAAATCTGGAATACTTCTCCACCTCCAAAGTCCTGACCCACCGGCAAGCCCGCTGGTTGGAATTCCTATCCCAATTCAATCTTGTCATCTGCTTCCGCCCCGGACGCTTAGGAGCTAAGCCTGACTCCCTCACTAGACGCTGGGACATCTACCCAAAAGAGGGGGATAAGGACTATGCTCACATCAATCCCCACAACCTCCATCTGGTGTTCACACAGGAACAGCTCGCCTTGTCCCTACGAGCCACTATCCTACTTGCCCCGGTCTTCCAGGCCTTGTCCCTGCTTGACATCAAAGACATTCACAAGGACATCCTAGATTCCCTGTCCTCCAACCCCATAGCTTCCCTCCATCTTCCGGACTCATTGGACTCCCGGTGGGCTGTCAACCCCAACGGTTTCCTGATGCTCAACAATTGTATCTTTGTCCCAGAAGCTAAGGACCTCTGTCTTCGCATTCTCTGATACAAGCACAACCACCCCCTATCTGGACATTCGGGCAAAACAGGACATTGTCACATCCCGAACCTTCCTTAACCCATCCGGCCCAATTCCAAACCCCTACAATCAAATCCCAGGCCTTGGACTTTACCTTAGACAACTTCTCTTTCATTGGACATTCTGAACCCCATACTTCCTGTCCCGGACTTTCACATTCCCATCCCAGACTTTCCACATTCCCGTCCTGGACTTTCGTATTCCTATCTCGGTTATCTCTTGACATATGTCACTTTCCTTTGACATTTCTTGACATTTACAGTTCCTAGCGATAATTCCCTGTCCCCTTGCCTCGCAATGATTGTGCCATTGCCTTCAGTCATTATTCTCCCATTCTGACGCCATTCTGATTCATTCCTTATTTTCTTCCAGAAACCCAAAACTCCAAGTCATCTGACATACTTTAACATCTTTATATCTTCCTGACTCTTCAGTATATAAGCCCACGTGTACTCTCTGATATTTCCTTAGTTCGAATATCAACTAAATCCCATTCTTTCCTGATCCACTTCACTCTGAACCTCCTCAGTCCTTAAGTTGACCTTAGGATTGATCTCCGACCCTCTGCTCCGAGATCAAGGAACAGAACTCATACAGGGGCACAGCACATAAGCTGAAGCCGAAGTTCCTTACAACTCCGACCCCCCTCAGGAATTCCCGCCAACCCTGCCTTCTCCGCACTCCGGACTATCCAGGAATTCCAGGAACGAACCTGGACTTGACAGACATTAGAGCTCGTCCGCCGGGAATACACTTGGCCAGGACTCCGCACCTTTGTCAAGGACTATGTCAGTTCCTGCACTTCCTGCGCCCGAGCTAAAACCCCTAGACACCGCCCCTATGGAATGCTCAAGCAGCTTCCAATCCCCAAAAAGCCCTGGAACTCCATTTCCATGGACTTCATTGAACAACTTCCCTCTTCCGGTGGATATACCGCAATCCTCGTAGTCATTGACCGCGTTTCCAAACAATCCATATTCATTCCCACTCACAACACTATCAACTCTCCGAGCCTCGCGAAATTATTCCTACTCCACGTGTTTTCCAAGCACAGAGTTCCCTCCCATATCACCTCTGACCGGGGTTCCGAGTTCATCTCCCACTTCTTCCATTCCCTCGGGAAAGCCCTCGACATCCGACTTCACTTCACTTTGGGATATCATCCCGAAGGCGATGGGCAAACAGAACAGGCGAACCAGACCCTCAAACAGTATCTCTGAATCTACTGCACCTACCAACAGGACAATTGGTCAGAACTCCTGCCCCTCGTGGAATTCGCCTACAATAATGCCCCTAGCGCTACCACAGGAGTATCCCCGTTCTTTGCTAACAAAGGCTACCATCCCAACGTCTCAGTCTATCCCAAAAGGGATCTGACCTCATCCCGTGCCTGTGAATATGCAGTTGACCTACAGGAACTCCACAAATTCCTACACACAGAAATGGCCTGTGCTCAGCAATGCTACCAAGGACCCACGGACTCCTGATGACTCCCGGCACCGGACTTCCAGATCGGAGACCAAGCTTTCATCAAGGCAAAGTACTTCCATTCCACTCGCCCTTCCAAGAAACTCTCGGAAAAGAACCTTGGCCCCTATCCTATCATCGCCCAAGCCAGACCCCTGTCCTTCACCCTCCAACTCCTGGACTCCATGCACACCGTCCATCCCATCTTCCACATCTCCCAGTTAGAACCTGCAACTCCGAACACCATCCCAAATTGGGTCCAACCCCCACCTCCCCCAGTCGAAGTCGACGGAGAACCCAAATATGAAATCTCTGAAATCCTGGACTCCAAAATCGACCAGCGACGCAGGAATTGCCAACTCCTGTACTTGGTAAGGTGGGCGGGTTACGATGGGACTGATGAAGAAACTTCCTGGATCCTCGTGACTGAGCTTGCTCACACATCGGAACTCGTCTCGGACTTTCACTCCGCATATCCCAGAAAGTCTGGACCCCTTAATTCACTCGGATGAGGGCGGAAACATGATTTTTGATTTGCCAAAAAACAAAACTACACTAATCGTACATGTGGAAACCGATGGGACATCCTATACTACATCCCCATCCCCATCCTCCTCACCTCCCTCCTCACCCTCATCCTCCTCCTCATCCCCATCCTCCCCATCTG